>JAHRHJ020001864.1:0-334035 GCA_019776745.2 Taxus chinensis
CTGGGATGAACCTTCGGATTGCACTGAGTTTCCCAAGAAATGACCGAATTCCAGACTCGTCTGAAGGTGGGATCATTTCGAGAATAGCCTGTATTTTGACTGGATCAACATCAATCCCTCATGAAGATATAATGTATCCCATAAGTTTATCTCTTGTCACACCAAACACACACTTCTCTGGATTTTATGTGACGCCATATTCGATTAGTCGTGAGAGGATGATACAGAGCACTTCCGGATGATCACAGTGTTTCTTGGCTTTGGCCAACAAGTCATCCACATAGGATTCCACAATTTTATGGATAAGATCATGGAATATATAAGTCATTTCCCGCTGATACGTAGCGTCGGCATTCTTAAGACCAAATGGCATGACAGTGTAACAATAAGTTCCCCAGGGAGTTATGAATGTGGTTTTGGCTTGATCCTGCTCTGATATTTTAATCTGATTGTACCCTGAGAATCCCTCCATGAGGGACAGCAGTTCAAATCCAGCTGTTGCATCAATGATAATGTTAATGGATGGTAATGGGAAATCATCCTTGGGACAAGGTTTGTTAATATCCCGAAAATCTATGCAAATGCGTAAGTTCCTGTTCCTTTTTAGAACAGGGACAATATTAGATACCCATTGTGAATAGTCAATGGGTTTGATGAATCCCACTTGGAGAAGTTTTATTACTTCCTCTTTTACCATGAGAGCCACTTTTGGCTTCATTGGTCTTGACTTTTGTTTAATTGGCTTCACATCTGGTTTAGTGACAAGATTATGTACCATGACGTCATTTCTTTATAGTTAAATGCAAAATCATTTTGATGTTCCTTTAAGGATTTGGGTGTGTATTTATATCTCCTCTAGAGTTAACGAGGATCCCAACTTCACAATTCTTGGTTCCTCCTCCATTCCAATGTTTATATCAATGGTTTCTTCTATCAAAGAAGCGTTACCTTCTTCAAATTCAGGTGGGGCTAGAGGTAGCTCCAAACTTTCTCCATTTTCTATCTCGTAGATATCGAGATCCTTCTGTGGAGGAGACTCTACCGTGGGATTTCCAAAGTAGGAAGAGGAATGAGGTATTAGGGAAAGGTCAACTATACAGTGAGCAAGGTGTAGCTCCGCATAGGCATTCAGATATTCGAGAGTGACTCTATCATTGTCAAAGTGATCTATGATAGAAAAATCATCCTCAGCTTCTCCATGAGCTAGGAGTGAGTTTTTTGGTATTTTGCGCACTAATGGTTTGGTACGAAGTGATACCGTGAAATTTTTGTCCTTCAACTTACTGTTCGGGGTGAAACGGGAAGCTGAGGTTGCTATTGAGTCTACGAGAAGGTTTTTCTCTCATGGGATCGCTTCAATTGATATGAAGTTAAACCCCTTACTTAGATCTAATACTGTCATTTTGTATAGTTGTAAATGTTCAGCCCTAGTTTCATATACCTCAGATACTTGGTTTGTGACTAGTTGCGAGTCTCCAAGCGACTGGTTTGGCATGGGTACTACATAATTTGCTAAAAACATATCTATAAAGAGTTTTTTTGATCTTCTGGAAAATGTTGCATGAATTTATTATATTCACGACAAGTCCTAGTATCGTGGCCTTGAATCTTGTGGAAGCCACAATATAGATTGGGATTGTAATTTCGAGGTTGTTGATTTAAAACCTGTTGTGGCCTGAAATTCTGATAAGGTTGCCGATTTTTAGAGTTAAAATTTTGAGGTTGTTGCCTTTGGTTTTGACTCTAATATCTAGTTGGGTTTTCATTTGGACTTTGCATCTGGACTTGTCACTGTTGTTGTTGTTGTCGTGATGGATGATTAAAATCCACCGCGTTGATTGTTGGGGTAAAGTTATTATTTCACTAATTATTAACAGGTGGCGAAATGTTTACAACATTTTCCCTTTTAGCTTGGTCAGTTACTCCATCTGTCGTAACCCCGCGGTTCTTGTTAAGGATCTTAGGTCCTTGATTAGCGTTCCCAACATTAGGATAGACTACGGTGTTTTGATTGGGAGTGGTTAATTTCCCATTTTTCCCATATGTTTTACGACCACTATCAATCACTACTTGGTCGATTCGGAGAGCACTTTTGAGTAATTCATCCTAAGTTCTTAGTGGGAACTTTTGGACTTCTTCCTTTATCTCTCTATTAAGTGAATTAAGGAATAAATCACGTAGTTCCATTTGATCCATATTTGGACGACTCGCTGATGAGTAGAGAAGCGTACACCATCTTTGGATAAAATGAGCGATGGATTCATTATGTTCTTTTTTGATATGTAAGAACTCCCTGATTCCCGTTCTTAACAATTTGTTCATGTCGAAAGCTTTGATGAATTCTTACATGAGTTGTTTAAATGAGTGTATTGAAGCTTCAGGTATTTTGTAATACCAGTCAAGGGAAATACCTTCTAATGTTTTAGGGAATATTTTAGCGACAACCCCATCCCAAGGGAGTAACTCCCATATGGCTGTGGCATAGGCCTTATTGTGTATGTTTGGGTCCCCTTCCCCTTTGTATTTGGGAAAATTGGGAAGAGGTCTCGGAAGCATAACACTTTGTATTGTGAAGTCTAGGGGTTCTTTTAAATATTCCGAATAAGTCCCTACTGCGTAGGCCTCAACCATCAACGGGGATTTCTGAGGGGGTTAAGGTGGAATGGGTTGTTGATATGGCATAGCATATGCATTTGTAGGGATATAAGGGAATCCTTGTGGTTGAAAGAACATCCTGGGAGAAGAGAACATGTCTCCTTGTGGTGATTTTGAATAGATGTTTAAATGAGGAGAATTTTTCTGGTACGGGTTGTTTGGTGCCAAGCCGGGAGGTGTCATGTTTTCAACTGGAGTGGCATTTGAAAACGTTGTCCTAGTTGGCATTTGTTATGGATAATTATAAGGATTTTGAGGAGGCATGTCTAACATGCCTATTTCTGTAAGGAGGTCAACTTGACTAGGGAGATACAGAGGGTTGGGGATTCCTGCTTGTCCAAAATATGAATTTTGGTTTGCTTGAGCAAGTTCTAGCCCTTTAACCTTCTCAACTAAGGCTCAAATGACCTCCATCGGTGAAGACGCAGTGCTTTGCCTTAAGGGTGTTTGTTGTATGGCTTGAGGTTGTAAGGAGGTATGATACCCTGCTATGAATTGGTTGTTACCTTGCCAAGCTTCACCGAGTGTATTTCCCATAGGTGGAGTTATGGGGGTGTTCTCTTAGAATAGGGCATCAAACTGTACTTGTAAACTTCCTAAAGGTGGATACATATTTTGGAAGTGTTGTTCACTTTTAGCGAAGCATTCCAAGTACTCCTCATCCAAAAAGGGGATTGGGTCTAATTGTCTACTAATCTGTGGTCTGAACAAGACCCGAGGATATGAAGTGGATTCTCCAGTAAACATCATATTGTTAGAGCCTTGATGGCTCTGGTTATTATGTTTGTGGAAACTGATCAAACTCCTCAATTCAAAATGAAGAACTAGAACTGGTTCTGTGAGGGGGAGTTTGAGATGATAAGTAATTACTTGAATAGTTATTAGCCCATGTGGAAAGCGAGGGTGATGGTTGTCTATTTGTTTGACTATAGTTTACTTCAAGACCTGAGAGAGGTCTTCCATATGCATCATATCCCGACATATTCGGGGGGTATATGAATACCCACAGAATAATGGGAAAGAGCGAAGATGGATGGAAGAAATGAATATAGAAAGAGGGATATTAGTTTGTTTCATGTTGGGTTCACCAATTTTGTATGATGGAAAAGTGACAAGTGAGCATGGGAATCTACAAGTACCCTTTCCTCGTACCTGACTTCCCGAGGTCGTGTTGAGACAGCCAGGTGAATGTTGAATGTGAATGGATATGTATAAGCTAATTGGGTAATCTTAAATCCTCAACACGCAATAATGGAATCTACGAATCTAAGGCGAAGAAGGCCCTCCTAACCTGGATTGGTGTAATGGCTCATTCAAATATAATGGCTATTTGGAGGCTCCAATCAATGTCGAGCTCTGTTGAGATCCTGTTTCTTAGTTGTTGGATACATGGGAAGTGACATGTGGGAGCTTCGTATATATCTCCAGACAAGGTCATGAAAGTAGTGGTAGGTCGTTTTAGTGCATTTTGTGGTTAGCTATGGGTGGTTTTCTAGTCTACCACAGAAAATATTGGATTGATTGGCTTCTATGTTCAATATAGAAAATTATGCTATAATATCTAGTGGGAGTGGTGAAGATCTAAACACCAGTGTTCGCAAGTCAGTGTCAATACTTGACTAATTTGTAGGTCCGTTTGGTTGTGGGACTTTCGGATCACAACCGTGAGTACGTGGTTATTGAGGTCCTGTTATGGTCATGTGAAGAATTAATCCCTTCTTCTAACTATCCAGTAATCATATGCCTTTTCAGCTTCTACATTTAGAACTAGAAGTTGTACAATTTTCTCGGAGTACCTAATAGGTATTCTGGAAACTTGGATGTGTAAGCTAGTGTTTATATCAACAAGGAGGTCTCTTGCATTAGGCTACGGAACCAAAGGATTGCAACCAAATGTTTGTTCTCAATCGAACCCTTGCACGGTCATTCAGGTGTTTTATCAAGGCAATCTATAATTCAGATGGCTTGACCAGAATGTGTAAGCTTTGTCATCTTCGATATTCAATCCTCTTAATTTCTCACTAATTGCTTGTAAGTTTACTGTGGCTCGAAAGACCTGTATCCTAAGGTCCTGATCTATATCAGCTAAATTCGTGGGTAGATTTTGCTGAGGCACTATGGGTTCAAACATATACTCTCTAGGCTCTCTAGGTCCTGTGATTGTCATACAAATATGATTCAACCTCTAACTAACATTAATAAACTGATTATGAAAGAGGTATTATACTACGTAAGCATTCTTCTATATTTTTGTATTTTTCAATGATGTATTTCAATGAAATTGAAGAGTAGCTACTCTAGTATATCTATAAAATGGACAACTAATCTAGAAACAAAATGAAAAAAAACAAAGTAGCCTGGTATGGCTATTTGCCTATGTAATTGTGATATTTATACTAAATATCTAAGCAACTAAACATATTAATTTGAAAGGCTCTCGATCATACCTCAGAAGTGAGGAATGAATCATAGTTTCTAAGAAACTACCAATCCCCACAACTTCCCTGGTGATACCGAGAGTGAACTTTTAACTAAAATGAAATAATTCACTACTTTATTTGATATGTTGTAACTAGAACTTTGATAGCTCAAACCTGGCGTTTACAGAACAGTGTAAATATAGTTGTGTGTGATTTCATCCCCTCAGTGTGATGTCCTCATTCCTTCATGTCCTCGTGAATCCAGAAAGTGTGTATATGATAGTATCAACAGAAGATAGCAATCGAACAATGGCACCTTTGGATATAGACCGAATACAATGTGAGTAGGAGAGGGATAGCGCAAGTGAACAGAGCTTGACTATGCAATTCCTAGAGGGATTTATTGTGGGAATACAACACAAGTGTACCGAGAGTTTCAGAAATTATCCTCGTGACAAAACAAAACCTGTAACTTTAATGGATTCTAGTCTAGAAATGAAGCTATTCTATGTTTTAAACTGACTGCATGCAGTAGCAATGAAACAAGACCTGAAACAAGAAGATGATATGACCTCCAAAAATGCCAACAATGGAAGCAAAACCTGAAACTAACAAAATTCTAAGCAAAGAATTGAAAAACTGAATAAGAGAATTGAGAGGATGAGGGGCCATTTGTTTGAAAACAAACCAACTATTTATAGAATTCCCATTCACCAAAGGGTAACTTGGAATGGAACTCTTTTACCATTAAACAATGGAGAAACACTATTACATGGAACCAAAAACATAAATACAAGCTAAGGCAGTTGAGAAAAGTTGGTAAATGTTGAAAATTCATACAAGTCGCGATCAAAGGAATGTGCTGGAAAACGCGTGAAGGACCTCCACCCTGAGCAAGGCGGTGGTTATAGGACCGCCACCCTGGGAGGGTGGCGATCACGAGACCGCCACCTTGGTAGGGTGGCAGTTTCATTACTGAAGGTCAAAAGGCCAAGAAAAAGGGGGGCAAGGGATAAAACAAAGCACAAGGAACTTGGATAAAGCATTTAGGATGCTAACATATACTTCGTGAGCTTCTCTGGATCTCGAACACCTTGCGATGTGACCTGTATCATCATTGGGGCATGTGTAACATTGTTCTGGCGGTGCAGTACCCTATAATTTTGGGTATGTACAGTGCCCCACCTTGGAAAAGGAATGCTTGCATTTCTTACGTGTTCTTGTATGATGGAGGCATAAGAGTATGAGGGAGGCATAAGAGTGTGTGGGAGGCATAAGAGGTACTTGATTGAGGAATAACAGTATGTAGGGGATTTGAGATACGCATTGGAGGGTTTTAAGGTGGGCACCCATTTCCCATTGGGAGGCATAAGTGGCCTCCCCATAGGTACTTTCTCCTTTGGCTTTCATTTTTAAGACTTGTTATTTTGTTGTTCTTCCTTCTTGTATGGTAGTATGAGTTGAATGTATTTTGGAATGGTTGTGAAATATTTTGTGTTGTGTTGTGGAAGCTTGTTGTTTCCATGTGTTAGATTCACCTCACATTGTGATGTGGTTAGGGCTCAGGGGCCAATGAGGAGGATGGATTTTCCTCCTCATTGGATATTTTGGTGTGGTGGAGAGTGTTGCCTCTCCCCCAATTTGTTTTGTGGATCAAGTAAATCATGAAGGGTCTCTCTTGTTGGTGTTGTGAAGCTTTGAGCTTTTGTTGGAGTTCTTAAGAAATTCCTTCTGGTGAGAAACCTCATTATCATTCCCACTATAGGTGGAAGATTTGTATTATTGTGTTTAGCTTTAAAGGAAATGTTATATTGTAAGTTGTAATTTTATTTGAAGGAAGCTCATTGAAGAGTTGTAAAACTTCCTTTCTCTTTAAAATTGTATTATGTATAGAAATGAATCAAAATGGAAATCATTCTTAAATAACTTAGCTTTAGTTGTATTGTGAGAAAAGAAGTTCTTTGTTTTAAAAGAAATGGGTTATACTCAATGAGAAAAGAAAGTTTACTTTCATTGTGAAATTGTATTATTGTAAATGAGAAAGACGAAATATAAAATTTGTAAGATGTTAAAAATGTATGCATAGTAAACTTGAATGTAGAGCCAAGTTGTTATAGTTACTTTGAATATATTTGTTGAAGTGGAAATGGAAAGAGGCAATAAATTTGAAGTATGTTGCTACATTGATATGTTCAATTTTGTAGTAATAAAATAATTACATTAGAAGTAGATTTAGATCCTTTATACTCTTGGAATTGAAAGAAATTTAGTTGAACAAAATGGAGTAGACCTTGTAGTCGTTAATGTTACTATTGGATTTCAAAATGCTTTAAATGAGTAATTTTAACTAAGATATGAACAAATGGGATGAAACCCCAAAATTGGATACTTTAGGTGCATAAAATCAAGTTCAGAATGTATTTTAGAACATTGTAGTAATTTTTGGTTTTGTGAAAATCTCATATTTTAGGTTTTGGTTTTTAGAAACATGACCACCACCCAGTGCAGAGCGGTAGTCTCATAAGCCACTCAAGCAAGGCAGCGGTCTCAAAACTACCACTCCTTATGGCGGTGGTTCATGGTTTGTCACCCAGGTAGGGCGGTGGTCCCAGGACCACTGGGCGGTGGTTCTGTCACTTATGGCAGAACTTTTGGATCCGCACCTGTGTAAAAATTTTAACTAGTATATACTAATTTTTAAGTTGTAAATTTAACTAAGAAATTACCAGCAATCAAATAATTCTCATATATTGTTGTATGAAACAACTAAACCTAAAAATGGTGGATTAAAAGCTATCTTTTCTCATTTATATTCATGGGGGTAGGGTTTTCCCCAAATAGAGAACCCAAATACACATAGCTTTGAATCAAAACCAGATTGGTAAAGGAAACCCCTCCCAATCCTTAAATAAAAGACATAACAATGATAAAACTACAATCTAAACTAATCCAAGCTTGATCTCCTTGTATACTCCTCCATATTTTTTCCTCTCTTGCTCCCATGGTTTCCTTCTCTCTAACCTGTAATTTTAAGAAAATAAAATAGACCAAATGAGGAGAATAGAATAAAGGAAGGGTTTTAATAAGAGTACTTAAGGATTTTTAGGGTTTGTTTGGAACCATGGGATCTAGTGGCCAAGATTGATTTGATCTAAGGGTGGAGGATTAACCCTAATTTTGTTTGGTAGAAATTTATTTTTAAATGTTTAAATTAAATCCTTAAGGGTATGTGTAGATGGGTGAATGGGGCCATTTAATTTCCTTGGGGGTGTAAAGTCCTTATTAGTTCTTAGTATGTTTTAGGAATTTAGTAAAAGGACTTTAATCTATTAGGATAATGAAACTAAATTAATTAAGCATGAGGTTAACCATATTATGATTTGACATCAACTAAAGAAGAGAAAACAATTAACCAAGTAAATTAAACCATGGCACCTTCCTAGTTGACTTGTAACTAATTGACCTTAAAGGTAAAGTAATTTTAATACTTAATCATTTAACTAGACCTGGACTAGCAATCGTAAAGTTGAGTTTAGTGGTGTAAGTTAATTTAATGTACCCTAAAAAAAATGTCGCAATTTTTGGGTTAAATCATAATATGGTTAACCTCTATAATAATATGATTTAACCTCTTTTACCTTTGGCTTCTAACCAAAAAAAAAAATAGTCACAATTTTTGGGTTAAGTGTTAGGTTTTAGCATGTTCCTTAAACATCATTTTTGCGGGCGTTACATTTTTTCTTCTATGGACCCATTGTCTTCAGCAACAATTTTTTCTTCTTAATGTCATATGAACCTGTATTGGGTGTGAGAATTTATAATATTCAAGATTTTTGTATTGTGCATTTTGTTTTGTTACATGTAAGATATGGCAAAGACCATTTCCCTCACTACATACCAAGGTTGGTTGTATCTGAAGAAAGGGTGCTACTTGCAGCACCAATTGTAGATGGGGACCATTTGAAGGACATAATTGTGTTTAAACTTGAGCTTGAGTTTGGAAGGAGGAGAGGCAATGTTTGGTCTTGGAAAGAAATTACAAGGATGCCTCAAGCAATGTGCTTGTGTTTTTCTGACAAAAAAAGGATAGTTTTATTTAGTTGCAATGCCATGGGAGAGTTCTTGTGTTTCAGAAAGGTGCTTTCTGGGAATATCCTCATCCTTTGTTTTCATTTAAAGTAAGGGTCTTGGTCATGGATGCAAGAACATATAAACACAACTGGCATGTGTTATAACAGTGGCATCACTTTAAAGCCCAGACTAATTTGAGACAACTACTTGGCTCCTACTACACACACACACATTTATATGTATATCTGTAAATATATATCGAGATTTTTGTTTGTATTTGTCAAATATTAAACAAAATATGTTATTATTCACATAGCCCATGTGACACCAAAATCTGGTAAGCCCCTCTCAGGGGTAACACTATCTGTTCATGGGGAATTTTTTTAAGCGTCGTTTAGATCTTTGGTCCAAAACGCATTCATAGATATTTAATTTGGATTTAGAAATGAAATGAAGTTTCGTGTACCTATGGATTTTACTCTTAAATAACATCATTTTCAAACATATTAATGAAACATGAAGTCTATACTAACCATACTTATTTGTGGGACTGACACAATCACATAATTAAATAATTCTATTTACTACAAATCAATAGAAAATTGATAGAGAATTTAACAAAATCATTCACCTAGATACATTTATTTTAATATACTCATTATCTTGTTTTTTTAAATTATAAATATATTCCCCCCCCTAAATTATAAATATCATGCCTATTTTGAAACCCACAGATTCTAGCTACTTTAGGATGACCTACGACTTGTTTCGATACGTGTGTTGCTTTTTCCCGTGGGTTCCGCCATGCATGGTTTGGTGGCTAGGGGAGGCACATTAATAGGTACTTGTATAGCTATCCAACGTTTTGTGCATTTTTTGCAGGTTATATACTACAGTGTTTCCTAGACGTAGTGCACACCGGTCGTGGGGTCCACCTACACGTGCGGAGCCTAATCGGTGTACCCTCTATTGTTGTCTGCCTTGATGGGGATGTGGAGACAAATTTGATGCTTTTTTAGATGCATGTGCTCAAAGCCAAAGGTGACACACAATGAGCTCGAGATCATACAGTCTCTGCCACCTATTATGTCACCTCAACACGCAACAACAGTTGATGAAACACTTGAAAATTACTTCCCCCGTGTCGACCAAACCTGGATGTAGTGTATTTTAAAGGTCCCAATATTATAAAAGAAATTGTAAATAAGACGTGTCTTTCCCTTGTTATTTTGAAACAGGCAGTACATACCTTAGGTTAGATTCTCCTTTTAGTCTTGCTTTCCATGCAAGGGCACTCTATAAGGGTGATTTGTAATTATTATCTAAATTGAGAAGGAATATTAAAATCTCTTGATTTGATTTTTTAGATTAATGAAGATGAAGATTTGTCTCTTTCACTCTTTTAGAATTTGTATGGTTTTTCCATTTTGATGTAGTTTTTATTTTTTTTATCAATTCTAGATTCATCATCTACTATCATTGCAGGTTCAGATCTAGGAAGGAATAAGGGTTAATATAACTGGTGTTTACTTTGAAATTAGAAAAAAAAAAAACAACATTTTGGAAAGAAAATTGTTTGAAAATAGGTTTAACCAAGATTATGATTTCAAAACAAGATTTGTAATCTAAAAAAATTATGTTTTACACTTTAAAATTGTTAGGCACCTATGGTTGAGTACTTATCATATAGTTTTGCATTTATGCTTTGCAAAATGTACCGGTTAGTGTTAAGGTTACATATGGGTGGTTAGTAAGTTAGAGTAATAATAGAATAGTAGTGCTTTATTATTACTATTGTTGGTTTGTTGAAACCACCTATATAATGGAGTCATATCTAACCGAGACATTAGTGTACCATATTGCAATAATATAATATTGTTATGTGGCATTCTATTTTGTGTTGAATCTTTGTATTTCCTCTATGGTTTTAGAATCTTTAATGGAGTTTTGATAGCTCAATATACATCATTATTTCCATTTGTTACCAGATCAAACAAATATATGGTGTCTGGGGATTACGCACAAGCATTCAACCGCGATTACTGAAAAACTGAGTCAGTTGTCACCAGTCTCATCGTAGTGCACATATAGTAAGTCAATAAGTGGTTCTTTTATAAAATATTTTCTTTCTAATCAATGAAGCCATCCGTAGCACCGATAGATACATTTTTTTTTAAATCTTTTCATATGGATGCATTATCGCTTGAACGTGACTATAACGCCCACATTTTACACACATAAAGACAACAGTAAAAATACCAGAATAATTGTTTTTTGACTTACATTGCTCACTTCACAATGCCACAAGGGCTCCATGTAAAGAAAACTCAATATGCATACGACACTTACAAGTCGTCGACTCACATAGACACATGACAACACCATAGACATGTCGATGCCACATTTTTCCCAATGAATGAATACTAGCAATGACCCAGCCACAAGAAAAGGACTCAAGGATTGGCAAATCCACAACACAACATTTCTTTAATTGCATCTTAGTTATGATTAACATTCCAAGAACATTATTTGATCCATAAGGATCCAAAATGAATCTACTTCATCAAAACAGTAAGCACAAAGAAGGGGAAATGAAACACGGAGGTTCTATCTTTTTAGTAACAGGACCTCCACTCTGTGCAAAGCATCGATTACAGAACTACCGCCCAACCAGGGCGGAAGTTCTGGGACCTCCAGTCTACATTGGGCAGCAGTCCTGGCTCTTTCAGACAGAAAACAAAAATATGAAATGAACAACCCATAATTTGGAAGGTTGTTCGTGGCTCTTCTCCTCCATGACTTTTCCCATCCTCCAGTGCACAAGAGGACATGGGAGAGGCTATAAGTACATGTTTGTAGAAGAGAATAGGATCATCGAAGCATGAAAGCAAGTGAGCAATAAGTTCTTAGTGCTAGAATTGTGTTTTGTAGAATAAAGGAGTGTTGAGATAGAGCAAGCAAGTATTTGGGAGGAAGTGTGAGATATTATCTACTTCTCTTTCATACTTATTGTAACTTATGTACTTGTTTATTTTGAATTGGCCAATAAAAGTGGGAAGAAAGATCAATTTCCCTTCCCGGATGGTTTTTCCTCCTCTGGAGGTTTCCAGGATAAAATTTGTTGGTGTTTATGAGGTTAAATTCTTTCCTTTAATATAATTATGGATTCTAAGCATAAGAATAATTCATTCACTAGCTATCTCTATCATTTTCTAATAGAAATTAGAACAACATCTTTATTTGTGTTTCTGTGGATAATTCCAAAGTTGAAGAGTTTACAGATCATTTTGGTATAAGAGCTAACAATTATCTAGGACTGTGGTATTCATTCTTGGATTTGTATGACAGTGATGAGATCTAAAGGCGAAGAGGCTTTACCTTGTGATCCAGAAATTTCTACAAAGAAGTGGAAATAGAGAATTCAAGGACAAATGGAGGAAGAGAACTTGGTCCGTAGAATCGAGATGCTGGAGACCATGATGGATAGGATGTTTAGAAGGCAAGAAGAGCTTGCTGATTTACAGAAAATAGCTTCTGTCAAACAAGACTCCATGGACTCAGTGGTTTGGGGCTTAGTTGAAAAGTTTGGCATAGGAAGGAGCCACCATGAGGAAAGTTATGGGGAAGAGCATGAAGAAGAGACTTCTAACACAAGAGAAAAGGTAAAATCTGATCATACTCCTTTTAAAGTTGAGAGGAAAGTTGATATTAAAAGCTTTGAAGGACAAGTAGATGCAGAGTTTCTTGATAAATGGTTAAAATAGTTAGAATTCTACTTTAGTGTCCATAATGTCACTGAGGCATAGAGGATCACCTTTGCAAATCTCAAAATGGAGGGACACACTCTGGTTTGGTGGGAAACCCATCTAACCACTTATGAAGATAAGAAGCATCCTATTGTGAAATCCTGACAAGAATTTAAATAATTATTTAGAGCTAACTTCTATCCTATTGGCCACAAGACTGACCAAATGATTAAATGGCAGTATTTTAGACAAGGCATTGGTAAAAGTGTGCAATACTATAGTACAAAGTTTCAGACGTAGGCCATGTTGCTGAGCATGGACTTAGTATGATGAGGATATTTTGACTAAGTACTTGGGAGGACTTCACACTCACCTTCGAAGAAAATTCATCTCCACCAAGCCCAAAGATCTCAACGAGGTGTGTGTACAAGCATACTACATAGATGATGAAAAGAAGCAAGGAGAAGCAGAGCTGAGAGCAAAGCAGTTGACAAATCAACAGAAAAAAGAGTATGTGAAAACAAGTAACAAGGGTAAGTGGAAAGGGAAAGGCATGAAAGGAATGATAACCAAATCGTACCAAGCCAAGAACACAGATGCTAATCAAACACCTTGATCAATAAGATGAAAGCAATTTTCCAGAATAGCTTTACATAAAACCTTTGTAAACAAATGAGAAACAATATTATATATTATTATGGAACTCAATGCAATACATTGAGAATGGGCCTTGCTTAAATAGGCAAGGAATAACAATCTAAGAACTAGTCAAGGTCATAGATCAAGCCATAAATCAAGGAAATAACTAGTCAAGACCATAGATTTAGGAGAGAACTAGACATCAAGGATCTAGTCAATACCATAGATCAAGGAAAGAACTAGTCAATACCATAGATCAAGGAAAGAACTATACCTAACAACTAGATAATATCTCCTAATATCTAAATAAGATAAAAGAAATATCCACACACATAAGTGAGTGAGGATAAATACAATAAAGGTAAATAAAGTACCTAGGTGAACATGAGCTAAGGTAAATACCTAATCTAATAAGGTAAATAAGCTGCCACTACTTTAAATACTTGTACATATCCCAAGAATTTTTGAAAGAACTGTGATATTAATGGTCATAAAGACACTACATGTTGGAAGTTACATCTGGAGTTACATCCGAAGAACCGAACCAAGGACTCGAAGAATTCCATAACAGCTGTAAAAACAGAAGTGGAGGTGGAAATCAAAGATGACTCTGATGTAGACGAAAGGCTTGGATGCACGGCCACCAACATGGACAGCCAAGAAGAGGAGATGAGTAGACTATTCCAGATCAAAATCCAGATCAAGAGAACTAAGGTAAATTTTTTGGTGGATACCGGTTCTCAATCTAACTTGATTTCTGAAACAGTTGTAAAGAAGCTTGATCTTGAGATTTATGAGCATCCACACCCTTATCCTTTGGGTTAGGTGAAGAAGGGTGTTGAAATTCAGGTAACAAGAAGATGGGTCAATACATGGTGTTGAGTCCCACTTTTTGTCCCCAAAACATGAGTGAGGGGTGTGTTTGGGTGGTAAATAGGACTAGTTCGCGTGAACCACATTCACACAAACAGACACATCGGTCACTTTTTATGCCACGTGTGGCATTAAACATGGTTCATGCGAACAGGTGTTTGCGCAAACCCCATTCATGTGAAGGGTGTTCGCGTGAACACCCCTATTTATATATTGGAGGTGCTGTGGAGGAAATCACTTTTCCTCTGCCCCACCTCCTTCGCGTGAACTTTGGATAGAGCACCAACCACACAAGCGATAATACCAGCGACCACTATTGAAGGAGACTATGTATGAGCCCACTGATCGAGTTTGAAGGAGACTAGCGTGGCCACTAACAACGACCCCACAAGAGCAGACCAGATCGAGCTGAGAAACTCCCACCATGCCCAACGAAACCACTAGCGTGGCCACTAAGGAGTGAGGAGGCCGTCGACGATCACCAGGTATGCATTGGCTTTTTTTTTAGTGAAAATGGAGGATCCCATGGATTTGGGTATAAAATAAACGAAACCCTAGTTTTTTATACGTAAAACCCTAGTAAATTGCAAACATTTTTTTGTGTAATCATTTTTAAGAGAGCTCGGCTTGTGTTTGTTCTTTGATCTAACTGTGAGCTAGGAAAAATACACTACTAATAAAGAAGTAAAATACCAATAATCATACCTCCTCCTTCGCGTTCCGTAGCAAACCTCAGAATGGGCTAGGAAACTTGGATTGAGCCCTGATTGTGTGATATGTAGGTTCTTTTCTTCAAGACAAAGCAAGACCTTCTTGCAACAATGATCCTCTTACTTTGCACCAGATGGATAAAAGGATTATGAGGCTATTTCAAATGGCATTAGGACGAGGCAAAAGGATGTTCTTTGCTCAAAGGATGCAAGAACTTAGATATGGCATGCAATCTTATTCTCCGTGTGTCTAGATGGGAGGGGTAAGGTTGTATTTATAGCCTAAGGGATTGATTAGCTTAGATTGATTTAAGTAATCATGGTTTGAAAATGTGGGTAAGATTAGGTGAGTGGTTTGAAAATTTGGGAAAGATTAAGTGAGGAATTCTTTGAAAATGTGTGCAAGATTAATGAGTGAATTCAGGAAAATTGGGCAAGATTAGAGTGAGTGGGTGAGGATTTGAATTTTTAATCAATCAGATTAGGTGAGTGGGGACCACGAAGAATGGGTGAGGATTTGAATTATATTTTTAATTCATGAGTGGAGGATTTTAGGTAAGTGGGGACGCCATAATGGTGACAAAGGAGTGAATTTGAATTTTTAATTCAATAGGGAAAAACATGATAATGACATGTGGTGAATTGGGTTATTTTTTAGATTTTGAAATGGATAATTAATCAAATTATATTTGATTAATAGAAAAGTGTATTTTTGTGGGAAATGATGAAGGGGAATTAATTGATTTAGGATAGATGTGAAATTGGGGTGTCTACATTTGCCCCTCTTTGGAAGGGTACTATGAAAGTAGTGTCCTATTCAAAGAAAGTAGACGGTATGGGGGAAGAATTCAATCTACTTTTTAGCAAAAGTAGAGTGAATGTTTATTGGGGAGAATAGAAAGTGGTGAGTGACGGATGTCATAGTATCCTCCAAGACAAAAATGTCATGAGAAGATGTCAAATTATGGATAGATGTGGTGATGCCCAGCTCAAGAGGACTGACGAGAATGAAATATATGACAGAAGAAAAGAAGTAGAAATGGAAGTGTTGGAGAAGAGGATGATAATGGAGTGGAAGAGACTGGAATGACCACACGATATCAAATGGAGAAAGGATTCAATCAAACCTTGAATGCTAGGTGTGAGGGTGTGTGGGAAAGAGAAAAGGGAATGGATAGGATTGGGGGTTGATTACGAGAAGAGTAAGGGAGATAAATCAATTAGGAGTTACAAAAAAAAGGAATGAAAGAGATAGAAATAAGAGAGAGGGATGATAGGGGAAAAAGGGAATGATGAAGGACAAACAAGGAAAAATAGGAAAATGACAGAGTAGAGGGTGAAGGGATGAAATAGAGAGATGTGCAAAATGAAGGAAGCAATAGAGATAGTAAAGAGGGATGTGTGGAAGTGAAGATAAATGATAGAGCTGAGAAAAGCAGGAAATGGGAAAGGATAAATAAGAAGGAGAAAATGAGGTGGGAGTAGGGGGTGAAATGGAGGAAAATGGAAAGAGGATGAAAGAAGAAGTAGAACCAGAAAAAAAAGAAACTATGAGGGCGATGGAAAGTGTGAAAAAGAGGAGAGAAAGGAAGAGAAACAGATACATAATGAACGAAAAGGTAGGGGTGGTAGAGAAAAGGAGAAGTGGTCAGAAGAAACGTGAAAATTAGGGGAGAGGAAAGGAAGATAGAACGAATACAAGGAGAAGATTGAAGGAATCATGTCATTGCGAGGAAGACCAAGGCAAAGAATATGGAACATGAACCGTATGGAGATGCATGTGGAGGGTGGTATGATAAAAAAAGACAGGACAACGCTGAACAGCCAGGTTATCGATGGGGAAGTAAGGAGGAAATGTGATGGAAAAAGGGGAAGAAGATGATACAGGGGAAGGGAAATAAGACGAGGGGTGGGAGAGAGAAGAGGATAACAAAGAAAATGATGTAGAAGGAAGGGAATACAGAAAGGGGGTAATAAGTGGAAAGGGAATGGTATAAGGAATGTTTAGAGAAGAAAGAAGGGAGGAATGACATGATTGGAAAAGATGTGGAGATGCATGAAATGAGGATACTAGGATGACGAGAAAATAGAAAAAGGATGTATGATGAAGACAGATAAATATATTGAAGAGGGCAAAGAGGAGATGGAGAGATGGGTAAGAAGTGAAAAGAAAGGGTGGGAGTGAGGGAAAAGAAATGGAGAGAAAAGAGAATGGGGGATAGAAGAGGCAATGCCAATGAGGGGATGTTAGGGAAATCCCCTTATACAATGAGTGGTGGGGAAGGGTGAGAGAAAAAATGAAGAAAAGGAGAAAGCGAATGAGGATTGGAAAGGGTAACGCATAACAAAGGGACGTTAGGGAAAACCCTTTCAACAATGAGTGGTGGGCTTAGAGGAGGGAAGGAATGAAGGGAAACTCTAGAAGATTCCAAGGGAGTGAATGAGGTCATGCGGAATGAGGATTGATGATTTTTAGGGAAAACCCGTTGACAATTATTAGCGCGGGAAGAGAAGATGATGATGAAAGAATGATATAGGAGTGTTAACAATAATGAGTGAATGTGTGTGTGGGTAGAAATGAGAAGATGAAGTGGAAAGAGTGAAGAAGATGAGAGGGATGAGTTAAGGGACTAAGTGAAAGTGAGGAGAGGATGCGGGTGATGAGGATGAACGAGGTGAGGATGAAGAACCAAGACATGAAAATAAGGGGAAGAAATAGTATGAAGGATGATGGATCAAGAAGGGGAAAATGGGGGAAAAGAATGTGATTATAGGTGGAAGAGATTAGATGTATGGTGTAAGAGGATATGTGGAGAAAGGATAATAGTAGGAGGAAAAAGTGGGTAGTAGGAGATACCAGGTGGAAGAAGCGATCAACAAAGTGAATGAAGAATGAGGCGGGGGAGAAGTTCACGATGACAAGTTAAGTGTAGGGAGGACCCTGACATAAGATTGTCATGTGACGGAAGTGGTTAAGTAAGATTGCCATGTGAGAAAAACTGGAGATGACAAATGGTCAAGCGAGAAGTGGTGTTTGCGAGAATCAAAAAGGAGGTGAAAGGATGTGATAATGGGGAATGCCGAGAAAAAATGAAGGGTGAAGGGTGTGTAGTGATGGGGAAAGGCAAGGAGATAGATCATCCTTAAGAGGGACTCTTAAGTGAGATCGCCATGCCGGGTGAGTGATTAAGTAAGATTGCCAAGCAGAGGAGGGTGATAGTGGTGGTAAAAAGATGTGATGATGGGGAATGAAGAGGAAAGATGGATGGTGAGATTGTAGAGTGATGGGCGAGTGTAAGATGACATGTCATGCTTAAGAGAATCTCTTAAGTAAGATCGTCATGCTGCTAGAGAGGTTTCGTATGATCACCCAACCGACAGGGATGATATGCAAAGAGAAAGACAAGATGATATTGGGGATAGGGGTGAAATGGTAGGGTGAAGAAGATGATCGCGATGAGAGGTGGGATAAATAAGATGGGGGAAATATGATGGGATGGGGGAAAGCCATAGGGTAGATCAACCTTAAGTGGAAGTCTTAAGTAAGATTGCCATGCGGCTGGAATGGTTAAGTAAGATCGCCAAGCTGAGGAAGAAGAAGGATGATGTTAGAGTTGGTGGGAATAGGGTATGACAAAATGGACTGAAGGGGAACCCTCAAGTGAATTTTCCATACTACGAAGCGTGTAAGTAGGATGACTAGGCATAAGACGGATTTGGGGAAGGATGAGAAAAGAGTGAGTGAGGTATGCCTGAGTGGTATATGATATGAGATGAGGTGATAATAAGGAAGAAAGGAAACAAAGGAGTGTAACATGAATGGATGAAGGAATATATGTAGTGGAGGGTAGAGAGTGTGAGGGAAATCCTTAATTGGGATGTCCGTTCAGTGAGAGTAATGATGCAAGAAGGAAGTAGAAGAGGTAGATGGGAAGATGTGTTTGGTGGTGATGGTTTTTGATGAGAGGGGAGGTGGTGAAAAAGCTTCTACAGCGGGACGATCTTAGGGAGAGAGTAAACCTCCACCGAGGATCCCATATAGAAGGGGTTATTAAGTAAGATTGTCAAGCGGGAAGCAGAAGGGTGAAAGGAAAGAATACAAATGGGTGAGAGGGGACAAGAATGGTGAGAAGGGTAATATGGGGATAAGTGGCGGAGGAGTAAAAATGAGGAGCGAGGATGAATGGATCAAATACATGGTGATCATGGTGGGGGAGAAGGAGCTGCTGGATAGTGAATGCTACTTGATAAAGATATTCAAGTAGGATTCTGCAAACTGCAACGGTGATCAAGTAGGATTCCCAAACTGGGAATGCATTAGTATGGGTGAATGGATGGGGTGCAAAGTAAGATGTTGATCATGCAGGAAGATACTCACGTGACGAAAAGCATCTTAATTTTAATATAGCACATAACAGGATGCATCGTGATATAAAAGATCAGGATGACTAGACTGTAATATGCGTGATAGCATAGACAGGGGCCATCAAAAAGGTTTGATGCCCCAGTACGATATGCAAATGGAAGAGAGCATAGACAGAGGCCATCAAGAAAGTATGATGCCCCAGTACGACATGCAATCAGATAACATAAGAATATTAGAGAGAACACCAGGATACATAAAATCAAGATGCCCCCTGTAATATATCAAGATACAAGAAACAATTAATAATTTACAACTAATAATGCAACACAAGAACCAATAAACATGTCCCTAACGTGTTCCACAGTGAGGATTGATTGGATGTGCCCCCAATCCTTAGGGGTACAAGGACATAGTAAAGTATTGGGTCATTGTCCTCAAACAAGGAAACAATGAGAGCCGGATTTGCCCCAAGCGAGGATTCACGCGAGGAGAAGTGGTTTGAATTTGGTAGTCATAAGGTGATTGGATCATTCGTTGGGGATAATAGTTCAAAGGTTAAATTGTGTTGGTTATTTTAGAGTTATTTTTTTTTTTTTTGCGATTTTGTGGATTTTTTTAGATTTTACTATATTATATTTTATATATATATATATATAGATTTTGTGGATGTTTTTTTGATTTTTGACGATTTTCAAATGTTTTTGACTTTTTTGACGATTTGCAAATGTTTTTAGATTTTTGACGTGTTTCTAATTTTTTGACGATTTTCAAAGGTTTTTGGATTTTTGACGTGTTTCTAATGTTTTTGTATTTTTGGCGAGTTTTATTTTTTTTTGGTTGGATTTTGGACGATTGTTTCTAATGTTTTTTGGGTTTTTGACAATTTTCTAGATTTTTGATTTTTACATTGTTTTTGGATTTTTGACGATTTTCAAATATTTTTGGATTTTTGAATTTTTACATTGTTTTTAGATTTTTGACGATTTTCAAATTTTTTGGATTTTTGGATTTTTACACTGTTTTTGGATTTTTGACGATTTTCAAATGTTTTTGGATTTTTGGATTTTTACATTGTTTTTTAGATTTTTGACGATTTTCAAATGTTTGTAGATTTTTACACTGTGATTGACAATTTATGGACCAGAGTGCAGACTTATTTTTGAGAGGTGATAAACATGGATATTATCCGTATGTACTGTGTTCCGTGTTGTAACTTATGCTCAGAATAACACAAATTCTCTTTCCATTGGCAGGATATGGTGGTGATGATATGATGAAAAGAATTCCAGCTCCATTCTTGACTCCACACAACTAGTAAGATGTGTGGGCTCATCACCGAGAATCAAGAAGGACGCAAGAGGTAGATAATGAATATAGAGACAAATGCTAACAACAATCCCTTTGGGAAATTGTGACTCCATTCTTCATAACGGTACTGAACCAGTTTCAAAAATGGCTTTCACTTTATGAGTCACGTGCTAGACTTAGACAGTTATGTGGCCTGCTGATTGGTAAGATATGAGGTTAAGGGATAGTTCTCTCTTCACTTAGGCATCTAAATTACGTGTTTGGGGATTCTATAATTTGTAAGCACTGTAAGATTTTGTATTTTTGAAATGACTCCCTATGCCTTGCCCCATGCTACTAGTGAGAAGCAAGGGCTCATCACTGAAGGCAAAATATAGGCGAGTGAATTCCTTTTTGTCTTTTTTTGTTTTGTTTTGTTTTGTTTTGTTTTATGCTTGTATGAGAATGACCCTCTACGCTTTGCCCCATGCCACTTGTAAGAGGCAAGGGTTTATCACCGAAGACAAGACGTAGACGAGTAAGGGCACCTTCCTCCATTCCAGTCTCACACTACCAGTAAGAAGTGTGGGCTCAACACCAACGACTATGAAGGACGAAAGATGTGACAACGAATTATTCATAAGTTATTGAATTGATGGATTTTTTTACAATAGTGCTTTGTATTTGGGAAGAAACGTTTGCCCCCAATCTCAGCCCCACACGACTAGTAGGACGCGAGGGTTCAACACCGAAGACTGAGATGGACGACCAAACGAACTGGGTAACGAAGTTTAGAGCTTTGTTATGAAAGAGAGAATGTATTTGAAGGGAATATATTACCATCAGTAAGCTTCTAGGTATGACCATAGAGGAAAGCGACTGAAAATGGAAGAAGTATGACGCTCACAAACTTAATAGGATTTATATTAGCACTTGTCTCATGATGATAAATATGAAGATGTGATTTTGATAAAGAAAATATCTGCCAATGGAAATGAATAAATTTAAATTATTCGGAGATAAGCAAGACAAAAGGAACAATGTACACGTTGTATCCTGGAATAGTGAACATCTCAAGGATAAAATTTCTTTAAATGAACTGCATTCATTGGTTCATCAAGATCTTGGCCTGTGTCAATGGCCAATTTATAAGCTCCAAACCCAAAATTATCTATGATTTCATTGGGCTCAAATTTTTCTTGTTTGTCTCATTCTTTGGGTGTGTTCTTTTGATTTTCTTTGAGAATGAAATGATTGACCTTAAATTTTCTAGGTTTGAATTTTTTATGGTAGCTATGTCGTAGCCGATTTTGATATACTTGAAGATGATCTAGGGCATTAAGTCATTTTTCATCAAGAAGCTAGAGTTCATTAAGGCGTGATTGTTGATAATAATCTTTATTGATTACATCTTTGAAGGATATTATGAAGGATGAAAATTCAACCTTGACATGTAAAATAGCTTCCCAACCATAAATAAAGTAGAAGGGAGTGGCTCCAATAGGTGTGTGATAAGATTTGCGGTAAGCCTAAAGCGTGGGATAGATTTGGTTAAGCCAATAGCTTCCATGTGTGTTGAAAATGATGGTTTGTGTTATTTGGTTTTTTGCTTCTATTTGTCCATTAATTGATTGTTTTGAGGATAGATTCACAATTAAAGATGGAAAAGGTTGTGTAAAGATATTCCTGGGTATAAGTACCTCGTAGAATGGATGCACGTAGAAGTCTTGACAGGTGAGACTAATTAGTGATGAGATGCCTGCAAGATCGATAGTTGAAAGCATGATGGACACGACAGGTTGCATTGTCGCAAGTGTCCAAACTTGATGTGGTTGTGTTTCGACAACAAGGCTAGAGATGTTAGGCATAGGAATAATAGAATCAAGCTCAAATGTGTTTGACGATGGACTCTCTGTTGTAGTGTCTATATTTATATCAAGGGTTGAAAGGGAGTCTTGAAGTGAGGTCAAGATCTCATTACATGTTGGAAGAATGTTATTTTCCAAAATAGGTTCAATATCTGCTTGGGTTGAAAGAGAGTCTTGAATCAAGGTCAAGTTCTCATTAGATGTTGGAAGAATGTTGTTGTCCAAAACAGGTTCAATGTATGTTTGAACTAATGGAAGAAAATTTGAAGAAGATATGGATTGGTTTGGAATTAGAGATTCTTGACCTTTGTCATCGTGATCTTGTGGAATTTTAGTATGTATAGGAGTTTCAACAGTATTCAAATCTTCATTGAAAGTTGTGGTATTGGATGTGTCATTGGTTGCAAGAGCATTTTCATCAAGCTCTACAGAGATGACATCATCGTCAATTAAGTCTTGGACGTAATTCTTAAATCGCACACATTTATCTGTGTGATGACCATCAATGCGATGAAAATCACAGTATGTGTTAGGTTTGTACCAACATGGCTTAGATTCCCCTTCGACAAAGGGTTTTGTAATTGGATATCTTATCAATTTAGCCTCTTTTAGTTAATGAAAAACACTAAAGAGAGTTTCTCCAAGGGGGGTAAACTGACGTTCGACTTTACATGAAGTGATGTCTTCATTAGGTTGTATGATTGGTTTTTTGGGTGATCGTTCACTGATTTGGGTAGCCATATGAGAGAGTTGTGTTTTCATCTTATTAATTTGTTCTAATAGCTCATTGCATGATGTTTTTCGTGAATTCATCATGTTTGAAAGAGAGGGAGAATGAAGAAAGGTGCAATGAAGAAATCAACCTATTGATTGTGATCTTTGTTTTGGCTCAATCAAGTTTTAACAAGTAAGGCTATAAGGAGTAAGCTCAAACAAGCTACTCGGGATACAAGTGGGATATAACTCAAACAAGCTATGATGAATATGTTGATTGGTTTGGCTTAAACAAGCTTAGCAGACGAAAATGTAAGGAGTACACTCAAACAAGGTACTCAATACAAGTGGGATATAGCTCAAACAAGCTATGATGAATATGTTGATTGGTTTGGCTTAAACAAGCTCTGGATTTTTGATAGGAAGAGTAACTCAAACAAGTGACTCAACATAGTTGTGAACTAAAATGAGCTTTGAAGGGATTTGTGTCAGATGGGATTTTTTTAAACTCAACAGCTAATGAAATAATGAGTGAACTCAAACAAGTCACCCAAAGTCATTTTGATATAACTTGAAACAAGTTATAAATGATGTTCTGACAATTGATGAGATAAGGAGTGAATGCTAGTCACTCAATATCAGTTGGATATAGCCGAAGACAAGCTATGACAGATGTATTGTTGGATGGGGCAAGCTAATGAAATTGGTGTGATGTTTTGGTCTACGTTGTTGGATTGTTTGGATGTTTTCGCTTGGTATTGAATTGGTCGAGAACTGATTTTTTTGTGGAACACAACTAGGGTCTGAAATTTTACAATGAACACATTGATATCAGCCAAGTTTTATGATAAAACAATGCTAAACTATTTTGTTTTCAAACAACAAGCAATCATGTGGATTCAATTGTTTTGGCTTATGAGGTAACTTCTTCAGGAATGATCATTGTTTCATGCAATCATACAAGTATGCTATGAAATGGTGGATGCAGGCTCTTATTACTCCAAGAAGATGCATCCTCCGATATACCCTAGTCCTGATATACCTAATTCTGTACGGGGACAGAATTGGTACGGGGAACCCTTAGAGCACTGGAGGAGACTCACCAATTCTTACTTTCCTATTTCGGAGTGAATCACCACGTCCAGAACAGGTTTTGTGAAAAGGTGGAAGGTGATGGAGGGATGAATGTGTATGGTGTCCTTATAACTCCCTGAAGATTTACAGGGACGATGCCCAGGCTTCGTTGTTACAGCTATTTAGGCGTGACTCGCATGCGCTGCACGACAACATTACCTGTAAGTGAAGAGCAGCGGCGAGGTAAATACCGAACGCTGTGATGAGACTAGGTCTCAAAGTGCAATGCAGATGCAAATGCTGTTGGTGTGTGGTAGTCAAGTCCACGTCACCGGTGTAGCTTTGGTGGTGATGAAATCCACCTCGTCTACGTGTAAAAACAATATGATAAAGTGATTAAACGCAGGGTTCTTTCCAACTTGAAATAAATCACTAGCAGAAAATAATTGCGTACCTGAGCGTACTTTTTTTTTGTTTCAGCAATTTTCTTTGAATGGTGGTATTTTTGCGGGATTTTTGTTGTTTTTGTTTTGTTTTTGTTTTTGACAATATTCCAGCAATGCGGTTCTACAGAAAACAAATTAGTAGTTATCCTGCAAATGAAATGTTAGAAAAGTGATCGTGGTTGTTTTTTATTTGCCAGATCGCTCAAAGGCGCAGGAAAAGAGCATACACAACCAACGACCAAACAAATATTAAGAATATGAAAAAGGAAAATAATTATTAAAATGATAGTTGGAAAACAAAGCTAGAGGATCCTGCAATGTTAGAACAAGAAACTAAAAAATTGTGACCGTTTCTAATTTTCCAAATCGCTCGAAGGCGCAAGAAAAGAGCATACGCGGATACAATTGGAATTTTTTTTTTTTAAATGTTAATAATTATTGCAATTAATCATGATTGTGAAATAGCGATAATGATTATTTTCACAAAAAAGAAAAACGATGAAAGAAGAGGGTGAAAACTTTACTTAGAAGTGTTGTCGTGGAAAATTGAAATGTAAGGCAAAAAATTAAAAATTAAAAAAAAATTGTTGTGCAGAGCCCGAGTGGCCTCACGTTTCTGATTTCTAAAATCAATTTTGAAGTGTGAGGAAAGAGCATACGTGTGAGGTTGTTACGTGAAATAAAATAAAAATAATAATTTAAAAAAAAAAAACTATAATTTTGTTGTTTTTTGTTAAAAAGACAGGTGTTAGAAGAAATGAAACCAAAATTTTTCTGTAAGTCTAAATCTAAAAATTATTTTTTCATTGCATAGATCTTTTCAATACCTTTCCATTAAAAATAAATGAAGTCATTCCGAGTTCGGGAGAAAAATTTATGGCATCCGGAAGATGGGCTACGGTAGCACTCTAAATGAAAATTTTGAACATGAGAAAAACGTCCCAGGAGCTAGTTTTTTTTATTTTTTGAATTATGTACTTTACCTGAGAAGCTAAAATTTTGACAGCAAGGTTAAAAAAGAACAATAAACAGAAAGAAAGAGTTAGATCACAAAATGATTGATTAAAATAAAAGAAAAAAAAATGATTAACTTCCTATAAAGCAGTTATTTTATCAAAAGTAAATAAATAAATGCATTTTCCGGATTGGTTGTCCCATGACAGTAAGATGATAAACTAATGGCTAGTTCATGTGTTTCTACAGATGACGAGTAAATAGAAAAATCAAAACTGGGAACTAAACACCAAGCATCGAGGAGATCAAAGACAGGATGAGCTTCAGAGTTTCATTGTTGCTATAACCTGCAGATACACCACAAGACACCACACAACAAAAGCACTACCCAAAGTGTGAAGGTTAACCAAAGAAGATCATAAGGAACAGAAAAGGAAATAATAATGAACAATAATAAACAAAGAACAGATAAAACCACTAATTGGGAAATTAATGGTAACAGATCGAAAGTAACCGGGCGTGCCAGAATGTGAGCTAGGAAAAATACACTACTAATAAAGAAGTAAAATACCAATAGTCATACCTCCTCCTTCGCGTTCCGTAGAAAACCTCATAATGGGCTAGGAAACTTGGATTGAGCCCTGATTATGTGATATGTAGGTGTTTTTCTTCAAGACGGAGCAAGACCTTCCTGCAACAACGATCCTCTTACTTTGCACTAGATGGGAAAAGGGATTATGAGACTATTTTGGCATTAGGACGAGGCAAAAGGATGTTCTTTGCTCAAAGGATGCAAGAACTTAGATATGGCATGCAAGCTTATTCTCCGTGTGTCTAGAGGGGAGGGGTAAGGTTGTATTTATAGCCTGAGGGAGTGATTAGCTTAGATTAATTTAAGTAATCATGGTTTAAAAATGTGGGCAAGATTAAGTGAGTGGTTTGAAAATGTGGGCAAGATTAAGTGGGTGGTTTGAAAAACTGGGCAAGATTAGGTGAGTGGTTTGAAAATGTGGGCAAGATTAGGTGAGTGGTTTGAAAATGTGGGCAAGATTAGGTGAGTGGTTTGAAAATGTGGGCAAGATTAGGTGAGTGGGGACCATGAAGAATGGGTGAGGATTTGAATTATATTTTTAATTCATAAGTGGAGGATTTTAGGTGAGTGGGGACCACGAATGGTGGGTGAGGAATTTGAATTTGAATTTTTAATTCAATAGTGGAAAAACATGGAGAATAATGACATGTGGTGAGGATTGGATTATTTTTTAGATTTTGAAATGGATAATTAATCAAATTATATTTGATTAATTTGAAGTGTATTTTTGTGGGAAATGAGGAAGGGGAATTAATTGATTTAGGATAGATGTGAAATTGGGGTGTCTACACTAACTCTACATTGTAATTTCTGCTCGTTTTTTGCAAAACCCCTGCTGCGAAGACTATTTTTTGTAAAACCCCAAAATCTCTTCTTTCATGACCAGGGTTAAAAAATATTAAATCTCTCCCATGAAGACTATAATTTCTGATATATTAAATTTAAAATTTACCTTTTGTAGAATAATGGTGCTGTGAAAACCTTAATTTCTGCTGTAATGATATATTAAATTTAAATATGTATAAAATAGTTTAAAATATCATCTGTATTTTAAATCATATGTTGGTTCATACAAAATTGCATATCAGGTTGTTCCTGAGAAACTATATTAAATTTAATATTGGTTATTAGATTATAGTACCTGAAATTTGGCCAAAGCACTTGGTAATATGGAAACTTAGACTGCATGTGTCTGTATAAATTTATAGCATGTATTTCCTATATAGATAACTTATTTATAATATTAAATAAAATTCTTGGAGAGATAGATATGTAAAGTATTAATAACATCGTAAAAACAACATACATATATTGGTATTAATGAAGTGAATAACTAGTATGTCCTAAATTTTGCATTTAATTACTTTTGTGAAAGTGACCATGAAAGAAATCATGAGAAAATCATACACATTACTCATGTAGTATAAATAAATCATTTAATTTTTATAAAGTATATAGTGTCAATAAACGTAATCAAACAATGTCATCAGTGAGTAAAACACATAACATATATGGTATAAAATATGTGTCACAATGTATAAGTCAGTACAAGGCATCATGCAAGTGAATCTTGATTTTCCAATGGATAAGAGTGTGAAAAATATGTGGCTTGTTAAATTATCAGTGTGATATTCCCCCACTAAAGGCATGCCCACAATTGTAGAAGAGGATTCCCCTAGGTATAATACATGTATAAATAAAGATAGAGGAAAACTTTCAAATGTGATAGATTTTCCATTTACCTCATAAACATTCTCATTTATCTTTTTCACAATCTTACACAGACTAATCTTCTTATAATCTAGTTTGTTGTATGTTCCTTGCATAAATATCTCTTTTCTCAGATATATCATCACTAAATATCCTTCCTCAAATACCTTTTTCCTTCTTGTTACATTTTTTTCTGCCTTATACTTTTCATTACTTTCATGTACCTTCATCCTTCTTTCATATTGTACATGAGGGGTGTTCTTGCAAATGTCTCTACATCATCACCAATCCAATTTGCGATTGGTAACTACAAAAGTATTAAAAAAACTTAGATTGTCTACCATTAAAATGGAATGGTGACTTTATTTTTTACATAATCACCAAACTATTATATGAAAAATCAATTATGGCTATTCCAAGTCCCATAACTCATCATTCTCTGCAAAAATGCATCTCAAAAAATTTCCCAACCTCTTATTTACTACTTACGTGTTCCCATATACCTAATGGTGGTATGCATGACTGAATTAAAGGTTTAGTTGCCAACTTATTCTTATAGAAGTTCTAAATAAAAAATAAAATTTCTTACGAAATTGGTAAACACATTTTAGATTTAAGTAGTGTCATTAATTTTCTTTTGGACATTCAACGATTCATTTCAAGGTGATTGTTTGTACACAAAATTAATTTTTAAATTGTGTTTTAATATGAAGATATAGTTGTTCTATTAGAATTCCAAGAGATGAGATCAATCTCCCAGAGATCTTTATAGTATTGGAGAAAAGTGAGCATATTATTTTTATGCTTAAAGCTCCATAACATGAAAGTGACATCATATTCTCCTTAGATAAAATTTCGACAACCAAACATATTCAAATAAAATATATGAAAAGGACTAAAATGGTGATTAAAAAAGTTCTCTATTCTAGGTGATTTTTTTGTAGTACGATATTTATATATAATAATATATAAATAATTCAAATGGTCACAAGAATCTACAAATGTAATATAGATCACACGACATGATATATTTTTGGGCTAAGATTCCCTAATATTCAAAATATTGAAGAAATACAATATTTTCCCTTGAGGTAGGGCAACATTGTAATATATTCCCCTAGTGAGGAATGTTTCCACAAGACCTCCTAATGCGCAAACGTCAATTCAGGGGTGACCTCGCGTCAGTGTAACATACTATATGCACATAATTATTAAGTTAGTTGTCTTCTATGTTGAATACAATATATATAAGCTTATAATATATAAGTGAAATATTTAATGCTAAAATAATAAAAGAAATCTTAGGTAACTCACATGTTCCTATTATAGAGTTAATCGGAAATAAAGACATAACTCTTGATTAAGCTATATATACATGTCACCTCTATGTACATTGTATTCTAATTTTACATTTTCTATCAGAGGTTTAATATATAAATTGTTGACCATTTGGATAATGTTTCATTTTTTGGTGTGTGTTCTATATTATAGAGGTCTCTTTCCTAATAATTCACCATTTCTACATTGTATAAGAGCATGCCTCCACAGGTAGACATTGTTAATTTTTGGAGTTTCAAAGAGTTAAATATTTCCACACAAATTCCTAAGACCATAATCATATTTTTTGAGCCAATCCACCTTTTGGGTTTTCTAAATTATCCACTTCGTATTTTTTTGTTTGAGCCAAAATTAAAAATTTAGGGTCTTTTTTATTTTCATTTCAAAAAAATATTTAAAGGGTCACCATGTATTTTTCTTGAAAAGTATTTGAGAAATTATGGTTAAATTTTTCAAAATGTTATGCCTTATGGTTTATTTTTTGATGTTTTAGAATTCAAATAGGACATAGGAACAAGTAGTTGAATAATGGATATTTTGTAATGTTTCTCAAAATGAAGGTCAAATCATATGTCATTAGATTTGGCATCTTGAGATATTTTTGAAAAGTCGACATATGCCAATTTACCCCAATGAGGTATGTGTGGTAATAATTTTAAGGAGTTGGGACATGTTAAGGGGTTAATTTGGTGATGGAACTATTCACCAAACCCCTTTTTCTGACCCCTTGATGAATTCACTAATGCAAAAATTCAAACATAAACAATAAACTGCATACAAAAGAGTATTGAGAAGAAAAGAGGAAATTCTATTATTCGTTATCCCATTAGAAATACATAAGATTTTTAGATTAACACCAAAAATAAAATGTTAAGTTTTCATGCACAACTATATATGTCAATTAAAGAAAAACTATTAAAGGAAAAAATCTATCCTATCTAGTTAACAAAAATCACTTTTTTTAGCAACTCATATTTCTTATCATTTTTTGCATACACTCTTAGATAGGCCTAAAAATTATCCCTTATATTGTACATGTATAAATAGAGATAGAGAATGACTTACAACTCCAATTCACGCTCACATACAAAAATATTGAATCTAAAAAATAGTAAAAAATAAAATAAAATGTAATGTTCGACCCTTAGAATGGTCAATTTTGGTGTTGAAAAAGGTTTACAATTTGACCCTAATTTTATTTTACCAATTATCATTAAATAGAAACATTTGAGATCTTTTTTTATAAAAAAATTGGATTAGTAAAATTTCTAAATAAAAATATATGACCTCTGTAACATAGGCCATCACATCATTATCCCTTTCTTGAAAAGAACTCAACTTTTACAAGTTGTTTTGATTAAACTTTTTTCATTTTTAGTTGGTAATATTCTTTAATTCTCACTTTTAAATCCAAGTGATATCTTTTTGTTTTAATCCTTCCTACCATACTATATACTTTTTGTAACTTCCTTGCATGGTATGCACTAGTTTCTTATCCAAAACCTGCAATATCTTTTCTTTCTTTTTCCTTGGAACCTTTTGCCTCCAATCCAGTAATTCTTCTTCTTCCCCTTCATTATACCTTCCATGAAATACATATAAATATAAATAATCAAATACTAGATAAATATCAAAATTATATGACATATTTACCATTTACCTCATAATAATTTTCATTTATCTTCTTCACAATTTTACATAGAATAATATTCTTTACATAAGACTAATTAATGTTGTGAATCATTTATGTATCCATGGAAGCGTATAATTGACATTACTTGTAACTAACTTGTGTATAACATGTAAGACAAAGTGCATACGGAAGTGGGATTTATCACATGATAAAAAAATATTTGATTCTATGTCATGACAAAGAAAGTCACATATACATGTCCTAGTTTTGGATTTTTGTAATATTTGAATGTTTTTGGATTATTGGAATATATATGTGTTTTTGGATTTTGAATAAATACATATAATGAACTTCGGATGCCAAGGGAAATGAGTCATAAACTAAAAAAATGGAATAATAAATGGCTTTTAGTAAATGGGTTTGAGGTTAACTAATAATGCTTCAACAATCACATTAAACGTGTATATGTGTTGCATGTTTGTGCAATTGATTATTATTCGTAGTAGTTAGAGGATTATGAGTGTAGAGATATTTTTGATTTACTTGAAATGGTATTTCCTTTATGTTATAATCATTACAATGTCCAAATACCATATTAAGTTTATTTTCAATTTATAGGATTAGTTTATGAATTATTTTCTCATATTTACCTAAACCATGGCCATTGTGTCCCAATTTTTTTAGTCTTGAATCTAAATCCATATTTTTTTAATGAAGTTTATGTGGTTATAGGATGGATTCTTGTGCTATTATCATTGCAAGAATTATTGATAAGATATTTTTTCTTTTTCCTTATTAATTGATGCTCATGGTCATCTTTACTCTTTGGTAGTGTAATATAGTTGACTAACATCAAGTTATCTAGCTCATGTCCATATGTCTCTACACCTATATAAGGGAAATTGGGATTACACCATTTCTCATTGATATGATAACCTTATTTTTCATATTTTTGAGTTTAATATTTTGTGTATTGGTTACTTCAACATTAGACTTGTTGTGTTTCCCCACTTCGTAGGCATGTATTCGTTAAATCATTATTTCTTACATAAGGTGCTTAGTGGTTGATTGGGGTGTATTAGATAGTGGTATAATTTTTTTATGGTCTTAGTCATGGCACAAAACTTGAATGGACTATCATTTCTAGGAAATATATACACCATGTCACTAAGAAAGTATTTTAAACATATAGCATAATAGAAGGAACACTATTCATATCATGAGATTATAATTTGAGGTGTAGACATGGCCTCTAATTTGTTGCAAAACATTTTTGGCCCCAATATTATGTCTAACATAAATTGACTTAAAATTTTTATTGAAAATATCGAATTCTATAATTTGTGTGTTAGAATAAGTATGATCCTTAGTATCAATTCCGTTTACTAAGAGAAACATGATATTACATATTAACAATTATATGTTTTACCATTTTGTTGAATATTTTTTCTTTAAAGGAAGTCGTCTTGATCAAATGAAATGGTATTTTTGAATCCGCTCAATGTGTTGACAATATATAAGAAATATGTCATTTTGTCATCACTTTGTAAAGTAGTTTCATTCAAAGTTTATAGAGAATATTCTTGTATACAATTTAGCTCATTGAATCTAATCCTACATGAAAATTTTGGTCTAGGTATTCCTAAGTTGATATATGATATCATAGCCTTTAGGTTATTATGTAGTTTCCTAATTACGTGCACCAAAATTTATTGTGTGATGTTGTGTAGGAACTCAACGATATGCGAAAATGTTTCTTGCATTTGATTAGATGGGAAATTTTGTAATTTATGTGATTTGTAATTTATGTAATTTATGTGATTTTGTAATTTATTTGATTTTGTAATTTTCTATATTATTTGCATTGAAGCTTGAAAATCATATTTCTGTTTTCATTAATATAGGAGAATATCTTAGGAATTTTTTTAAAGTAAAAGTACTATTAATTGAATTTTACTTTCATTTTTTTTACAGTCATGGCTTCTTCCACTCCTAATTTGTTTGAGAGGACGATTTAGAGATTGCAAAATTGCAATCTATTCTCCAAAATCCAACTACAGTTGGGCAGTATAAAGCCCATTGTGAAAAAATACTGGTTGATCTTCATAGAATAGAGACAAGTTTGAAAACATATAATCCATTTGATTCTGAATCAATAAAAAAATTTATGGATTCACTAAAATCAAGTGTCTCAGGAGATGTAGGTTATAATGAGATTACATCACGACTTTCCGATAAGGAAGTCGTTAAGAGGTCTTGTTGGAGTTTTTATGCAGAAAAACCGGAAAATAAGGGCATATTATGTAAACAAATGTTCATGTCCCCTATGTGCCCCTTTGATTTATCCTAGATTTGTGGCCTCTCAAGGCCAATTTCTGAATAATGACCAATTACCGTTATACTTCATAATGATGCTACATGCTGAGGTTCACTTAAACCTAAAGGTGAACTATTTAGACATCCCTAGTTATTTGGGGCAGGGGCGTGGCCGTATTAGCCACAAGGAGGCATATAGAAAGGAGGGAGCTCCTGCAGTTGTTGACGCACAACAACTTGTACCAAGGCCACAACCATTCTTATCAGGCTTTCAGGATGTCGCAACACCTATCGTTATGACTGCACATGAGGCTGCTATCGAGGGTCTTGCTGGCATTGCTCATGAGACCCAATTGATCTCTTCTGACCGTGTGGGTCAGTACCTTCAGAGATGCGATACTAGCAGTGGAGGTGCTAGTAGCAGCAGTGATGCATGCAACGAGGTATACACTCGTGCATCTTTGATTTCCCCAGATGACTTTGAGCTAGTTACATATCCCACTCAGGCACGTTGGCTAGGGCGCATCATGGCTGTTGACTTGTTACGTGCATATGAGGTGATTTCACAGCATTGTAACATTCCACTATCGGGGGTTTTAGATTTTATAGAGCAGAGTGGGAGTGTATCTTCTAGTCAGGGTACTACTACCGTTGCTACAGATAGACTTCTTGTTGCTGAGCTCGTCACACCTGATGTTCAACACATTTTTGTTCCGGTGTGTGAAAATTAAACCTTTAATATAATTAAAATTTATTTTAATTGATCATTACTTTACAATTTATTAATATTAAAATTAAACATGTACTTCTGTGTTTAGGCTTCTGCTCCAGTGTGTGGAGCTTCACAGCCCACACCATCTACCTGTGTCACATACACACAGCTCTTGACTGAGCACAACATGGATCTCGATGTTCCAGGCCTGAGTCAACTTGGCTCACTTGGTGACATATTTGTTGGTGTTGAGGTCGTGGATGAAAATCCCATACATTTGGAGATGCGTTCCGCAGAGGTATAAATACATGTGTTTTAATATAATTAATATTTAATCTAAATTGAAATGTTAGAAATTAATGAACTTTATTCAAAAAACTTATTTATCAACTTCTTACATTTTATTTATTTTGTTTCACAGGGATCTATGGGATAGAGATCTACACATAGCGTGGATACTCCTAACATTCGCCCAGGGACAGATACTGAGTTAATAAATTGTACATATTTGTTATATGATTTATTGAATTAATCAAGAAATTGTTGTAGAATTTTGTTTATATATTTTAATATATGGTACATGCTATATATAGTTTATAACGTGTATATTCCTTTTTTAGCATGCAGGGTGCAACCGAGCATAGTGAGGGGTCTGGCACTCGCCCTAGTGCACGGAGGAGACTTCAGTGATATTTTATAGATTTCAGACATTTTAGACATACTTTTAGAGATTTTAGACATGTATATACTCATTAGACATGATTTTAGATATTTTAGACATGTATATATACTCATACTCATTCTAGACATGATTATTATATTTTGATATATGTCTTAGACACGTGTATTATTAATATATTTTTATGAGTTTCAGTGTATATTTACAATTATGGATGTGAATATAAGACACCCCCTTATCTTTCATTTTTTTCTCTTCATGTATCATAATAGGTATAATGATAGATAAGATATTAAATACCCTTCATTTTCATGATATAACATTGTAAACTTCGTTAAAATTCTATATTGAATCATTTTCAATGCTTAGGTAATTTAGTAATACTTTATGTTACATTAAACATTCCATGGTATAATGGCTTATGTTACTATTTGAATCATATATGATGAAAGTTTAAGTTCAATAGATCATTCAATTAACAACTTGAAATAAGACTCCTAATGACCATTAAGGAAAGAGTATATAAAACTATCCATGTGCTACCAAACTATCAACACAAACAACACCCACCATTAGTATAAGATCATTTTTATTCATGTTTAACATTGAGACAAGTGATCACCCAAGCCTCATTCCAACAAGAAAAACATAGTTTGCAACACTACAAGTGTAGTGCACTAGGTATTTTCATAGTGTACCAGTGATGAAGAACACAATCATGAAAAGTAACCAGTTTAAGATGCATAAGAAAAACCTTATTTTTTATTCACTACTCAGTCTAGATGAAAGAACCTTATTTCCCTCCTATCTCATTCTCTATGACATAATGAATCCTTAATGAATCAACACAATTCCAAGCATATTGAAATATGATAAACTTGTACAGTGATAAGGGTACTCCATATACAACCTTTTGGTTCACAACTAAACAAATAACATATATCAAAAACTATGTACATCTGAATTCCCAACTAACATTTCCACATTAAAAATAATAATGCAACATACATCCACATCATAAATCATGTTTATACCATACATACTTCCATGTAACAACCATATCACAATACTTAAAGTAAACCATAAACCATCTCACAACAAGTAAGAATCACAAGTATTAAACAACTTTATTGTATAGTGGTCTCCATAGTCCCTTCAAGTAGAAAATACAATCCTATAGCTTAATAGTTTATTACCAACAAGGTTTAGTAATTTATTCCATGTCCTTCTATATAATACCAAGTGGCTCTGCTCGTTGTTCAATGACCTGTAAAATTTTTTCATGGTCTTCTACATCTAGTCTCCATTTTTTGCGTTTACTATTTGTAGTCTTCACCTGCTGCAATTGTAACCCTGTAGCAATTATGTGATGGGTGTAATGATACACATTTTTGTCTAGTTTGTAATCAACAAAGTGAATCCCACTTTGGAGGGCTTTCACTTGTTGTAAGTATGTTCCCTGCACTACAACCGAGCCAGTATAAAATGTTGTCACTTCACTTGTTATTTCACATGTTAGCTTTGTTCTCTCTTCTGTGCAACACAACAAGTAGTACTCCACTTTCTCAATATTGGCTTCTTCAGCAATGACTGCAAATACATCTCCTACAACAAAATGCAAAGAAAATTCAATGATCCATGTATAGTATAAATTATACATATATATTTAATTATCAAATTATACTTGATCCTTTTAAATAGAACATACCTTGTTTAACCAATCCAGATATGTGGTCATAATCAGTTGAAATTAATGGCACATCTTCAAAACTATCATCATGATCTGATCCATATGTGTCATCCACAACTAAAGGAACTTGCTTCCACTCACCTACATACCCATGTTTTTGACTATTGCACTCTGAATATGATTTGTTCATGCATTCATAACAAAAACAAGAATAATCTCTTGTACAGATTGTCCAGTTATTACTATCCATAGTCATCAAAGAGTGCAAAGACCTAGAATTGGGAATCCTTTCACATCCATACTTTGTCCTTCGATCAATACCTTCATTTAATCATGCTCAAAAGATCAATAAAGTTTAAAACAAACATCAAAATTCAGAATAAAAAAATTTAAAGTTAGTAACTTGTAGTTCACTTAATAAATCACATCAAGATCTACATATCTATGTTTTAAATGTGCATGTACCTGTTATCTCCCAAAACACTCTGTGTGGGGTTGAATCCTGTGGGGCTTGAAGCGTGTGATGTTGAATCCTGTGAGGTTGAAACCTGAACTGTAAAATGTTTCTTACACCATTCAACAACGGTGTGGGCATCAATCAATCGATCTCCCTCATAATCAAAGCTTTGTTTCTTTAGAGCATGTTTGATGCATGCACCTGCACCATCGTGTTCTCCCTTCCCATGACCACTCTAAAAAAAACTCCATAAATGAGGAATTTTGTGATGACGATGATAACGACTGAGTGCAAAGAAAGGGCAAGAGGATTTGAATTGTGATGCGCAACCATCTGACCAAAAAAAATGTTGATCTATTTGTATTCCTCGCTGATGAAGATATTGAAAGAACAAACCAAAACAATGTTGCACAAAGTGGGTGTCATGTTCCTTGTCATCACTTATATAGAAGTGATACTCCTTCTTGATCATTCGCTTCACATATGTACTTTCAACCCCATCCAAATCCAATTGTGCATGCCTATAAAATACTTGAACCATGATAGTAACCTGGTCAGTATGATAATACTGTGTTTGAATTTATTTTTGATGAGAAAATGAGTAATTCTCAGCAAAATCAACCATGGACAATATGGAACCAATAGGGAATGTGTCTCTATTAGTCTTGAATTGTGTAGCCTGCCACTTTGAATAGTGAGAATGTTTGATGTATGGACTAATTAAACTTCGGAAACTTTGCATGAATGTAGCAATGGGGATTTCCTCTTCTACCAAATCCAACCTGGTTGCATCTTTTCCAAGCCTTGTTGAATATTTTATGTATTTGAACCTACAAAATCAATTCATAACATGGACAAATTGTCATGTATTCATTTGCAGTAAACATAAAAATCAAAATAAAATCTAACATCCAAATTTAAAAACATAAATTTATATATATCACCTCTTGCAAGCAACCATTTTAACTGTGTCCAAATCTTCATTTGTTTTTGGCAATAATTTCAAGTCCCCACACTTGTCACAGACACCTTTGATGCAAGTCATACGATCATCGACATGATCATCGGATATCATGCAAAGAATTGAAGTTATGAATTCACTGACACGTGTAGGTGGGGCATTTTCTTCCCGTAACTTTCTATACACCTGAAAAAAACATAGATTTTGAAATACATTAATTTTAAATCACATCTCAAAAAATGATATTTAAACAAATTTCAAATATATAGATATAAATGAAAGCACGGCTCAAAATATATATACATAATCTATAAATTTTTTTGTACCTGATAGTGATAATCAAACTCAACGTGATAGCGACAACAACATGTGTCAAGGACTTTATCAGCTCGCACATACCAAGGCTTCAAATTTTCAAACATTCGTTGTCCAATCTTAACATCTAGATTTTCTTCTGTAAACTTTATGTACATCTCATGTTGAGTTATTTCAAGCCAATGTTTTATATGTTCATCATAGTTATTGCGAGTTATCCTGTGTTTTAAAACATCCCTCACATTTGGAGAAGGACGAGTCCTCTCAGTCCAAAAATCAGAAACTATCTTCACAATATTATCCTCTATTTTATCAGAACGTGGATTTCTACACATTAGTGCCCAATTTCCTTCCATAGTAGAGTCATCCAATGTCTTCCTCCTCTTTGCATACCTGCTGACCGTCTTTCTAGATAAACCCAATGCCTTGGCAACGACGGTAACATGATGATTCTTTGTTGTATCTTCACTTACAACTGAAGTTAATATTGCTCTACGAGAAATACTCTTATCAGCAGACCTAGTTTTTGTACCCAAAGAACTTATTCCTTTAAAAACATTCCCAACAAATTCTTCTTCTACATGTTTTTGAATTTTTCCATCCAAAATCAACACCCAACAATTCTAATGTTTCCCTCATATCAACATGATTCAAGAATGTAACCAACAAATGTGCTCTAGCAACTGTAGTCAAATTAACAAATTCACCATATATTATCTCTACACTTTTTGTTGTTTTCTTTCGTGATAGTGGTTCTTGTTGGGAAAATTCTTTTAATTTTTGTAAATCCATCTTCACCAAGTGTTTCACATTTTTCTTGGGAAGTAATTCCATAACTTTTGTTATCACTTCAACATAATGTTGCGCATCATGATCTGTGTCCATAAACATACACATGGGATCCTATCAAAACCCTTGCCTTTACCCAATCTAAAAAACATATTATCATATTTAAACCTTAGAACTAAAAAAAATTATGATCTATCAAGGGTTTCTATACATATGTACCAATTTTTGCAGCCTTGTCTTTCACTTGTTGTGTCTTCTCTCTCTCTCTCTCTCTTTGTGCCTTCCTATGAACAGATCTTCTAGCATTCTTCTCTGCATTCTCTTCCTCGGTATATTTTCGTTTCTCATTCTTTGCATTTCCCATGATTCATCCACTTCAATAATTTTCACCTGCACACATAAATCGTGATAGATCTGAATGTCTAAGAGTAAACTCGATACAAAACTATATGTGCATGCAACTCTATTTATATACAAATCTCAGTAGAAATTAGGTTATTTTTAATTTTAGTTTTTTATAACTTTAAAACAACTTTTCTAATTTTAATAGAATTTATATTTAATATGTAAAACAACTTTTCTAATTTAATATTACATATTTTTGGTTAAAAACAATTAAAAAAAAACAAACTTAGTTTAAAACAAAAAATATGTAAAAAACTAAATTTAAAACATAAAAAACGAACAATATTAAATAAGTAACTTGTAAAACATTAAATTTAGAAGGGGAGACGCAATTGCAAAACATTAAATTTAGAAGGAGACGTTTTGGCGGCGCTTTGGTGGCGTATGGGGGGGTTCGGTAGTGAACCATTTGGTGGCGCGAGGGGGGTTCTCGCAAACCATGTTCGCGAACATGGTTCGCGCCCCCGTTAAGTGGCACTGACGTGGCGCCTAGGTGGCACATTTTGGCTCCAAATCCTTTTGGGGGATAATTGTGAGCCAAAATCTGCCACTCAGGTGCCATGTAATTAGGGTAAACAAACTAGTTAAATTACAAAATTTTGACACAAAATTCAGATTTTTATTAGCTTTCTAAAAATGTAATTTTCATTTTTTAAAAATTTGTTTTGTTATTTATTTTTTAATTTTTACTAACATACGGTATTTTAGGACAATCAATAGTACACAATCAACCAAATTTGAAAAATAGTAGAATATATCAAAAAAAATTGAAAAAAATAAAATTACTATTTATTGAAGTCTTCTTCGTACCTGTGAAAAAAAACCTCAATTTTGATATAAATCTTAAATTTTATTGGCATAGACATATGTACACTATTTATTTGAAAATATTTTTACTAAATAATTAATTAAAAAAATATAAGTCAAAAAAATATGAAAATTTGACAGAATCTCAAAATTCAAATCTTAAAAATACATCTAAAATTTCATGGTCAAAAAATAAATTTTCATATAAATAAACCACCCGAGGACAGTCATTACTCTTTTATAACATAAGAAACAACGTATGAAAAAAATTAAGATAAAGACCATATTTTTTACCAATTTTTTTAAAAAAAATATACATGTATTCTAAACTCTAAACGCAACATTTCGTTAGTTTGTAGAATTTCATGAATGTGTACGGTTTTGTGGCTATTACCTTTAGAAAATCAATGAAACTGAAAATTCATGTTTATAAAGGTACAAACCATACCAAAAAGTGGGACATTTTATTGTGCTTTGTAAGGTCAAATTTGGGATAAATTCCCAGTATATTGATGTTTTGGAAGCTGGTGTTATTCCACTTGATGCTTTTGATGTTGTATTCGGGAGTCCTTACTTGTATATCAGGGATGCTATATTTATGAGAAGGGAAAACTGGTACAGATGGGTCAAGGATGGGATTAGCTACAACATCCGGGCACACTAGCATAAGACAGGTTACTATGGTGAGTGCTAACCAAGCAAAATGACTTATTCAGGAAAATCATAATCAGTTTTGTTTACTTTTGTTAAAGGATAAACAAGATGGGGTAGAAAGTTTCAGAGATTCCTAACCAGAAAACATGATTTGGATAGTATTATTCAGTCTTTTCAGGAAGTATTTCAGGCTCCCAGTGGGTTACATACCAAAATGAGAAGTAGAGCATGAGATTCAGCTATTTTCAGAGTCCCCTCTACCAAACATCGGGTTGTATAGGAAATCCTTTCTTGAGAGTACTAAAGTAAAGAAACAACTCCAGGAACTACTAGACCAAGGGGTGATACATCTGAGCACCTCACCATGTGGTTCACCTATTGTGATGGTGCCAAAGAAGGATGGTTCTTGGAGAATGTGCATCGACTACCGCACTTTGAACAAGATCACCATAAAGAAAAGATATCCACTTCCCCGCATAGATGATCTCTTGGACCAGCTTCAGCATGCCAAATTCTTCATGAAGTTGGATCTCAAGTCCGGTTATCACCAAGTCAGAATGAAGGAGGAGGATATATGGAAGACTGCCTTAAAAAAAAAGGGTTTGTATGAATGGTTAGTACTTCCTTTTGGGTTATGCAATGCACCCGCTACATTTATGAGATTGATGAATGATGTATTGTGGGATTTCATATACTCATGTGTCATTGTATATCTAGATATATCTTGATTTTTAGTGCCACATGGGAAGAACATCTAACTCATTTACAACAAGTCTTGCAAGTTCTCAGGGAGAAACAACTACTTTGTAATATGAAGAAATGTGAGTTTTCCAAACAATCACTTGTCTATCTTGGGCACGTGGTTGGAGGAGGAGAGCTACGAGTGGATCCAAAGAAAGTGGAAGCCATCACTAACTGGCCAACACCAACAGGAGCCACAGAGACTAGGATTTTTGTGGGAGTAGTACAGTACATGTGGAAGTTCATTCCGGGCTTCTCCACAATTACAGCACCTCTACACATAGTGGCCGCAAAGAGTAAGGGTTTTGACTAGGGTAAGGAACAAGACAAATCCTTTGAGTTATTGAAATACAATATTAGTCATGCTCCAGTACTTGCTCTTCCTAATTTGTAGCACCCTTTTGAAGTAGAGATAGATGCCAGTGATTACGCCATGGGCACAGTGTTACTTCAAGGAGGTAAACCCGTATGTTATCATTCTGAAACTTTCACTTCAGCAGTTAAAGGATATTCAGTATATGATAAGGAAATGTATGCACTAGTTCAAGCAATTAAAAAATGGAATCATTATTTGTTGGGTAAAGAAACTATTGTGCACACTGACCACAAACCTCTCCAGTATTTACAAGCACAGTCTAAATTGCAGTAGGAAAGGCACTACAAATGGATGGGGTTCCTTCAGTAGTTCCATCTGGTGATCAAATACAAGAAGGGTAGTACAAACTTGGTGGCAGACATGTTGTCTAGGCCACCCACACAGGAGAAGTTTTCTTGTTTGGCCACTATCTCTCAGATCAAGCCCTTCACGAAGGAAGCTTACGAAGAGGCATATGCCCAGGACAAAGAATTTGGGGTGACATTTCAGCAGTTGCAGTCCCAAGGGCTGAAAGGACAGGGATTGAAGATTGTTATCTCAAGGACGGGCTGCTCTACCGATGGGGGAAGCTTTGCATGCCAAAAGAAGAAAGAATTATATTGATGAGGGAAGCACATACCTCAAAAGTAGTGGGACATTTCGGTGTTGGTAAGACCCTAGCCCACTTGCAAAGGTACATGTATTGGCCCAATATGCAAGAAGAAGTATCAAAATTTATATGTGGATGTAAACTTTGTTGTACTAGCAAGCCTAAGACTAGGAAGGAGGGTTTGTATATGCCTTTGCCAGTACCTACTCGTCCATGGGAGGAAATTTCTATGGATTTTGTAGGAGGATTACCTATGTCTAAACATGGCCATGACTATCTATATGTTGTTGTTGATAGATTCAGTAAGATGTGTATTCTTATGGCATGTAAAAAGATAGTAAAAGCACATGAGGCAGCAAATATTTTCTTTGCTAATGTATGGGTGCATTTTGGTTTGCCAAAGTCTATTGTTTCTTACAAGGATTCCAGGTTCTTGGGGAAGTTTTGGACTACTTTGTGGGACAAGATGGATACCAAGTTACAGAGGAACACATATTTCCATCCACAGATAGATGGACAGACAAAGGTGGTAAACAGGACTTTGGTACAGTTGATCAGAGGGTATAACAACAAATATCCAAGGACTTGGGATGATTCCTTAGCCTACATTCAGCATTCCTATAACCGGGTAGTACACACATCCACTATGAAGTCACCATTTGAAGCATGATTGGGATATCTACCTACAAATCCTGCTCAACATAGCAGTTGGGCAGCAGGATGAGGAGGAGACATGAGACACAGAGGTGACTAGAGAAAACAAATTCATTGAGAGGATCTAGAAAATCCATCTCAAAGTCAAAGAACAACTAGAGAAATCTCAAGCCAAGTACAAAGCTAGGCATGATCAGCATAGGAGAGAACATAAGCTACATGTTGGAGATAGAGTTTGGCTTTACTTGAGCAAGGAGAGATTACAAGGTCAATCACGGAAACTCAAGCCACTACGATATGGGCCCTTCACCATATTGGAGCAGGTTGGAGAAAATGCTTTTCGACTTGACTTGCCACCATTTATGAGGATGTACTCTATAGTAAACTATGAGAACTTGCACCTATATGAGCCATCCATGCTAGATGAAGATGAAGGACTACAGTTGCTACCTTCCATTGAGGATTGCATCTTGGACTCATGAGGTGAATTGGAGGAGGATGTAGTGCTGCAGCAGAAGGTCAAAGAGACTAGGAGAGGTCCACAGGAGTCTTGTTAGATTGGACTGAAAGGAAAGACACCAAGGCAGGCCCGGTGGTACTCAAAGGAGCAAGTGAGGGAATTATTTCCTCATCTACTCCCCCACTAAGATTTTGTGGGACCAAAATCCTCCTAAGCAGGGGAGGTGTGATCCATAGGGATCCAAAATGAATCTACTTCATCAAAATAGTCAACACGAAGAAGCGGAAATAAAACACGGAGGTTCTGTCTTTTTAGTAACATGACTGCCGCTCTGTGTAGAGCGGAGGTTACAGAACTTCCACCCAACTAGGGCGGTAGTCCTGGGACCGCCGTCTGCGTTGGGCGGTGGTCCTAGCTCATTTGGATAGAAAACAAAAATATGAAAAAACAACACCTAGAATTTGAAAGGTTGTTCGTGTCTCTTCTCCTCCATGACTTTTCCCATTCTCAGTGCATGGGAGGACATGATAAAGGCTATAAATACATGTTTGTAGAAGAGAATAAGATCATCGAAGCATGAAAGCAAGTGAGCAAGAATTTCTTAGTGCTGGAATTGTGTTTTGTAGAAGAAAGGAGTGTTGAGACAGAGCAAACAAGTATTTGGGAGGAAGTGTGAGATATTATCTACTTCTCTTTCATACTTATTGTAACTTATGTACTTGTTTATTTTGAATTGGCCAATAAAAGTGGGAAGAAAGAGCAATTTCCCTTCCCGATTGGTTTTTCCTCCTCTAGAGGTTTCCAGGATAAAATTTGTTGGTGTTTATGAAGCTTAAATTCTTTCCTTTCCTGCAATTGTGGATTCTAAGCATAAGTATAATTCATTCACTAGCTATCTTTGTCATTTTCTAATAGAAAGTAGAACAACAATGTTTATTTGTGTTTCTGTGGATAATTCCAAAGTTCAAGAGTTTACAGATCATTATTGTGCAAGGATAATTTTCTCCTTTCTCCTTATTACAGATTCTTAAGTTCATTCCACATTTAATTTACAGTTTGACCATTTTAAGTTGGCTTTTTATCCTTTACGGAAAATTCCATAACTTACATACTTATTTGGCATAATTCAAATTACATATAAAGTACTTAATTATCTTGTTCTTATGTTAAGAATATGTTTCTCAAATGTTTATTCAATGTCTACATTTTACCCTTACAACTCAAGTTAATCTGACTTGATGTCCAGAAAGCAATATTAGGATTTAAGGGGAGGTGGTTTAGATTCAAGATACCTTTTTCCCGTAAACATTCTTCGATCATGGTATCTTTATTTCCTGATTCAACATTCCCCAACAAGAAATTATATATATATATATATATATATATATATATTTATATATATATATATATCTTTTATTTTCTCAAAGTTGATCCCACCAAGGGAGTTCTTCACATTCTTTGTAACACATGAAAATGTTTAATTGAGTTATAAGGACTCCAAGAGTGACATTAATCCTAACCCCAAATCTCTTTTTTTTTACTCTTATATGCATTACTTTTACATCGCATTATGGTCTCATTATTACCATCACTTTATAACAAAAGAGTTATGAAAGTACTTGCCTAACATCTTGCAGAAGTACATGATTGGAATCATTATAAACTACACATAAACCACAAGTGATTTGTGTTTAAGGTAAGATCCCATGTTTCTGCATTTCACGATTCCACATGTGAAATTTCTTTTATTCTTAATGTCAAAAAAGGGCCTAACAAGGGATTATGGGACAAGATTTCAGTTTCCTGGGTTCTCTAAAGTCAACATCTTTCAAATCAATTTTGTCAGGAAGGAGTTACTTATAATTTTATACCCTCAAGTTAACCTTCTAATCAACTAAGGTTTAGTTTAATTCCAATTTTCACTCAGGGATTTAGCACGCTATTATAGATTAGATTAAGGTTCCAAAACATATTTACCCTATAAACCCTCTGTAAAATATCAAGGTGCTATATTGTCACTAGCCAAAGATAAGACGTCTAGCTGAGAGGATTTAAAGAGGTCATTAACAAGATTTTAAGTGGTAGTACAACTATTTAAGTAGATCCATGATTTCATCTAGATCCCACAAGAAATTCATTCGATGAAGAAATTTAATTCTAAATCTAACTTTGGAAGACAAGGTAGTCCACTGGGATACGAAGGAAGAGTTAGCTCTACTTACTCCAAAAATGGTAAGGTTACACCGCATAGATGTTACTTCGAACAAGGACTCTTAAGGTGACTTCTAAGGTGTTTTTCACCACTCAACATGGTGTCAGACTTGAAGAGAAGACGTTCTCCTTGCGGGTTACCAAACCTAGAAGGAAACCACGTACTCCAGATAAAGTTTGACCATGTCGTTCCTAAAATATGGGTTCACGACAATGTCGCTAAATATAACGACTATGATGGTAAAATAAAATTAGGGTTTTTATTTACCTAAAATAGGAGGTTCCATCGAGTGCAAATTTTAATTTCATTCTATGGTTTCCAATTTCTTCTATTGTAAAGAGGATCACACATGAAGACATGTTACGCACAGATCTTATACTAGGGTTGAGTGTTTCGATTAAATCTCTTTATTACATTTACAAGGTAAGGATACAACATAGTGATTAATTAATCGTCTATTGAACATTGAAAATGAAATACGATATATTAACTTGAAATTCATTTACTATATATATATATATATATCAAACCCTTTTCCATGCGCAATTATGAATCAAATTGAACCTGTGATTAACTACACATTTCCTAAGATATCCCTAAAACTAACATCCCCTACATATTAGAAAATTTCAAATATAACATTTATGTAGCATGAGACTACATTATACATATATTCACTTTACAATGACCTATAAAAATTTCAATAATAAATAATGAATTACACATCACCTTTTCGCCATCTTTCTTACATCCTGCAAAACCATGTGAGCATGAAATCAGTGATAAATCGCTGGCATGGAATCCACCCTAATCTAACATAATTGATGTATTTAGTTTCTCATTTACATGTAATAATAATTATAATTTGCATTCGAAATAAAAGGTTTAGAAACATGTATTCATTTCACTTCACTTTTCGTAACCAAGGAGAGAGAAAGAGAAAGAAGAGAGAGAAACACCATTTTGTCAAAAGTTCTATTTCACACAACAAGTTACACTATAGAGTTTTCAAATAGTTATTTACATGTGTCAAAAGTTTCCACGGTGGTTTGGCAACCCGACAGGGATCCTACAAATCTCTTTTTACATTTTCCTGTTAGCTACAAAAACATTCAAATCGAGCTCGAAGGTTAAGAATCACCTTTCAAACATTTTCTTCCAATGAGAAAAACACCATGGTTAAATTTCTAGATGTCCACTTATATACCAAGATTTCATAGGAACTAACAAAATTTGGATCTAGTGAATGGTTTATAATTGGCAGCTAGTTTACTAGGGCCATCGGTTTTAATTGGCCTAGTTGCAAATGATTAAAAGTTATCTCAAGAGCTCAGAAAACCATGTCCAAAAACTAAGGTTTGATGGATGACCATGCCACAATAAATCTCCTATGAGTCCCACCATATATGAAGAATTCATCAGAGTCATCAGAACTGAAAACTAGAACACGGTTTTCAAACAGCGACATGATTTCTGAAGCCACCGGTCTTAACTGGTCCAATTTAACCCAGTCATACTGCGACTAGAGGCCTACAAAATGGCTTTACCAAACTATACAGAAAAGTGTTTTTTTTCCCTAAACTGAAAGTTCCATGCAATTTTCTAGTAAAAACACTAGAGGTTTGTGAAGATGGATAATAATTTCTCTATCTAGGTTTCAAATGGTGGTTCAAAATGAAAGCCAACTTTTTAGATTTAGCAGCTTCCTACCACTGCAAAAGAGTGTAACAGGGCTCCTATAAGGGCGTCAAAAAGGTCACAAATGTTCATTCAGGGTCTATCCAAAGATTGAAGTGACACCTCACATAACAAGGTACATGAAGGAAGCTTAACCTCCCCTTTCCAGAGTTACGAAGGTTACCTTGCGAGTCTCCGGAAGTCACAATTTATCTATTTAAACCAGGAAATGGTCAACATATTTACCAGGAAGTCAACTTTAACTTATCGATAAAACAATATTGTAGTGATCTAGTTTGGTCGGGGAGTTTAAATCACCTCAAAATGAGGGTTCTAGTTCATGGTTTATACAAAATGGTTATTTTAATTGTGTGAGTAACAATACGACATTTTATTGTTTTGCAACAAGTTAATATAAAACAATTAAATCTACGATAATCTCAAGATTTTAAAATTTTATTTCGTTGCAAAAGAAGAACTAAAGTATGAAAATTAAGAAATATCAGGAGAGCTGAACCATGCCTGTCCAAGAACGATGCGGTCGAAACTGGGGAATTTGATTCTACATGCTAATTAGGAATTTGGTCAAATGGTTTGCATGGTTTCAAAAATAAACTTGTCAATATGAGCATATATTGTAACCATCGCACTCCTTAAATCCACGTTTCAATGCTACATCCCATGGTGGTCATACTCCATATGTGCCGAAGATAATCTAAGACCATCCAAACCCCCTTTTTGGTAGTTTTCAAATGCCTTTTCAATCGATCCACAGAAGCACATGCTCCCTTCCCTCAAAACAAGAAAAAAACAAAGGCAACTCGGTCATGACCATTGAAATCCCCCAATACATAAGCCATAAGAGTTCGAACACATGTCAGCGGGGGGTTCAAAACTTCCACTTAGAAAGGAGATCCAAGACATTATATTCACCTGTTGGGAGCGCACACATATTCCATGTATGCAACAGTTATAGAAATTTGGATTTGCATTGGTCAATTAAATTTGCTTGAAAGTTTTTATAGCCTCCTTTTTAATAGATCCATATCCTGTGATCAACGAGAAAACATTTGTGCCCCACCTACAACTAAACATCCCCTGAACCGCATATCTTTTTGGCATTCTATCAAACAGTTCCCACGTCTTGCGTAGGGTTCCACATTTACATACCTGTCCCACAGGGAACTTGCAGCTATGATGTCTAATGAAAAATATTTATTATGCTTTAAAGGATGAGTAAAGCTCTCATTTTGGCACATGGAGAATGGTGAAAAGTACAAAATTCCTGTACCTTTTACTAGGTTGGACGTCCACTTGTTCCAAATATCACATTTTGCAAAGGCAGTGGGGTTGCTGGAAGCGGTTGAATATCATTTCCTTTTGCTTGCCAAAACTCATTTTCATGGAAGTTTCTGAGCCTTTTTTAGCAAATCCCATTTTGTATACATATCCTGCCACAGTTGCAGTCCATTGAAACATATTTTCATAGACTTAGTCGAACATTTCACATGTTAAATGCTTGCTTTCCCGTTTACATACTTACCTACTGGAGCATTTCCAACTGCAACATCTAACAACAGTCCACTTTCCATTATGCTTTGATGGATGCCTTTGCCTTTTTCATGCTTCCACACTTGTCACACTCCACCGCCATGTCTTGCAGACCCCTACCACATGTCATCAGTCCCGACCACTCACTTCCTCATGCCATTGAACGTATTCATTCCCCCCTCACATTTTTTTATAATTTAATTTAATTAATTAAATTTGTTATTTTATATGGGGCACCACAGTGACATCCAAAATATGATATGTGAAGACACAAGAATTCGCAAGAATCTTGATGCAGGATATGACGGAGATACTGAACCTAAAATGAATCAACCACAAAAACTTCAATGCTTGACTGCACGCATCTATATAAAGAGCCTCAAATCAAGAGAAGGATGAGAACATCACCCTCTTTTCGATCACCTATGATGGGCCTACATCACTAGTTTGGTGACATGTGTGCGTGTTCATTTTTTTTCTTGACCTACGCTTACTTTCAAATGTAATTAACATCTTGATTGAGAAACATCAGTTTCATTTCTATTTTTTGTGAAGTGTTTTCCATATAGATTTTATAGTTGACAAAATATCAAGGACACACATTTGTTGCCCTACAAATTTGAGGAAACCTAGTTCTTGTCTAGATACAATCATATTTTGACTACCTAATTGCTACTTCTACACATGTAAGTCCCAAATAACTTCAAATGTTCACCTTGTTTAAAGAGGAAAAAAATAGTAACAACAAATGTCCTTGCCATTATTATGTGTAAATATTATAGGTTTATCTAGGAGCATAATTGCAATTTACTCACTTGACTTTTTTACATTTATGGTACCGTTTCCGACTTTAACAAAAGGCCAATGTTATTTCAACAGCCCATATGTGATACCACATACACCTTCCGGTTATTAATGCATGAGCATTAGAAGGACTTGAGGTATAACCTTTCATGTGTATTTTGTATGTACATGATTCTAAGAAATGTGTAATAACATCAAATATCTATTTGTAAGAAAATAAAAAATCATATGTATGTAATGTACACTACATTTGTTAGTAATAAATTAATGTATTGTTTCAAATCCACTTTGTAGAATGAATTGCTACAAAAAACATGGCGACTTCTCATCCTTACTACTAGACCATGTTCAGATACACTTGAAACAAGGTTGATGTTAAACAAAAGCTCTTGACCAAAATTCATGGTTGACAAGCAAGAGTAATCATTGAATTGTCTGATTTTTTTTTAAAAGTAGCAAAACCTGAAATCTACTATGGGAATAACACTAGAGAAATAATCAATCACAAGTTTTAAATGACATGAGCCTAAGTTGTGATAATCGTGCCTCTGCTACATGTTGTTTTTTGAGAGATCATAAATTGCCAACATGTTCCTTTAAAAGCCAATAAAGAAGCTTCTGCATGGGAAATTAATGCAAGCAATTGCCATAACATTCTAGACCTTTTTTCTTTCTCCATTAATGTTGGATAGATTAATACTAAATTCTTCTTCTTGGACTTGAATTAAACTTAAGTTTAAAAATTCAAAATTGTGGTCATGTTTTTCGGCACACACATGTAGACATATATACCAATGTAGAAATCCGCTTCACATGTTGTGAGCACTAATTCTCCATATCACTACATTTACCTCCTCCCTGTTATTAAAAAACACATTCTTACTACTACACATACTAGAAACAAAAAAAATTAATAGCAATCAATGTCGTATCTTTGTTCCCCCCTGGAGGAGCAACTGCTAGTATTAATTGTAAGAGTAAGGATTTGCCTTTTTTACACTGATAGATATATTGGAGATGAATTGAACAATTATTCTCATTCTAAAAAATAGTATTTACACCTCAAATTTAAGTTAATAGTAAATATACTTTTGTTTTCCACAAATATAGTTTCCTAAATTTATTAGTCGATTTTCCTAGCTTGGCATTGGTATCAAAGCACAAGCTTTTCCATTCAATCTTCCATCTTCTATTTTTCATTCTCGGCCAATAAAATTTTCGTGCAAGTTTCACTTTTACTATTTCTCCTTATTCTTAGTTGTATGAGTTGCTCTTGATTATCTATAGTTGAACAAACTATATTTTGGCTAGGTATCATTCATTATTGTTCTCAGATAGGCATTTTCTTTTCCATGCATGAGTCTAAATAATATAGGAGTATGTTTTCACCTTCAACAAGGCGTTAAAACTTGTAAAATGTTTTGAGATCATTAATGGTGATAAGTTTCAACTTTATGGTAATATGAGCCATTGAAGAATTGTGTTTAACATTGGCTAGAAGTCACAACTGCACATCTTCGTCTCTTCCCTTCAATAAAATGACTGACTAAAATATATCATAGATTGAATACAAATCACACTCTTTGTCCTTTCCTACATAATAATTTGTTTTGGGACTACATCTTCTTCCCAAATTTATCTTTTGGATTCAACCTAATTGCTAGAAGAATAGTTTCTTATTCGTCTTCTTTGTTTTTGGCAACATGATTTAAGTTACCCAACTGCTTCTCTTCGATACAATTGGATTAATCACTTCTGGTTCATTTTACCAAGTCATTCAAATGAATTTCAGTGTGATCATATTACCCATTCTGTTTATCAATACAACTAAGAAATCCAAGAAGCAATTGGAAGGATATTGAACACCAGATTTAATAAATTTACGTCTTTGACTGGTAATATTAAGTGCTGGAAATAATTAAACATGTTATGAAAATGAAGTGCTGCAAATTGCAGAGGAAGTCCCTTGTTAAAGAGTAATAACAAGGCGTACTTATTATAGTTTGAGACATTATTAATGATGTTGGCCGCATAAGCCAAATCATTTATTTATTTAGTAAGTAATAGTATGGAGGATGATTCAGAAGCCACAGGAACGAAGGCCTGCGATGGTGGTTTCCATGCAACCGCTTGCATGGGGATCACATCTCTTGATTTCAGAGCAAGAGCAGGGTAGAACTGGTATCTTATGCATCTTGCACTGGGCGCCTGCATCTATTGGGCATGGCTCCTTCCTTATGCATCCCTCTGCTTAAACCAAACAACATCACATTATTTATTATATTAGAAGAAATATATATTATATTATGAACAACAAACAATTAGCTTATCAGTAGTACCTGGATAGTTTCCCTTTCCGCTAATCGCAGCAGCAGCAGGTTGGACACCCAATAACAATAATGCCACCAATGCCAAAACCAGTACAAATGCAATGTTTTCCTTTCGAGCCATTTTCAGATTATCTCCTCTTCTCTTCTCTTCTCTTCTCTTCTCTGCTGTGATATAATTGGAATGTATTGTTATTATGATGGGAGGATGTGAAAGCCACTTCAATTTATATAGCTAATCTAATGTATTTCACCTGCACCGCCTTTGTTAGCCATGGTTATCTACAATGGAAAATCCACGTAGTTTCTGTTTGACAAACCTGCATTTGGTACTGTGCTGCTTCCTTATCCGAGGAAAGATATGGTTGCAAAGACTAAACTTGCTTTCTTACCTTCACGCATCCACCTTTGAAAAATGCCCGCCCTTCACGCTTCAAATGTGCTTATCATTTTACCTGCTCACCTTTTTTTTAAAATAACTAAATAAAGATGTTGGATTCATTATTTCAGTTTTTTAAAAATAATATTATTGTCCACAATATTTTTATGCTGTAGGCGTTTTTTTTAATTGTGGGAGACATTCCCGTAATTTTTTCGTCCTTATTACCAACCCCATTATGTTCCGTTGTTCACGTGTATGTGCCGTTGGGTTTTTTTTTTCCCATTGGCTAGTGGTGTGGTGATGTGTGGGTAGGCGGTGTTTGTTTATGTGGAGCCATGACCGAGCCTCGACAAGGGTTTTCGGACAAGAATTTATTCGGTGAAGTTTTGTCAAACATAAACTATGCATAAAGCAGAATGTTAAGGAATTTGTTCTTCTTAAAATAGTAGCAATTATGTTTCTTCATTTTAATATAATTTTTATGGATAAGTCACGAGAGAAAATTCATCACATCTAAGGGAAATTTTCGGTTGTTTTTCTTGGCTTTATTTGTGTCTATAACCAACTATGAGATATAGATCATATCTATCTGGGAGGGCCCCTATCTTCATTTTAGATATAATTTTACTAAGCACCTAGATGGGCGTTATGATGCTATGCTATAAATTCTATCTACATCCTAAGGGAAAATTTTACCCATTGTTTTTCTTGGCTTTGCCCGGGCATCTATAACCAAGATGAATAATTAGACCTTTGTCGTATAATTTTGTAGATCGTAATGACGGTTTTTGGCTTGTGGGGTGTGATGTTTGTGGATGACATTGCGTGTGTTTTGGACTCCTGAGGTGTGAATGAGATTGTTTTTTGCCTGTGTAGGCTTGCTCAGTTTTCTTGTGTGGATTTGAGCCATTTTTTTAATTTGGGAGGTTTTGTTCTTGTAATTGTTTTTCTATGATGGTTTACAGATGTTTTTTTTTAAATATTTGTTTATGGTTTACAGATGTTGTTCCTTTTTAATTCATGTTGTCTAGGTATGCCTATATTTGTTATTGCTTCCTGCAATAGTATTGTTTAGCTCTTCCTGTTGCTAAATAATTGGCACTGCATAGAAAAGGTGTACTTGAGGAATCGGTTTAATATTTGTGAATTTGTTACTCGTACGCCAAACTCTAGGCATGAGCCTTCTTGTAATACTCGTGCCTCCTGGTTATGATATGCATATGTGCTTTTGTAAATTCCCCAGTGTAGGCATTTTTTTGGATGCTCAACTTACCTTCATTTTGGTTATCCATGCCCAGGTTTTTATAGCCGACTATGAATTCGATGCATACCGTACCAATCCATTCACTAAAATAGCAAGGTCTTGTTTTATATTATTCAGTTTGTCCATTATTTCACGTTGTCATCATCTTATAATGCCAAACAATGCAGTACTATCTTTTTCGATTATAAAAGAAACAGTCACTTGGTCCATCCTTTGACGATGTCATCGTCTTATAATACCAAAAAATACTTTAGGTTATTTGTTTCGCCCAAGACACCGGCGAAACAAGGTATGCATAAAATAATAAGAATGGAAAACAAAGTAAGTAAATGGAAATGTTACTGAAAAGCGATAAAAGAAATGTTAGAAGCCATCTCCATTGAGATACTGAAGAAAATCTACATTTGCATGTATTTGTGAGGTTTGTTTTGAAAATTAATCCATCAATACACACCATTTATTGGGTTTTAAAAACCTTATAGCAAGGTAGGAACATAAACATCCACATATAACAATATATGCAACTTTTTCATGCACACATAAATACTTACATACATACATATGAATGCAAATTTTGAATGAGACTAATTATTAATTGACATTACATTTATATTGGGATTAAAGGAAAATAATGTTCGAGTTGAATGTTGAAAGAGATTGGATATATTTAATACACGTTTCAAGGAAGTCCTTTTTGCTAAATAATTTTTGCATATGACTACATACGATCTTTAAAGTTTCCTATCAAAATATTATTTACACAATCATATCCAAAACTTATTTACTAATGATTACATAGTCATGTCAATATGAAGATAAAATTGGTGTATGGTGAACCGTGAACACATAAGTGTGAAACATTATCATGATTCAATATTTGTATATACTTTTACACATTTCCAACTCATTGATAAGATTCTGGAAGGCACTGCATTGATATTAATTGTACCAAAACTACAAAAATGCATAGAATTAATACAATTGAGGGTTTTCTTAAATGACATTCCAGTCACAAAAAAGTGAGTGATTCAATCATAAGGGAATGTTACAACCTTTATACATATCCAAATTCTACATGGCTATGTTCAAATTTAAAACCAAATAGTTGTGTATACCAATTCCTTTATATTTGGTGGAACTATATCTTTTCTTACTAAGATTACTACTTAGTGATGTAGGAAAATTTTATTAAATATGAAGTTGTAAATATGAAAATTACAAAGTAATTTAGTGTTGTGGGTTGTCAGTAGGCATTAAAGTTACGCAAGACTGACTATGTGAACAATACAAACATAAGTGTGAAACATTATCATGATGAGACAATGCCAATTTGTAGAATTCTTGCCCCAACTTACACAATTCCAACTCAAAATATGAATTTCAAATAAGCACTTCTATAGAGAATCTTGGAAATCAATTAGATAGACTAAATCTCAGAAAATGTATTTCAAATGTTGATATCAAACATCCATAATGACAAATGAATGAATGTGGATTTTTAAAGTTGTAAAAGTAATTCTAAGATGCATTAAAGAGACATATGTTAATAAGAAATGTATTTAGAGGCAAATCTATAATAGTTTTTATGGAGTCATTAAAGGAATGTTACAACCTCTCATACAATCCAAGTGTTACTTCCATTGTGGTGTCAAACTATTGGTATAAGGATCACTATGTGTCATCGTCATGAATTTACCTTTTTCTTCCAATGATATTGTCCTCGTATAAATTCCATGGAGTGGCATATACACATTTGGTGGTAAGACATGTATCTTTTTGCAATTTTTTTGGGTTTATGAATCTAAATAAGTGGAGAGGAAAGTTCGAGCAAGAAAACATACTCATCTTGCAACCAATTAACCATTATGTTAGAAAGCATGCCACTTGCAGTGTGGTATCGCCCCTTTGACATTAATATTGTGGTTTATATGTCATTACGAACCAATTTAACCAACCACTGTAGGATTAATTTTTCTATTAATGAGAATTATTAGAGTCGTAGAAGCAATTTCAAGATCCACTATAGAGGCATATATGACTTTGGTAGTAAGGAATGTATTTAAAGGAAAATTTAAATTAGAAGGGTAGCTTCCATTGTAGCACCATCCCTATTGGCATAAGGATCATAATAGATTGTGATTTATATGTCACCATGGACCAAGCCAACCAGCTAATGTGGGATTAATTTTTACTTTGAATGAACATTTTTAGAGTCGTTCAAGATGTACTTAAGAGGCATATATGACTTGCATAGTAAGGGATGTATTTATATGAAATTTTACATAATTCTTTGGTTAATAAATCCACAAAGGATGAGAGGGAAAGTCAACAAAGTAAACATACTCATCCTACAACCAACCAATTATTATTGACATATGCATGATGACATATTGGGATTTGCATGTCTATGTGAACCAAGCCACCCATCCAATGTAGGATTAATTTTTTGAAATTCCAAGATGCACTACAGTGGCATATCTGGCTTGAGTGAAGCCACCTAGGAGGAGAGAGAAGGTCAACAAAGAAAACATACTCATCATGCAACCAAACAACCATATTTTATTAAAAGGGTCACTTTCATTGTGGCATCACCCCTATTGACATATGGATCATGATATATTTAGGTTTAAAGTCAATGTGGACCAAAAAAACAAAGCAATGTGGAATTTTTTCTTTGAAGTAGTATTTTAAAAATTATAAAAGCAATTCCAAGATGTGCCAAAGAGACATCTCCAACTCAAGTAATAAGACATGTATGATCTTTATCTCTTTCCAACAATGTAATTAAGGAGTGCCCAAAAATATAGCTATGTAGTTTGATATTTTTAGGGGACAAAAAATTAGTAGTTAGGTAATATTAATTGCGCGTGGACCCACATAAATCTTTAGATTAGATTAGATGTTGCAAAAAAGTCAAAAATTAGGATGAAATTAGTAAATTTTGATATCATATTTTTTCTTCTAATTCATGTATGTATTATCCAATGCTAGTATGTATGGTGGTTAATCATAACTAATTTGCAAGTGGATAAGTTGACTAGATGGGGGACGTTTCAAGTTGTTATAAGGTATGTGCAGGTATAAATTTCTTATCAAGGGGATGAGTGCATAGAATGATTGGCTGAATAAAATCCTCTCGAATGTGGTGACAACACCCAGGGAAAATTCATTGACATTGACGACCTCACTTGGGAAACTTTGTTCACATGATTGGATATGTAAAATTGGGTGTTTCATTAGTCCTTGTTGTATCCTCTACACGGAGGATGAGGAATTACCAAAGCACATTCTTTTGGAGAGCCTTATCCAACACAAAGAAATGGCTTCCCGGGCAGAAGCGAAAAAAAAAATTGGGCAGTGGTCGAATCAATACACATTAAATAAAACTGACGTCATTTCACGTGTATGCAGTGCACGCATGGGGAGTGGTGGAGACACGGGCATCGAAAGTGGAGGTGCGAGGGTTGATTCCCGCCCATGAAGCAGCAAATTTTTTTGGTCAAAATATTTCGATTGCGGGCAGCCAACCAACACTTTGTGCATGCTAGTTATGCCCAGGTCATTCTTTTGCATTGTAAGTATGTTGTTTGCATTTGTTCATAACTATTTTCTAAGTTAAAATTAATTCTAGGTGTTTCCTCATACTGTTAAAGAGACTCTTTGTGCTTGGCCCATTATCCCAAAGAGCCTCAATATTGTGTGGATTGCATTCCCTATCAATTTTCTCTAAAACATTTTCCTGTAATAGAATAGATGGATTTTTATAAATGAAGAAATATCTTGAGAACAATTTTGGGTGGATATTGAAGGGGATATATCTCTAGAAATATTTCTCTATCTACACACAAAAAGTAAACAAGGTGGCCTAACTACCTGGGAAAATTTGTATTGGAAACTAGCCTAAAATTCTCTCTCACCTATAGTTAGGTGGAATATAATGGGATCTTCTTGTAAATTTGTTTCTTTAAATCCTTGTTTGTCATAGGGTGTGCATATTAATTTTGACAGGGATTTTAAGAATAATATTGAGGTGGATGGTGCGGGTTTTATTATTAGAGAAAACCTTGGTGGATTCAACAACTTCATTGATTTTCTAGAAAACATTATCTTCTCTAGTTTTTAATATACCTTACTAATACCACTACATATTGATGGCACTTACATAGGTGGCTTAAAAATCACAAGTAGAATTTGTATTCGCATGTCATAATATCATTGGTGAACCCACCTTTCTCTTCAAAGAATGTGAGAAATGTGTACAACAAAAATGTTGGGATTACATGTAGTCCATATATAGATCCAAATGCAAATGTAACTTTAAGTAGACTAACACCTCAAATATTGTTGTTTAGAATATAACTATCTCTACATGAGAAAGAACATGTCTCGACTATCACTTCTCTAAAAATTATAAATCCTTTCCAAACAATATGGATGATAAAAGGGTGTGTAACTCCAAAGAAATAAATCCACTAGTACAACACAAAGAAAGGACATGGAAAAGTGTTAAGCTTTGATATTATAGCTAGCACAAACACATAAATGTACACATCACTTATTTTAATGAAGTTTTATATCTCCATTCCAAAAATGTTCAGGTAAGGGCTAAATTTACATTGTCTGGTCCTGACTATTAATTCTCCTAATGGGTTTTACAAAATGATAAATATCCAAATAGAAATATCATTACTAGATTACTCAAATATTTTTCTCTAACATGATGACTTCTCAAATCCTAAAAATCAATTCTCATTCACACACATCAATGACATTGTGAAAAAAGATAATAATGCTAGACATTGTATGTTAGTGTTTTCATTGATGTCAACTCGATTAATGGAAAAGGGTGTCATGGCATTGTATGAGCCTCCATGATGTGTTATTTAGGTGTCAAGCATGAAGTCTAAGTGGTTTGGTGAGATGTTATGGTGTCCTGGTGTATGGTTGAGTATGCCAAGTCATTATATGAGTCATCCTGAGTTGGTTGGAGTGTTTCATGATGTCATTCATGGTCCATGAGGTATGTTAGAGGTGTTTAAGGCTCTGAAATAGGTAAACATGGTCATTTCATGGGTTATCAGCATTGAGTCAAGGCTTTTCAGGCTTGTTTATAGCCCTAAAGCATGTAGAATGAGGTAGAGATGTGAGATTTGGAGCTGATATTTATTTTTGGATCATGGAAAAATAATTTTGATGGTATAAAGGGCATGTATGTTGATTTTTAGATCTGCCCTCAGAGGTTTGGTGCTTCTATGAGGTTATTGGGAAGAAAACAGTGAAAAATAGGTAGGTAATCATGGGTAAGTCGCTAAGCTTGTAGAGTTTAAGAGCTATTTATACTATGAAGTGAGTTTGAGAAGTTATAGGATGTTTTCATGATGCTTCATGACAAGTTTTAGGTAAAAATATTGAAGGAATTTGAAGATATGCAAGTTTTGGTAAAATCAGGTAAGTTGGAGTGTGTTTTTCAAGTAAAAGTGGGCCTTCGACGTTGTGAATTGTATGATTTTCATGAGGATATGATATATTTGGCATAGCTTCTTAGGTCATTTATGAAGGTTTCAAAATAATAATGAGGTGGTTTGATTGTCACGTTTTAAGAAGGTAAGTTGGTTTGAAACCCTAACTAGGAGCAGCTTACAGAAAAGTGAGTATATCAGACCATTTTTTGAATAAAAGTGAAAAATTTATGATTGGATTTTATAGAGTTCTCATCCAGGTTTCCATAAAGGTATGATATATCTTGTGGTCATGAGTGGACCCCACTCAAACAAGTCATTGTCTAAAGAAGTTCAGTTTGGGAGAAGGTTGTCCAAAGGAGTTACAAACTAAATGATCATTATGGTGATTATGTGAGTTTTTCTTAATGTTCATGATGGTTTTAGGTCATGGTGATGTAGTTAAATAGTCAAGTATGCTTCATTTTTGTTGACTGGTCAAAGGGTAGTTTTGGGTTAGTTTCAAGTATTTTGTAGAGATCAGCTTGGTTGAAGGCCTTCCACTTGGAGTTTGAAGGAGTTACAATATGTTTTAGACAGCTAATTAAGAGATATAAATTTGTTTTATTTGGTTTTATGATTTCCTCTTTTATAATTTTATTTCCATTGGTATAATTTTTTTCTCATTATGATTTTATTTGATGTGATTTACAGGTCTATTTGTGATCAAGAAGGTTTCTTGATTTTTAGGACAAAACTCTTTTTCTGAAAGAATGAGTTGGTTGGAGAATGAGATGGTTGAGTTGATGATTTATATCACCTAGAAAGTGAATTTGGCACCCATTTAATTAATTTAGAGGTGTTGGAAGTGTAACAAATGGTGGAAAATAGTTGAATTTGTAAAACATCTTTTTCTTTTGGTGAAGGAAAAAGTAGTTTTGGTTTGAACATATGATTGTTTCATGAGATATAACTTACTTATAAGTGTTCTACAGGTTCTATTATTTCCATTGAGTGGTCACATGCCATAGTTGAGATCATCTTGGGTGGTCTTGAGGCCCAAAGGTAAAATCAAATTATTGGAAACAACTGTTTAAAGAAGTAAATGAGCCAATGGGCCCATTGAATGAAATACTTTTATTGGATAAAGTATAATTACGACCATGTATGATGTTTAAATTTCATATTACACATGTCTGGTGATTTTTAGATCTTGAATAAAAATAACGTTGGTGTTAAAGGATTTTTGTCATTCCAATGGTAGGGTTTTTAGGCTTGTTGGTGCATGATAAGTGGTTTTTTGCATGGGAGAACCATATGTGTCATATGTGACCATTGTAATGATTCAAATGGTGTGTAATTAAGTTTATTTGATCATGCAAAAGGTATAGTACCGACCTATGATGATTTTATGAGGAAGATAATCCTATAAAGGTGAAGTTTGAGTTCATTTTTGAATTAGTGCTCATGGAGGGAAACGTGCGACCTAGATGAGAGTTTTTTCTAGGTATGAGCACATGATTTGAAGGATGAGGAAGAGAATGAAAGGTTGAGGAATCCAAAATTCACCCCTCAAGGTAATTTTGATAACATGCATCAAATTATTCAGTCCCGAGCAAGTAGATTGATTCAAGGCCCAAAATCATGTTTTTGGGGGCCCCCTCGGCTTCTCTCTAACTCTCCCATCCAAGAAAAAATCCCAACGAGTTAGAAAAAATGGAAAAAATGCAAAAAATAAGGTTGCAGGATTGTTTTATGAAGAGCATTTCGGGTCTGAAGGGTTCGGGTCGTACCAGTTCGGGTCGAACTGAGGCTCGTCGTGCCAAGCTTGGGGCCTGAAAAAACAAAGAAAATGGCTAAGTCAGACATTTTTGTCCCAGGCGGTCCGCGGGACAGTTGGGACGTCGGGACGCGCGGGACGCGAAAAGCCGAAACGGCCGAAAGCAGCGAAAATCGTCAAGTTTTTTTTTCGCGCGGTTTGGGACATCTGGGACAAAAGTACGCGTGGGACGCGAACCGGCCGATTTGCCGAAAACAGTCCATTTCGGGTCTGGTTCGGAGATATTTGGGCCAAAAGTACGCGTGGGACAGCGGGACCGAAAGTAGCCGGACGCGAATGGAATCTCGCCAAGGTGAAAACCGCAAACAGGAACAAGGAAGCCTGGATTGGCCGAAGCAGGAGATTTTTTTTTGGGACATCTAGGACAAAGGTACGCGAGGGACGCGAGGGACGCGAAAAGCCGAAAGCGGCCGAAGGCAAAGAAGAAAAGTCAACGTTTGACCCGTGAAACTTCAAACGGCCATAACTTTTGACTCCGAGCTCCGATTTTCACAAAATTGGACTTTCTGGAACGAGCACGACGTCCTCTACGCCACAAAAACTGGATTTCTTATTTTTAATGAGGGTAGATATATTTAATTAAAAGAAACATATTCGGCTCCAGTCAGTTAATGCTCATTCCCGTCAAATGACAGAAAACGCCTGCCAGACCCAAAATAGCTGCCCGCACTCAGAAGGCCATAACTTTTGCATTTCTCAACGAAATCACACAAAATTGGTACCGTTGGAATCGTGGCTCCGAGCCCGATGCACAGAAATCAAGAAATTCTAGATTTGATGAGAGATTGATTGATATTTTTAAAGAAAACGTGGCCTGGGTTCATAACAGTGTTTTATTTGGTGGTTGGGAGTGCAATTAAGAGGCATGGTCATCATTCTTTCTCTGCTGCAGCACCTGGGACAGTATGGGGAGCCTTTTTCAAGTAATATATAATCATTTTACTCCATTTAATGCCTCTTACAAGTGGTTGAAGGACAGATTTCGGGATTTCCATTTTCCCTTCTCTTTCTCTTCTCATTTTTCTATAAATTGGAGTGTTGGGCTCATTGTAAAGGGAGGTAGTTTTTTGTAGCAAAGCTCTGTCAAAATTGCTTTGTGAAGCCAATGTGTTGTAGGCCCTTGTAGTGGACTCCTTGCATGGTGATCCAGGCCCTTATCTTGTAATAGATTGAACTGTGCATATCATGAAGCAATAAAATATAAGTTTGTGGATGTATCTTCCCCTGCTGTGTTTTCTTGCATTCTTCTTGCCCCTTCAACCTTGATTACAAGAATATTGTGTCTATTATTATGTTCTTGTAGGGATCCATTATCATTGTGTATGTTTGAAATATTGTTGTGAATGCATTTTGCTAGATTATGGAGAACTGTCATCACCTCTTCTAGTGTGAGCTTTGCTTCTGTATTTCACGCATTTGGAGACTACTCTCACACCCTCCTTTTCTGGTGTATCACCGCTTTAGTGTAGGCTTTCATTTTATGCATTCTCTCTCCCTGGTCCCTTGGAAATTTAGATTAGAATAGTTAGTTTCCCCTGCATTAGAGTAGATTGTGGCAGGTAGTTTAGGAGCAAGAACCAGCTTTCTCTGGAGGTCTATCTCAAGTAGCAAGTCCCACAACTTGGAGATAGTACCCATGTTATCCAATCACACCGTGAGTTCAAGTATATGCACTTGTATAAACACAGGGTGCTGTGATTTGGTGATAACAGTTCTGGCACGCCCGATGGGACCTTAGAGGTCTTCACCTTCATTACAACAAGATCGATGTGCACTTGTTCTAAGTTCCAGCTTTGAAGGAGCTTTAAAATCACACATCTGGCGACTCCAAAAGAGGCATAATCCGCTGGTTTCAGCAGTCCAAGCCTGGAAAATTTATGAGAAGAATACAGACCAGGTCAAGAACTAGGGAGGAAGGATTGTTTGTTTATCTACACCTATCTCCAGGTAGAGAAAGAAGGGGAAGAAGAGCTCAAAGATCTCCATCTCCACCTAATAGAACCTTGTCTACACCTCCACCTGGTAGACCTTTCATCCAATCAACAAGGGTTCTCAGGCCAATCAGAATGGCGCAACCACCGAATCCCTTTGTCAATTTCACTGGCAGCAGCCCACTTGCCCTCAATGCACAGAATCCAGTTCCAATTGCAGCATTGAAGAACATTCCATTTTTCACTGGAGAAAATCATACCACTCCTGGTGATCATGTCAAAGACATTGCTAACGTCTGTGCAATCCATGAGATAAATGAAATGGATGTGGCTGTCAAATTGCTGGCATCTTCATTCAAAGGGAAGGCATTGCAATGGTTTAGGAGCCTTGGAGCTGGTTCTATCACAAATTGGAATCAGTTATGCATAGTTCTCCATGAGCAGTTTAGGGAAAAGGGAGACAATTTGTCTCTACTAGAACAATTGACAACTATCAAGAGAGCTCCCAATGAGCAGCTGACTGACTTCAACTTCAGATTTCAAAGGTCTTGGGATAGGATTCCAGTGGCAGTCAAGCCAACAGCAGAAGGTGCTTTTCTATACTATCTTAAGGCTTTGAATTCTGATATTTCTATGTTAATTCAATCTATGGGAGGCACAACCTTACCTGCTGCTTATAGCATTGCCATTAGAGCTGAAAACTGTCTTATTCAAGCTGGTAAACTGGCTCCTAGGCCTCCCATGCCCTTGTATCCAAACTTAGAAAATCCAAGCACTAGTCAAGCACCCACTTTGGCTCCTATTCCCACTCCTAGAAATCAAAGTTCAAATGAAACTTCTACTTCATCCTCTAGTGCTTCAAATGAACTCCAAGAGGTCATGAAACAATTGCAAAATTTGGGAAATGAGCTGGTTACTATCAAAAGACAGCAAGCTCAAAGTGCTAGACCGTATCAGCCTCAAGCACAGTACCAGGCTAGGCCCCCATACCAACAAAATAGGTCACCAACTCAGGCTGCAAATCAAAATCAAAGCCAAGTAAGGCCTCCCGCTAATAGACCATGTCAGCCCTATAACCCCAATTTTGTATCCACTTCTAAAGCATTAGTACCAGTGCAAAATAACATGGCCCAAGAATATGATTGGTGTTTCCCATGTAGTCAGCCACATAACCAATCAATGTGCTTTAACGGTGCATTAAATCAGGCTCTGATGGTGCAAACCATTGGTGGGTCGCAAGAGTCCAGCCACGAAGAGGATCAGCAGCAAGAAGCACCTCAGCAAGGAACATCTCCGAATGAAACTACTCTTGTCAATTGGCAGGCTGAAGATTTCTGTGGTATGAATCAAATACCCTCTCAAAGTGTTGCATCCAACAAAGGTCAAAAAGGAGAAATTTGGGTGAAGGAAAGCCATTGGCTCCAAGTAATCCACAACCTTCTACCACTCCACAAGCTATTGGCAAATAAAATGTAGTTCCAAACATGCAAGGAGCACCCAAACCAGCTCCTAAACCAACTCAAATGCCAGTTGCTGCTGCCCATGTGCAAGGAATGAATGTGCAAGCTAAGGACAGCAGAGGGATGCTTCATCCCCATTCAACATCATTGATCAGATGAAGAAGACAAATGTAAACATATCAATGTGGGAATCACTATCTATCCCAGGCCAAAGAGATTTGCTACAAGCTGCCATGAAGGACTGGTCAACTTCAAATCAACAGGTCCAAATGCAAGAGAAGGTACTCACAAATGCTGCCCAGCCTGAAGGGAATCATGGAGGACAGCAAGGTAAAATGTTGAAGCCCCCTCCATTTTATGTTTCATTGATCATAGGAGACAAGTTGGTACATAATTGCATGATTGACTCGGGAGCAAGTAGCTCAGTCATGCCAAAACAAATAGCTGATCAGTTAGGGCTTCAATATGAAGTCATCTCCAAGGGTGTAGTGCAATTAGATGGGACAGCAGTGACAACGGTTGGAGTAATCAAAGGTTTGAGCCTCACACTGCATGCATGTCCCAATGTAATAGTGTTACAAGATGTGTCAGTCATAGACCTGCCACCACTCTTTGCATTGTGCTTGTCAAGAGACTTCACTGCTAAAATTGGAGGCTATCTTTCGGCGGATTGGTCACACATGTTGTTTAGAACAAGGTATGGAACTAAGGCCACAATCAGATCTGAACCTATTGCAAACTTTCACATTGAGCCTTACACTCCAAGCCAAATCAATACCAACTGTTCAGCGTTTGATCAAGAAGATTATCCAAGCACTGATGAAGCTGACACCAAGGTTGGAAGCATCCCAGATTTGACTCTTGATGAATGGGCAAGCAAGGTGCATGCTTTTGATCCTTATCAAGAAATAGAAGAATCTGAGCTAGGAGTTTATTGTTTACATGAAGAGAATCAACCTCTCCCCAGCATCACCAAGCCAGATCATAAGGACAAGAATGAAGTATGGCAATTGTTCTTTGATGGGTCAAGGAGTAGACAAGGTGCAGGAGGAGGAGCTATGCTCATTTCACCGCAAGGTATAAAGTATTACTTAGCCTTCCGTTTTCAGTTTTCTTGCTCAAACAACACAGCTGAGTATGAAGCCTTAATTCATGGATTGCACTGGGCAAAGAAGAAAGGCATCAAGAATTTGCAAGTATTTGGTGATAGTGAGCTGATCGTAAACCAAGTCAAAGGAAAAAATGCTGCCAAAAATGATCTGTTGAAGAACTACAAAAATCGGGTATGGGATCTTATTGAAGATTTTGAAGCTTTTAGCATCAATTCCATCCCAAGAAAAAAGAATGAAGCAGTGGACAGACTGGTAGCAATTGGGGCTGCGTTTGATGTTGTAGAAAATATCAAAAGTGAGAAATCTCAGCCTCATATCAAATTGGTTGTGAGACTAGCTGTTCCGGATAACAATACAAGTTGGCAAGTCTTCGAGAATGATCAGCAAAATGTTAATTTCCTACAAGAAGAAGCTGAGTTCTCCGCCAGAAATCAAGACAAGCTGGAGCAGCAGTATGGTGACCAAGTGGTGCAGCTGAGAACTAACAAATTACCAAAAGGCCTCATAACCTTGGAGTCAATCTTCAACCCGAATGATCAGTTCCGGAAGGAGAAAGTGAACATTCAAGTAAAGGGTGAAGATTCAGAACCTATTTTAGTAGATGAAGGCAAGACATTGCAAATTGGCAAAGTAAGTACTCCACAAGAGAAATCTGATTTTGTTCAGCTTTGTCAAGAGTTCCCAGATGTCTTTGCTTGGACTTACAAAGATTTAAGAGGTTTCAACCCAAAGTTGGCACAACATACTATTGAGCTGGATCCGGAATCCAAGCCTGTCAGGCAAAAGCAAAGGCCAGTGAATCCTCATATTGAACCTCTCATGAGAAAAGAGTTAAGCAAGCTTATTGAGGCCAGTATCATCTTCCCCATCAAGTACTCAAGTTGGGTTGCAAACTTGGTGCCAGTAAGAAAGAGAAATGGAGAAATAAGATTGTGTGTGGACTTTCGCGATCTAAATAGAGCATCACTCAAAGATCATTATCCGCTTCCATCAATGGAACAAATATTGCAGGTTGTAGCTGGTTCAGAAAGGTTTTCATTGCTAGATGGATATTCAGGCTATAATCAGATAATGGTGAAGGAAGAAGATCAATTCAAGACGGCCTTCACTACAAAATGGGGCACGTATGCTTACAAGAAGATGCCATTTGGACTGTCAAATGCCGGAGCAACATTTCAGCGAGCTATGGATATGGCGTTTAAAGGCTTAATCAACAATATAGTGCTGGTATACCTAGATGATATCACTGTCTTCTCAAAGAATGCAGCAGACCATCTCTTTCACCTCAGACAAGTGTTTCAGAGGTGTAGAAGGTTCGGAGTGTCGTTGAATCCAAAGAAGTGTATATTCTTGGCACACGAGGGCAAATTGTTGGGCCACATTGTCTCTAGGGAAGGGCTAACAATTGACCCTGAAAGGGTGGAAGCCATCCGAACACTTCCATTGCCACACCACAAGAAATCTCTTCAAAGCTTCTTGGGAAGGATAAACTTTGTCCGCAGATTTGTGCCTAATTTTGCCACTCTTGTGAAGCCTTTAACAATGATGTTGAAGAAGAGTCTGGCATTCAAATGGACAGCAGAAGGCAAAGAGAGTTTTGAAAACATCAAGCATGCAATATCACAAGCTCCAACTCTTATCAACCCAGACTTTTCAAAGGACTTCATGTTGTATGCGTTTGGAGGATCAGATACAATCTCAGCTATCTTGACACAGCTGAATAGAGAAGGTTCAGAACAGCCCATAGCATTCTTCAGTCAAACCTTGGAAGATTACGAAATAAAGTATTCTTTCATCGAAAAGCATGTCCTTGCTGTCATCAGGAGCTTGAAGAAGTTCAGACATTTGGTCTCAAACAATAAGATTCAACTGCTGGTGTCTCATGCTGGTGTCAAGGACTTTCTCCTAAACAAGGATTTAAATGAGAAGAGAGCAGGTTGGATCACTCGGGTGATGGAATATGATATTGAAATCAAAGTGACCAAGCTAGTTCGTGGCAAAGGTTTGTGTGAGCAGCTCGCTTCCAAACAACCAGACGGCTCAAAAGGTGAAGAAGATGTTGTCCTACTACTACAGAATGATCAAGAACAACCAGCTGATGATGCACTCATTCCATGTTGGACTCAAGACTTGGTGCATTACCTCCAAACAGGCTTGTGCCCTCCAGAAGTGAGCAAGGCAAAGAGGAGATACTTTAGATTACAAGCTATCCCGTATGTACTCATTAATGGTATCTTGTTCAAGAAGGACATCAATGGTGTTCTATTAAGATGCATTGGAACAGGTCAAGTTGAGAAGATCTTACACGAGTTCCATGATGGGGAAGCAGGAGGCCACTTTGCTCCACGAGTGACAGCTCTCAAAATCATGAAAGCTGGTTACTATTGGCCTACTATGTTCAATGATTGCTACTCATGGGTCAAGAAATGCAGGAAATGTGCATTCTTCACAGGGAAAGAAAGGTTAGTAGTGCTGCCCCTTCATCCAATTTCAGTAAATCAGCCATTCATGCAATGGGGATTGGACTTCATTGGGGTTATCAATCCCAATTCAAGTCAAGGCCACAAGTGGATACTTACAGCAACAGACTATTTCACCAAGTGGACCGAAGCAGTGGCACTCAAGGAGGCAAATGAATCCAATATCTTAGATTTCTATGAAGGGATAGTCACGAGGTTTGGTGCCCTTGCCACTATCATATCAGACAATGCATTGGCATTCCTTGGCACAAAGATCATTGAATGGGCTGTCAAGAATTGTGTGTATCTCAGCACTTCATCGAATTATTACCCTCAAGGTAATGGCCAAGCCGAGTCTATGAACAAGAACCTACTAAGAATCATCAGAAGGACTCTTGATGAAAATCAAAGGACTTGGCACGCAAAGCTCAAATCAGCCCTATGGGCTGATAGGATCACACCCAAGAGGTCTACAGGAAGCTCTCCATACAAGCTTGTGTACGGGAAAGAAGCAGTTCTACCTATATCACTCGAGTTGCCAGCATTGGAACTCATGAAACAGTTGGAACTAGCTGAGTTTGAACCCATGGAGGTTAGATATGCAGAATTAATGGAGCTCCAAGAAATTAGAGAGCATGCAGCCCAGGCAATAGAGAAGGATCAAGCCTTGATCAAGAAGACTTTTGATAGGAAAGCCAAGGCTAGAACCTTCCAAATTGGAGATCTAGTGTTGAAATGGGATGCAGATCGTGCAAAGCCGGGAAAGCATTCCAAGTTTGATGCCATCTGGAGTGGCCCATACATGATCATTGAATGCAAAGGTAGCAATGCCTTCCGACTGGCTAAGTTGGATGGTGAAGAATTGCAGATTCCGGTCAATGGGATCTATCTCAAACGTTGCTACTAGAAAGATAGCTTCTCACCCTTGTAAATATTAATTTAGAATTTCCATTCCTCTAAGTGCTTATGCACATTGTACTGCTGTTAGAGTAGTTTTTATTTCCCTAAGTGCTTGTGCACATGTCCTATTGCTTCTAGTATGTGCATGTTTGCAGTTCATCAAGCTCCTGGAAAAGAATTTGCAGCCACAGGAGAACCAGCTCAACAAATGTTTCAATGGCTCAAGGACACAGGTTTTCAAATTTCAGATCAGCTGAGAGGTTATCAAACAGACTCCATGCCCAATGGATTGCTACGAGCAGCTGGCCGTTCTTCATCTAGCAGGCAGATAACCCCGCTGAGTCGCCAAAATTGTTATCCAAAATTCACCCCTCAAGGTAATTTTGATAACATGCATCAAATTATTCAGTCCCGAGCAAGTAGATTGATTCAAGGCCCAAAATCATGTTTTTGGGGCCCCCTCGGCTTCTCTCTAACTCTCCCATCCAAGAAGAAATCCCAACGAGTTAGAAAAAATGGAAAAAATGCAAAAAATAAGGTTGCAGGACTGTTTTAAAGCATTTCGGGTCTGAAGGGTTCGGGTCGTACCAGTTCGGGTCATACAAAGGTTCGTCGTACCAAGCTTGGGGCCAAAATACAAAGAAAATCGGCTAAGTCAGACATTTTTGTCCCAGGCGGTCCGCGGGACAGTTGGGACGTCGGGACGCGAGGGACGCGAAAAGCCGAAACGGCCGAAAGTGGAAAAAATCGTCAAGTTTTTGTTTCGCGCGGTTTGGGACATCCGGGACAAAAGTACGCGCGGGACGCGAATCGGCCGATTTGCCGAAAGACAGTCCATTTCGGGCGGTTCGGAGATATTTGTCGGGACAGTTGGGACAAAAGTACGCGGGGACGTTGGCCGATTCGGCCGAAAAAAGTACGGGACAGAGGGACGCGTGGGACGCGAAAAGCCGAAAAGCCGCCAAGCGAAAATCTCGCCACGTGTCTTCACCGCAAACAGGACAAGGAAGCCCGAATCGGCCGAAGCAGGAGATTTTCATCTGGGACAGTTGGGACAAAGGTACGCGAGGGACGCGAGGGACGCGAAAAGCCGAAGCGGCCGAAGGCAAAGAAGAAAAGTCAACGTTTGACCCGTGAAACTTCAAACGGCCATAACTTTTGACTCCGAGCTCCGATTTTCACAAAATTGGACTTTCTGGAATGAGCACGACGTCCTCTACGCCACAAAAACTGGATTTCTTATTTTTAATGAGGGTAGATATATTTAAATAAAAGAAACATATTCGGCTCCAGTCAGTTAATGCTCATTCCCGTCAAATGACAGAAAACGCCTGCCAGACCCAAAATAGCTGCCCGCACTCAGAAGGCCATAACTTTTGCATTTCTCAACGAAATCACACAAAATTGGTACCGTTGGAATCGTGGCTCTGAGCCCGATGCACAAAAATCAAGAAATTCTAGATTTGATGAGATATTGATGGATATTTTTTAGAAAACGTGGCTGGGTTCATAACAGTGTTTTATTTGGTGGTTGGGAGTGCAATTAAGAGGCATGGTCATCATTCTTTCTCTGCTGCAGCACCTGGGATAGTATGGGAGCCTTTTGCAAGTAATATATAATCATTTTACTCCATTTAATGCCTCTTACAAGTGGTTGAAGGACAGATTTCGGGATTTCCATTTTCCCTTCTCTTTCTCTTCTCATTTTTTCTATAAATTGGAGTGTTGGGCTCATTGTAAAGGGGAGGTAGTTTTTGTAGCAAAGCTCTGTCAAAATTGCTTTGTGAAGCCAATGTGTTGCAGGCCCTTGTTGTGGACTCCTTGCATGGTGATCCAGGCCCTTATCTTGTAATAGATTGAACTGTGCATATCATGAAGCAATAAAATATAAGTTTGTGGATGTATCTTCCCCTGCTGTGTTTTCTTGCATTCTTCTTGCCCCTTCAACCTTGATTACAAGAATATTGTGTCTATTATTATGTTCTTGCAGGGATCCATTATCATTGTGTATGTTTGAAATATTGTTGTGAATGCATTTTGCTAGATTATGGAGAACTGTCATCACCTCTTCTAGTGTGCACTTTGCTTCTGTATTTCACGCATTTGAAGACTACTCTCACACCCTCCTTTTCTGGTGTATCACCGCTTTAGTGTAGGCTTTCATTTTATGCATTCTCTCTCCCTGGTCCCTTGGAAATTTAGATTAGAATAGTTAGTTTCCCCTGCATTAGAGTAGATTGTGGCAGGTAGTTTAGGAGCAAGAACCAGCTTTCTCTGGAGGTCTATCTCAAGTAGCAAGTCCCACAACTTGGAGATAGTACCCATGTTATCCAATCACACCGTGAGTTCAAGTATATGCACTTGTATAAACATAAGGGTGCTGTGATTTGGTGATAAATCTGGCGACTCCAAAAGAGGCATAATCCACTGGTTTCAGCAGTCCAAGCCTGGAAAATTTATGAGAAGAATATAGACCAGGTCAAGAACTAGGGAGGAAGGATTGTTTGTTTATCTACACCTATCTCCAGGTAGAGAAAGAAGGGGAAGAAGAGCTCAAAGATCTCCATCTCCACCTAATAGAACTTTGTCTACACCTCCACCTGGTAGACCTTTTCTCGCATCAACAAGGGTTCTCAAGCCAATTAGAATGGCGCAACCAACGAATCCCTTTGTCAACTTCACTAGTAGCAGCCCACTTGCTCTCAATGCACAGAATCCAGTTCCAATTGCAGCATTGAAGAACATTCCATTTTTCACTGGAGAAAATCATACCACTCCTGGTGATCATGTCAAAGACATTGCTAACGTCTGTGCAATCCATGAGATAAATGAAATGGATGTGGCTGTCAAATTGCTGGCATCTTCATTCAAAGGGAAGGCATTGCAATGGTTTAGGAGCCTTGGAGCTGGTTCTATCACAAATTGGAATCAGTTATGCATAGTTCTCCATGAGCAGTTTGGGGAAAAGGGAGACAATTTGTCTCTACTAGAACAATTGACAACTATCAAGAGAGCTCCCAACGAGCAGCTGACTGACTTCAACTTCAGATTTCAAAGGTCTTGGGATAGGATTCCAGTGGCAGTAAGGCCAACAGCAGAAGGTGCTTTTCTATACTATCTTAAGGCTTTGAATTCTGATATTTCTATGTTAATTCAATCTATGGGAGGCACAACCTTACCTGCTGCTTATAGCATTGCCATTAGAGCTGAAAACTGTCTTATTCAAGCTGGTAAACTGGCTCCTAGGCCTCCCATGCCCTTGTATCCAAACTTAGAAAATCCAAGCACTAGTCAAGCACCCACTTTGGCTCCTATTCCCACTCCTAGAAATCAAAGTTCAAATGAAACTTCTACTTCATCCTCTAGTGCTTCAAATGAACTCCAAGAGGTCATGAAACAATTGCAAAATTTGGGAAATGAGCTGGTTACTATCAAAAGACAGCAAGCTCAAAGTGCTAGACCGTATCAGCCTCAAGCTCAGTACCAGGCTAGGCCCCCATACCAACAAAATAGGTCACCAACTCAGGCTGCAAATCAAAATCAAAGCCAAGTAAGGCCTCCCGCTAATAGACCATTTCAGCCCTATAACCCCAATGTCGTATCTGCTTCTAAATTTTTGGTACCAGTGCAAAATAACATGGCCCAAGAATATGATTGGTGTTTCCCATGCAGTCAGCCACATAACCAATCAATGTGCTTTAACGGTGCATTAAATCAGGCTCTGATGGTGCAAACCATTGGTGGGTCGCAAGAGTCCAGCCACGAAGAGGATCAGCAGCAAGAAGCACCTCAGCAAGGAACATCTCCGAATGAAACTACTCTTGTCAATTGGCAGGCTGAAGATTTCTGTGGTATGAATCAAATACCCTCTCAAGGTGTTGCAGCCAACAAAAGGTCAAAAATGATAAATTTAGGTGAAGGACAGCCATTGGCTCCAAGTAATCTGCAACCTTCTATCACTCCATAGACTGTTGGCAAACAAAATGCAGTTCCAAACATGCAAGGATTGCCCAAACCAGCTCCTAAACCAACTCAAATGCCAGTTGCTGCTGCCCATGTGCAAGGAATGAATGTGCAGGCCAAGGGACAGCAGAGGGATGCTTCATCCCCATTCAACATCATTGATTAGATGAAAAAGATAAATGTAAACATATCAATGTGGGAATCACTATCTATCCCAGGCCAAAGAGATTTGCTACAAGCTGCCATGAAGGACTGGTCAACTTCAAATCAAAAGGTCCAAATGCAAGAGAAGGTACTCACAAATGCTGCCCAGCCTGAAGGGAATCATGGAGGACAGCAAGGTAAAATGTTGAAGCCCCCTCCATTTTATGTTTCATTGATCATAGGAGACAAGTTGGTACATAATTGTATGATTGACTCTGGAGAAAATAGCTCAATCATGCCAAAACAAATAGTTGGTCAGCTAGGGCTTCAATATGAAGTCATCTCCAAGGGTGTCATGCAATTAGATGGGACAGCAGTGACAACGGTTGGAGTAATCAAAGATTTGAGCCTCACACTGCACGCATGTCCCAACGTAATAGTGTTACAAGATGTGTCAGTCATAGACCTGCCACCACTCTTTGCATTGTGCTTGTCAAGAGACTTCACTGCTAAAATTGGAGGCTATCTTTCGGTAGATTGGTCACACATGTTGTTTAGAACAAGGTATGGAACTAAGGCCACAATCAGATCTGAACCTATTGCAAACTTTCACATTGAGCCTTACACTCCAAGCCAAATCAATACCAATTGTTCAGCGTTTGATCAAGAAGATTATCCAAGCACTGATGAAGCTGACACCAAGGTTGGAAGCATCCCAGATTTGACTCTTGATGAATGGGCAAGCAAGGTGCATGCTTTTGATCCTTATCAAGAAATAGAAGAATCTGAGCTAGGAGTTTATTGTTTACATGAAGAGAATCAACCTCTCCCCAGCATCACCAAGCCAGATCATAAGGACAAGAATGAAGTATGGCAATTGTTCTTTGATGGGTCAAGGAGTAGACAAGGTGCAGGAGGAGGAGCTATGCTCATTTCACCCCAAGGTACAAAGTATTACTCAGCCTTCCGTTTTCAGTTTTCTTGCTCAAACAACACAGCTGAGTATGAAGCCTTAATTCATGGATTGCACTGGGCAAAGAAGAAAGGCATCAAGAATTTGCAAGTATTTGGTGATAGTGAGCTGATCGTAAACCAAGTCAAAGGAAAAAATGCTGCCAAAAATGATCTGTTGAAGAACTACAAAAATCGGGTATGGGATCTTATTGAAGATTTTGAAGCTTTTAGCATCAATTCCATCCCAAGAAAAAGAATGAAGCAGTGGACAGACTGGCAGCAATTGGGGCTGCATTTGATGTTGTAGAAATATCAAAAGTGAGAAATCTCAGCCTCATATCAAAGTGGTTGTGAGACCAGCTGTTCCGGATAACAACACAAGTTGGCAAGTCTTCGAGAATGATCAGCAAATTGTTAATTTCCTACAAGAAGAAGCTGAGTTCTCCGCCAGGAATCAAGACAAGCTGGAGCAGCAGTATGGTGACCAAGTGGTGCAGCTGAGAACTAACAAATTACCAAAAGGCCTCATAACCTTGGAGTCAATCTTCAACCCGAATGATCAGTTCCGGAAGGAGAAAGTGAACATTCAAGTAAAGGGTGAAGATTCAGAACCTATTTTAGTAGATGAAGGCAAGACATTGCAAATTGGCAAAGTAAGTACTCCACAAGAGAAATCTGATTTTGTTCAGCTTTGTCAAGAGTTCCCAGATGTCTTTGCTTGGACTTAAAAAGATTTAAGAGGTTTCAACCCAAAGTTGGCACAACATACTATTGAGTTGGATCCGGAATCCAAGCCTGTCAGGCAAAAGCAAAGGCCAGTGAATCCTCATATTGAACCTCTCATGAGAAAAGAGTTAAGCAAGCTCATTGAGGCCAGTATCATCTTCCCCATCAAACACTCAAGTTGGGTTGCAAACTTGGTGCCAGTAAGAAAGAGAAATGGAGAAATAAGATTGTGTGTGGACTTTCGCGATCTAAATAGAGCATCACTCAAAGATCATTATCCGCTTCCATCAATGGAACAAATATTGCAGGTTGTAGCTGGTTCAGAAAGGTTTTCATTGCTAGATGGATATTCAGGCTATAATCAGATAATGGTGAAGGAAGAAGATCAATTCAAGATGGCCTTCACTACAAAATGGGGCACGTATGCTTACAAGAAGATGCCATTTGGACTGTCAAATGCCGGAGCAACATTTCAGCAAGCTATGGATATGGCATTCAAAGGCTTAATCAACAAGATAGTGCTGGTATACCTAGATGATATCACTGTCTTCTCAAAGAATGCAGCAGACCATCTCTTTCACCTCAGACAAGTGTTTCAGAGGTGTAGAAGGTTCGGAGTGTCGTTGAATCCAAAGAAGTGTATATTCTTGGCACACGAGGGCAAATTGTTGGGCCACATTGTCTCTAGGGAAGGGCTAACAATTGATCCTGAAAGGGTTGAAGCCATCCGAACACTTCCATTGCCACACCACAAGAAATCTCTTCAAAGCTTCTTGGGAAGGATAAACTTTGTCCGCAGATTTGTGCCTAATTTTGCCACTCTTGTGAAGCCTTTAACAATGATGTTGAAGAAGAGTCTGGCATTCAAATGGACAGCAGAAGGCAAAGAGAGTTTTGAAAACATCAAGCATGCAATATCACAAGCTCCAACTCTTATCAACCCAGACTTTTCAAAGGACTTCATGTTGTATGCGTTTGGAGGATCAGATACAATCTCAGCTATCTTGACACAGCTGAATAGAGAAGGTTCAGAACAGCCCATAGCATTCTTCAGTCAAACCTTGGAAGATTACGAAATAAAGTATTCTTTCATCGAAAAGCATGTCCTTGCTGTCATCAGGAGCTTGAAGAAGTTCAGACACTTGGTCTCAAACAATAAGATTCAACTGCTGGTGTCTCATGCTGGTGTCAAGGACTTTCTCCTAAACAAGGATTTAAATGAGAAGAGAGCAGGTTGGATCACTCGGGTGATGGAATATGATATTGAAATCAAAGTGACCAAGCTAGTTCGTGGCAAAGGTTTGTGTGAGCAGCTCGCTTCCAAACAACCAGACGGCTCAAAAGGTGAAGAAGATGTTGTCCTACTACTACAGAATGATCAAGAACAACCAGCTGATGATGCACTCATTCCATGTTGGACTCAAGACTTGGTGCATTACCTCCAAACAGGCTTGTGCCCTCCAGAAGTGAGCAAGGCAAAGAGGAGATACTTTAGATTACAAGCTATCCCGTATGTACTCATTAATGGTATCTTGTTCAAGAAGGACATCAATGGTGTTCTATTAAGATGCATTGGAACAGGTCAAGTTGAGAAGATCTTACACGAGTTCCATGACGGGGAAGCAGGAGGCCACTTTGCTCCACGAGTGACAGCTCTCAAAATCATGAAAGCTGGTTACTATTGGCCTACTGTGTTCAATGATTGCTACTCATGGGTCAAGAAATGCAAGAGATGTGCATTCTTCACAGGGAAAGAAAGGTTAGCAGCGCTGCCCCTTCATCCAATTTCAGTAGATCAGCCATTCATGCAATGGGGATTGGACTTCATTGGGGTTATCAATCCCAATTCAAGTCAAGGCCACAAGTGGATACTTACAGCAACAGACTATTTCACCAAGTGGACCAAAGCAGTGGCACTCAAGGAGGCAAATGAATCCAATATCTTAGATTTCTATGAAGGGATAGTCACGAGGTTTGGTGCCCCTGCCACTATCATATCAGACAATGCATTGGCATTCCTTGGCACAAAGATCACTGAATGGGCTGTCAAGAATTGTGTGTATCTCAGCACTTCATCGAATTATTACCCTCAGGGTAATGGCCAAGCCGAGTCTACGAACAAGAACCTACTAAGAATCATCAGAAGGACTCTTGATGAGAATCAAAGGACTTGGCACGCAAAGCTCAAATCAGCCCTATGGGCTGATAGGATCACACCCAAGAGGTCTACAGGAAGCTCTCCATACAAGCTTGTGTACGGGAAAGAAGCAGTTCTACCTATATCACTCGAGTTGCCAGCATTGGAACTCATGAAACAGTTGGAACTAGCTGAGTTTGAACCCATGGAGGTTAGATATGCAGAATTAATGGAGCTCCAAGAAATTAGAGAGCATGCAGCCCAGGCAATAGAGAAGGATCAAGCCTTGATCAAGAAGACTTTTGATAGGAAAGCCAAGGCTAGAACCTTCCAAATTGGAGATCTAGTGTTGAAATGGGATGCAGATCGTGCAAAGCCGGGAAAGCATTCCAAGTTTGATGCCATCTGGAGTGGCCCATACATGATCATTGAATGCAAAGGTAGCAATGCCTTCCGACTGGCTAAGTTGGATGGTGAAGAATTGCAGATTCCGGTCAATGGGATCTATCTCAAACGTTGCTACTAGAAAGATAGCTTTTCACCCTTGTAAATATTAATTTAGAATTTCCATTCCTCTAAGTGCTTATGCACATTGTACTACTGTTAGAGTAGTTTTTATTTCCCTAAGTGCTTGTGCACATGTCCTACTGCTTCTAGTATGTGCATGTTTGTAGTTCATCGAGCTCTTGGAAAAGAATTTGCAGCCACAGGAGAACCAGCTCAACAAATGTTTCAATGGCTCAAGGATACAGGTTTTCAAATTTCAGATCAGTTGAGAGGTTATCAAACAGACTCCATGCCCAATGGATTGCTACAAGCAGCTGGCCGTTCTTCATCTGGCAGGCAGATAACCCCGCTGAGTCGCCAAAATTGTTATCCAAAATTCACCCCTCAAGGTAATTTTGATAACATGCATCAAATTATTCAGTCCCAAGAAAGTAGATTGATTCAAGGCCCAAAATCATGTTTTTGGGGCCCCCTCGGCTTCTCTCTAACTCTCCCATCCAAGAAGAAATCCCAACGAGTTAGAAAAAATGAAAAAATTGCAAAAAATAAGGTTGCAGGAAAATGTTTTAAGCATTTCGGGTCTGAAGGGGGTTACCGGGACTGAGGTTCGGGTACCAAGCTTGGGGCCGAAATCGGCCGAAAATCGGCTAAGTCATATTTTTGTCCCAGGCGGTCCGGGGGACAGTTGGGACGTCGGGACGCGAGGGACGCGAAAAGCTGAATCGGCCGAAAGTGGAAAAAATTGTCAAGTTTTGTTTTCGCGCGGTTTGGGGCAGCTGGGCCAAAAGTACGCGCGGGACGTGAATCGGCCGATTTTCCAGTCCATTTCGGGCGGTTCGGAGATATTTGTCCCAGACAGTCTGGGACATTGGGCCAAAAGTACGCGGAGGACACGAACCGACTGATTCGGTCGAAACAGGAGACTTTCGTCCCAAACAGTTTGGGACATTTGGGCCAAAAGTACGTGTGGGACGCGAAAAGCCGAAAGAGCCGAACGAATGGAATCTCGCCACGTGTCTTCACCTCAAACAGGAACAAGGAAGCCCGAATCAGCCGAAGCAGGAGATTTTCATCTGGGACAGCCGGGACAAAGGTACGCGTGGGACGCGAGGGACGCGAAAAGCCGAAACGGCCGAAGGCAAAGAAGAAAAGTCAACGTTTGACCCGTGAAACTTCAAACGGCCATAACTTTTGACTCCGAGCTCCGATTTTCACAAAATTGGACTTTCTGGAACGAGCACGACGTCCTCTACGCCAAAAAAACTGGATTTCTTATTTTTAATGAGGGTAGATATATTTAATAAAAGAAACATATTCGGCTCCAGTCAGTTAATGCTCATTCCCGTCAAATGACAGAAAACGCCTGCCAGACCCAAAATAGCTGCCCGCACTCAGAAGGCCATAACTTTTGCATTTCTCAACGAAATCACACAAAATTGGTACCGTTGGAATTGTGGCTCCGAGCCTGATGCACAAAATCAAGAAATTCTAGATTTGATGAGAGATTGATGGATATTTTTAATAAAACGTGGCCGGGTTCATAACAGTGTTTTATTTGGTGGTTGGGAGTGCAATTAAGAGGCATGGTCATCATTCTTTCTCTGCTGCAGCACCTGGGACAGTATGGGGAGCCTTTTACAAGTAATATATAATCATTTTACTCCATTTAATGCCTCTTACAAGTGGTTGAAGGACAGATTTTAGGATTTCCATTTTTCCCTTCTCTTTCTCTTCTCATTTTTTCTATAAATTGGAGTGTTGGGCTCATTGTAAAGGGGAAGTTTTTGTAGCAAAGCTCTGCCAAAATTGCTTTGTGAAGCCAATTTGCTACAGGCCCTTGTAGTGGACTCCTTGCATGGTGATCCAGGCCCTTATCTTGTAATAGATTGAACTGTGCATATCATGAAGCAATAAAATATAAGTTTGTGGATGTATCTTCCCCTGCTGTGTTTTCTTGCATTCTTCTTGCCCCTTTAACCTTTCTTACAAGAATATTGTGTCTATTATTATGTTCTTGCAGGGATCCATTATCATTGTGTATGCTTGAAATATGTTGTGAATGCATTTTGCTAGATTATGGAGAACTGTCATCACCTCTTCTAGTGTGCACTTTGCTTCTGTATTTCACGCATTTGGAGACTACTCTCACACCCTCCTTTTCTGGTGTATCACCGCTTTAGTGTAGGCTTTCATTTTATGCATTCTCTCTCCCTGGTCCCTTGGAAATTTAGATTAGAATAGTTAGTTTCCCCTGCATTAGAGTAGATTGTGGCAGGTAGTTTAGGAGCAAGAACCAGCTTTCTCTGGAGGTCTATCTCAAGTAGCAAGTCCCACAACTTGGAGATAGTACCCATGTTATCCAATCACACCGTGAGTTCAAGTATATGCACTTGTTTATAATTCCACACATCTACTGTTCATATGTTACATTAGCTATTTCTTCTATGAAGTGCATATTGAACAATTAGCTCTGCTTATCGCACTATCCTTGAGTGTATGCACATCTGAGAAGCTACATGGAGTTTGAAATGTAGTGTATTTCGGTTGTAAGTTCACTCAGTTGTGATGAAATCGACTGGTCAGTCCAACTTCACTTGAAAACATTGCTAGGCTTATTTACCCTGCAGAACCATTGTTACTGAGGTTCATGTAAGATAATTTGTTTTGCAGGTTAACAGTAAAACTCTATGATCATAGATCCAAGGTGTACATAAGTGACAATCATGACAAAGGTTTCTGACATTGGTGAGACATCGGAAAAATCATTTTTGAGGTAGATTTATCAATCATGACCTGCACCTATGGTCAATTTATGTTATGCTAAATAGAAGGAATCTAGCACGAACAACTTGCATGTAGCCATTTGGTTGCGACATTTTGAGGATCTCAATAATTTCAAAATGGCCAATGTTCTAGCTAACATACCTGCAAAGGTGGTGAAGCTATATTAATGTAGCTACCAGACTCAATATAACCTTCCCAATGCATGTAAGTTTCAATTTCTATTTTGAATATTTTGATTTTAAAAATATGCCTTCAAATGTTGATTATTCATTTATGTGACTCTACAATTAAGAAGTTTTATAAAATTTTATGTTTATTAAATCAGAAACCTTCTTTTTATAAAACAAACCATGGCTTCATTATCAACTCATTTTCTTCTTACGAAATTCAACCATGCATTTGATGTGCACAGGTGTATTGCAGGCTACTTGCACGCGAGCGTACACTCTCACACATCTATGGAAAACCAATATTGCCCATACACCAATATAAATCATTTTTTCATGTGTATTTACCATCATACAGTCTCACACTAATCACACATAGCACATTCACACACCTACACTTTCTAACATCTGTACGAACACTTTTTTTTTTTTTTCACACATACTCATGTTGCATTTTTATTACATATGCACACATTCACATGCGCACACACACAAGTATACTTCTAGAGGACTTGGTCATACTTCTTATGCAAATATAGATGCATACACTTATATACACCTACACACTCATATGCAAAAGATCCAGATGTCATGTTAGTGCACCCACATCATATTCATTATAGATAAACAAGCACATACGCATGCTACGCGCGCATGCACACACAAACAAATGACATGCACAGTACACATTCTATGTTTGTTGGTTTTCAACTCTACATGCGCACACATACATGTACATGCTCCTACTGAATACATAAAGTCACTTTACACATACACACACTTAAAATCATATGGATGATTTATGTAAGTGTGTGTGTATACATAATTTAACAATTATAAAAAATCAATCTAACTATTGTATGTTAGGCCCACCAAGAAAAAATATGGTAGACCTAAATAACCTTTATTAAAGCATATTTCCTTTTCAAAGAGAGTTGACCTGAACATTTGATAATGAGGAATGTTGATTCAACTTACATGGGCTATGTGAGAACACACTAGACTCATGAGAATCCATGTTTGGCACTCACACAATTTTTTTGATTCAAGCAAGGTAATAGAAGATTAACTCTATGTTTTCCTAAAAAATCCTCACATAAAAATGCAAAAAACACATGTTTTCACATAGCTTAAGGCTCGAGAATGTTTACAGCCTAATTAGATTATATATCATGAATTTTAATAGGTTTTAATTTTTTAGTCCACTATCTAGAGCCATGTAATGGTTAGTCAACAGGTGGATATCCTAATTAATTAAATTTCTAAACTGTAATTGGATGAAAATCAGCCAATAATGTTTCTATAGGCTAGTACCATTGATATGCTATATCTAGATATGACATTGAAAATATATAGTAAGTGACTATTCCACATAGTTTGCAACTTACAACTTGACTATGGAAGGTTACCCTGGGAAGATTTACTACATGAACAAGGAGATCTGGACTGAAACAATTTTCTTTTATGTAGATCTATCATTGGAAAATTAGACCTATGGAAGGGTCCTATGTTAATCAAGTCTAGGGTTGTCATGGTATGGTCACTTGGCACCTCTTCTATGTACTCCTCAAACCTATGGGTTTCTTTTCTATGTAACTTCTTGACAGTATCAAGATTTTATATAACTTTCTCTAAAGTTTTTAAAACCCTAGTTTTTATTATAATGTGAAGCTCTCTAAATAATTCTGATCAGTCATTTCAAACCCTATTCATGGAGTGAAAATTCCCTAGCCAAATACCACCAAAGACATATTTATGGGTTAGAGGTACCCCAGTGCACCATAGACGATGGCACTATCATATGAAAAAGTTGCCTCATAAATTCATGTCATTCATCCACCTAGCATGTGATATAGTGAATGAATACAACTATGTTACTATATTTGAAAACCATCTTTTACCATGCATAAATTAATTTTTATCTATTCTCAAAGTACTTGATGAAATGGACACTTTGAGTGCTTGTAGATGAGAAATATTTGTGTCTTGATCTAGTAAGGAGCTTAAAACATTAAGAGATTTTTTCACCTAATGATTTTAAATGTGACTATTGTCCCTCTACTTCAGCAGATCCTTGGCAGTTCCTTTTATAAGTGCAGGAACATGAGATTATGTACATCCAGTTCAATAACCATTTCGTAGGTTAGCCTTTTGATCGGTATTGTTTACTTACTTACATAGGTTTCAATAGACTCGATTTATCAATGAAAGGCCGGTCTAGGAAAGGTGTATGTATGAAGAGACCAACAGAAAGATGATAAGGCGGTTTGACTCAAGTAAATAGTTAGTATGACATTTCATCGTCATAGAACGTACAAGTCGGTCCAAGGCCGGATGTACTATCTTAATGAAAACTTTACAACCCTGTCCCTGGGAAGGAAAATATGCAAACTAAAGTTTATCCACTTGTTGTTTGCATAATATTGCACAAGTATGGATACTTATGCAGTTTTCTTGATGATTTGATGAAGCATGACATAAAATGTAAGAGATACAATAAGTGTAATTATGAACCTTGAAATGTAATAAGAGTGAATGGGAAAGTTGTATTTATCTTAGTAAGAGTTCATTGTCAAAACTAGCAGTGTGAATAGAGTGAAGCTATTCCAAATTTATAGTAGCTCTACACTTTGCCCCTCTATAAGTATTAAATTAAATTATATCCTTGATAGGAAAACATACTATGAGTGTGTAGAAAAACATTTTCTTTTCTCGAATATTTATTTTTCTGGCGTAAAATAAGTTTATTACCAAGCTATTAGTAATTTAGCATGAGTTGGTACACCTGACCTATCTCGGTTTGTCAGTAGTTCTCAACCACATTGCATGAATTGGTTGATAGTTTTATTTAGGAAACTGTGATATAAATAATTTCATTTGTTCTTAAGGAAATAAAGTGTTGGCATAATATAACATCTGTCCTTTCATAATTCTAGTATCAGAGTACTCCAATTTCTTATGTGCAGCAGGGAAGAAACTTCTCACGTGTTAATTCTCTTGGTGCAAACGTCAGTTTGGTGTGATACGTTGTCGCTGAAACTTGTTGAGAAAACTTCATTGACCTATTTTCAAGAAAAATCAGTACAAATGTGTGGCGAATTCTAGTTTGGAATGAGCATTGGTAAAGAAATCAGATCTCAGCATCATATAAACTATTTCGCCCTGTGGTTAGCGGGGAGGTGTCAGACCATGCGACCTATTTTGGCTTGTTTGGAAACCCACTGATCTTCTTCGTTGGTAGAGATTGACATTACACATCTAGACCTATGTACTGAAACCTTTGCGTGTGAAAGGAGGAAGATGTATCAATATTTTAGATATATGTAGCTTCTAAAGCTATTTAGCATTGGAACAACGAGGTGGTGTGAGGCTTATTTATTTGGGTTATTGTGAAGACTAACAGACCATGTACGACATGTTAGCCAAATATTGGATCATTTATTAAATTATCTTTCTTTTAGCCATTAACTTTGGAATGGAGGTTATGTCGACTTCAGCATAGATTTATTCCTTTACTCTCCATGGATGACTCTTTTATGGGATTGGTAATTTACAATTTGCATAGAACTCAATGGCCAAGTTTGACTATTGAAGTGAAGCTTCCTTTTCAACGATATGGTCCCCCAAGATCCAAGAAATTTTGCATCGAGATCAAGGAAGGATACCATGACGTAGATGATGAATATCCCGGTAAAAAGCCCAAAGTACAAATCAGCCCATATCTCACTGGACAATGAGCATATTGCTAGCTCACTTACAATATCGTTGGTCCATCTGTATGGCATGTATTTTGTATGTAAAATAATAAAATATTGAATTTAGTATCATGTTAGCCCCCAAATTATTGTTTTCAGATGTGCAAATACTCAAAGAGATAAAACTATACAGCCTAGAAAATGAATATGTGCACGATTCTCAAGTTCGAACCGAGCTATGGGACATTATCAATGGCACAGTGATGCATCTAATTGGCATGGATGAAAGAATGAAGTATGACAAATCTGACGCAAAATATTTGATGTTGATCACTCTTGACATCTCCGACAAGGTTAAACCACATGTATGTGATGTGACAACATCGAAGGAAACTTGGTATGCTCTATCCACCATATATGAGATGAAGAACTGGACGAAGATCCTTCATCTCCAAACCAAGCTTCATACACTCAATATGAAAGATGACATGAAAGTAAGGGAATTCTTCAGTCATGTAATAGAACTACAAGATGAAATTTTGGCACTCAGAGAGAAGGTGAAGGACAAACTATTGATCCTGATCTCGCTAAGATCTCTTCCTTCCCAGTTCCGGACATTTTTCACGACATTGAACATCACCAAACAAGTGGTGTCATTTGAAGAATTGATGAATATGCTCCAGCAGGAAGAAGCCATCCAAACAAGGCACTGATCTCTAGACAACATAAGAGTCACAAGTCTCAGAAGGGACAACAACATAAGTAGACTCAAAAGCAACCACAATAGCTGAAGTCTCAGAAAGAAAAGTGTTAGTGTCACTTTTGCATGACAAATACACATGACATTGTTAGTTATTGGTGTAATGATCGGACTCAAAACAATTTTGGCAACGAGAGAACATCTATACGCAGTGATTTAAAGAAATCCATACATCGTCCTCACCACAAGAAGTAAAAAGGACATGTTGTGACACAATAAGATGATGACTCGGAGGAGGAAGTACCATAATCAAAAAATTGTGGCACACATCATAACGTTGTTCTAGTCTCCCAAACATCACAACCTTCACATAACATTTGGTTGATTGACTCAGGTGCCAACAAACATATGAAGGGCGATAGAAAGTTTTTTTATTCATTGAATGATCAACCCACTGGAGATCAGTTTGAATAGCAGAAAACAAGGAGTATGTTGTAGAAGGAATAGGAATGGTTACCATTCCTCTCGGTACCAGAAGTTGTACCCTCACAAAAGGCGCTCTATGTCCATGGCTTGACAACAAATCTCCTATCAATATCTCATCTCATGAATCACAAACTTAAGGTGGAATTCATAGTCAAGAATCCCAAGCTTAAGCTTGATTCCTGACATCACTTTATTCCAAAAATTTTCCCTAAATTACCTTGGATAGCTTCATTACTCTTCTAAATAATTCGCAGATAGTTTGAATCTTCCCTGTCAACTTCCAAAAGGTGTTTTTAGTTGCAAAATGACCAAAAATGGCCCTTTCTAGGCCTCTAGGGGGCAATTGTACTTCTTTGAATCTAAGTGACTTCTTCAAACACCTTAGGAATACACCCCTGAACATGGAACACACGAAAATATTCTTAGCACATTCCTTTGAGCCAGGACAGGGGTGAGACTAATGTATCAAACCGTTACACCAAAACCTCGAGGCATTAGTGAAATCTGAACATGAGGATCATAACATCTCACCATGCTTCTGTAGCCCAGACCCCAGGCTAGATTTGTTCCCGTATAGCAGGACCACACCCTTCCCTATACGAGCCCCAGGAAAACATTGCAATGCCAATATAGCTACCCATGCCAAGACTCGAACCTAGGTGGTCTCTCTGATACCAAATGTAACGAGCCGTTACACCAAAACCTTGAGGCGTTAGTGAAATCTGCACATGAGGATCATAGCAAGGAATTCTTACGTCGTGTAGTAGAACTACGAGATGAAATTTTGGCGCTCAGAGAGAAGGTGTAAGGATAAATTGTTGATCCCGATCTTGCTGAGAGTTCTTACTTCCCAGTTCTGGAAATTTCTCACGACATTGAAAATCACCAAACAAGTGGTGTCATTTGAAGAACTAGTGAATATGCTCCAGCAGGAAGAAGCCATCCAAACAAGGCACTGATCTCTAGACAACATAAGAGTCATAAGTATCGAAAGGGAAAACAACATAAGCAGTCTCAGAAGCAACCACAACAGCTGAAGTCTCAGAAAGAAAATTTTTGGTGTCACATTTGCATGACAAATACACATGCCATTATTAGTTATTAGTGTAATGATCATACTCAAAAAACTTCTGGCAACGAGATAACATCTATTCGCAATGATTTAAAGAAATCCATCCATTGTCCTCGCCACAAGAAGTAGAAAGGACATGTCGCGATACAATAATATGATGACTCAGAGGAGGAAGTACCATAATCAAAAAATTATGGCACGCATCATAACGTTGTTCTAGTCTCCCAAACATCACATCCTTCAAAGAAAATTTGGTTGATTGACTCAGGTGCCAACAAACATATGAAGGGCGATAGAGAGTTGTTTGATTCATTGACTGATCAACCCACTGGAGATCAGTTCAAATAGCAAACAACAAGGAGTATGTTGCAGAAGGAATAGGAATGGTTATCGTTCCTCTTAAGACTAGAAGTTGTACCCTCACAAAGGCACTCTATGTCCCTAGCTTGACAACAAATCTCTTGTCAGTCTCTTAGCTCATGAATCACAAGCTTAAGGTGGAGTTCATAGTCAAGAATCACAAGCTTAAGCTTGATTCCCGACATCAATTTATTCCACAAATTTTCCCTAAATTACCTTGGATAACTTCATTGCTCTTCTAAATAATTCGTGAATGGTTTGAATCTTCCCCGTCAGCTTCCGGAAGGTGTTTACCAGTTGCAAAATGACCAAAAACTTCCCTTTCTAGGACTTTGGGGGCAATTGTTCTTCCTTGAATCTCAATGACTTCTTCAAACACCTTTGGAATACATCCCTGAACATGGAACACACGGAAATATTGTTAGCACATTCCTCTGATCCAGGATGGGGGTGAGACTAATGTAAGGAACCGTTACACCAAAACCTCAAGGCGTTAGTGAAATCTACACATGAGGATCATAACATCACACCAAGATTCTGTAGCCCAGACCGCGGGCTAGATTTGCACCCGAATAGCAGGACCACACCCTGTCATGTACGAGCCCAGAGCTAACACTACAATGTCAATGTAGCTACTCATGTCGGGACTCGAACCTAGGTGGTCACTCTGATACCAAATGTAATGAATTGTTACACCAAAACCTCAAGGTGTTAGTGAAATCCACATATGAGGATCATAACAAGGAATTCTTGTGTCATATAGTAGAACTCCGAGATGAAATTTTGGCGCTCAGAGAGAAGATGAAAGATAAACTGTTGATCCCAATCTTGCTGAGAGCTCTTCCTTCCCAATTCTAGACATTTCTCACGACATTGAACATCACCAAACAAGTAAGTGTCTCTTATGATTTCCTGAAGAATCATGGTGAATATGGTTAGAAAGAAGAAGCCATCCAAACGGTGCATGAAGAATTGGAAGACAAGGCATTAATTTCTAGAAACGTGAATATTCATCACAACTCTCAAATTTCAGGGACAACAACATAAATAGAACTCAGAATGAAACCATCAATATACAGATGTGGATCAGAATTTAAAATTGTTGGTGTCACATTTGCATAGGACAAATACACATGACATTGTTAGTTGTTGGTGTAATGATTAGACTCAAAAACATTCTGGCAACGAGAGAACATCTATTCGCAGTGATTTACATAAATCCATACATCATCCTCGCCACAGAAGTAAAAATCACATGTCGCAACACAATAAGATCCTAAGAGGAGTAAGTACCATAATCAAAAAATTATGGCACACATCATAATGTTGTTCAGTCTCAAATCCCTTAGTTTGCAGCCTCTAGTCACATTTTTATCTCCCCATGTTGGTGCCTGAAAAGACTTGTCCTCCATTTGGTTTTCATGATCAGTCCCTTCCTAGGTCAAGGATCACTTAAATATCCAGAATTGGTTTTTCATTTCTCTGTCCATCTGAAGGTGTCTAAAAATTGGGCGTAAAACTCAGGTTGTTCCTTTCGTTATATTTTCCACAGTTGTGTATTTTTGTCCCTGTAATTTTTTGTCCCAAATACCTGAGGAAACTTGAATGGATGTAGCTTAGGATTATGTTTGAACCTTATAACATTTTTAAATTCTCTTTCCTTGAAGAAAATTTCATCTCCAGGGCTCAAACGGTTGTTTTCCTGCATTTTTACGGTTTGACGGGTGTGTTTTCCCTGTCAAATTTACATCTCTGCATTAGTAGAAACGTGGCCTTTTTTGGCTAGATAAGGATCAGTGGGGCACCCTAAAAATTTTATGGCCTCAACCCAAAACTTTTCCAAGTGGAGGAATGACACTCGTTTGAAAATTCACATTTTGGTTTGGCCTTGGAGTTGTGCTGATGGGACACATGGAGGATTTTGCTGCTTTGCTCGGACTTAGAAATTTTTTTCATGAAGCTGGTATAGTTTTTGGCGGGATAGTGGACATGTGGTGGGCTGGTGCTCATTTTAGGATCCACCTCAGGGTCCCACCTTAACAGTTTCGACAGGGGGACAGTTGGAGGCTTCTGCCAACTCTGTACTTAAACTTTTCAAAACAATTTTCTAAAGCCTAGGACACATGGTGAGCCCATGCTCATTCAAGGTCTCTGATATTGGGCACCATCTTGAATTTGCAACATGATGACATGTGGAGGATTCTAACGGGTCTTCCCATAATTAAAATTTTCAAACAATTTTGAGAGGCCTGGGACACGTGGAGGGACCACGCATGTTTGGGGACTAGCCCCTAAATTTTGTTTTGAAGAAGCGCCAAGAGGACACTTGGAGGATTCCACTCACTTTGTCCTTTACTCATAATTTTCAACACCCAAAGGAGACTGTCTCGGACCCTAGACACATGGCACCTTCTGCTAAACCTTCAAATTTTTAACAAATTCTGTCAGACTAAGACACGTGTTGAACCCGGGCTTTTTTGGGGTCTCTACTTTTGGGGACCATCTCAAGACACGTGCAATTTGCCATTGGGGAGGGCAGGACCAAGGAAACATTTTTTGCCTCGTGGAAGTTCAAAATGACAGAAAAAGTCAAAAGTTTTGGGTCAAAGGCAGAGGTGCGGACCGAGGGAAATTTGGAAAATCCTTTTTTTTGTGAAAAGGAAGGGGTTAATCAGTGCTAAAAAGGAAGCTGCGGGGAAAATTTGGAAAATTTTCCTTTTTTACAAAAACAAGGTAAAATAGCATAATCAAGCCGCGGTTCTACTGGGACCCACATTGGGACACGTGTCAAGCCTGTTTTTCAAAGGCGAAGGGGCAGAGAAAAATGAGAAATTTTGCATTTTTCCCAAAAGTTGTAAAAGGTAAAAAGGAACCCCTAGGCCCATTTTAACTCAAATCTCCCACGTGGATGGTCCAAATTCAAAAGGGAAATCAACGGCAGTTGTGCATCTATATCTGATTTTCCACCATTTTTGCTCCAAAGCTCCTGGGGATGGAATTTTTATGTTTTTTTCATCATTTCTTGATGTCTCCTACACGCCAAATGAAGAGGAGAATTAATTTGATATCTTGATTTGGTGGGGATGTTTTTTTCTCACGATCTGAAAACATCTTTTACCATTAAGATGTGATCTGACTATTGGATTTGATCTGATTTTCCAATCTTTCCTTCCTTGGCATGCAAAAAACTAGATTTGACATATTAGAGGAGGAAGTAGTTGGCACGTGAGATGAAGAGTGATTTACCAGATGAAAGAATTGAATGCTGGAAATATTTGAAGATATTTTCCCTCTGAGCACCTGACATTTTTTTTTATAAATCTGATTCTGGGAATCATGATCAAAATCGTAACAAGCAATGGTGCTTTGAATGTTTTTTTTTTTTGGGGGAGAACTTTGTTTTAGAAAAATGTTATAAATTGCATGAATTTTTTCGTGTAAATGGTTGGAGTGTTAGAGGTCAGGAGTTAATTCCTAAGAGAAAATTTTGACAGAGCTTATCTTTATGAGAAACCATCTAAGAAACCTGTTTATTTATTTTGTGTTAAATTTGATCATGTCAAGGTGGTTGTAAGTGTACATCCATTGAAAAGCTCTGAGATTGTACTAGAAAATTTCCCCTGTTGATAAATTTAATCAAATTTGAGTTAATTCATGTTGATTTTGGAAAAATTGTGTCTGCTTCATTTCTGAATGTCTACAAATAGTTTTTCTTGTTCCCATTGCAATCTTACATTGAAATCTTTGTGAATCACACAAGATCTTATCCTTGTGATAGTTTGGTGGCATTTACAATTTCATTTATCAGAAGAGCTTTCATTTGATAGTGAAATAAACAAATTTAAAATCACTTTACTCCTAACATGATGATAAGATTGTTTGTTAGCCTTTGAGGGTATCTTAGGCATGATAAAACAAAGGTTGATAATGTTCAATTAAGTTTTTCAATTTGAGCCTTCATTTTGGATTCTTAAATTTTGTGTGAAAACGTGTTGATCTGGGCCTCCATTGAAGCACACCTTCTAGTTAAAGGAACATTTTAGCTGTTCTGAAGCATTATGTTGATTAAGCCTTCCATTTTTTGTAAAAGATCTCAAATATCTGGTGAATCAAGTTCATTCTGCCTCACCTCCCACCAAAATTCATTTAAAAACAACCAATCCTACCCATACTACCCATGTTTGTCATGTGTGTGTACAAATGCATAATTTCTATTACCAAAATATGCATAAGCAATCAGGTTTTCATTGTCTTTAGCAGCTTGAACCTTGCTTAGAAAACATCTCCATTATCTAGAGTGACAACTTGTGAGAGTTAGATTTTTGTTGTATTGATCATATTTTCTTCAAGGTCTTCTTAATAACTTTACAAGGAAGGACATCTCCATCTCCTCCACAAAAAGTAGGCTACAAAAGGGTCCTCTCACCCTGGTTGAAAGGCACAACCATAAAGTAGTGAGGATAGATCAAATCCTCTTGAGGGTGCTATCCATTTCTCCACATCTGAGTGACAAAGAGCAAGTTGCATTTGTTCCCTGGCTACAAAAAAAAACACAACATGATCTACTTGTCTCTAAGATTCCTGTCAAATCTGTGATGCTGCTCAACTTCTACACCAATCCGGCACTATGATAATTCTTCACCGGGAACTCCTCGTGCTATGATTATTTACTAATGCACAGCCTTTAGTTTGGTGGATGTAATCTGGAAACAAAACAACAACCGAACACAAGAATACCATCGACTATGATAAGACAGAATGATGACAAATCTGAAATATCAAAGTAAATTATAATATTAACATGAAATTGTTACAATCTCACCCATGAGGTACTTCAACAAGACTATGGGAGAAACTTTACAATTACACCTCTTGATGGCTTCTTCAACACACCTTTAACTGATGGCTTCCTTTGCACACTTCCTACAATATTTCTCACTACTTCTTTCTATGCTAAATGAGGGGGGTAGCCTCTCTATTTATAGAACTTCCAGGCTTATCCATCTTATCTCTAAGATAGGATAAGAAATCCACTCTGACGAATCATATTCCATACCTTAACTCTTATCTGTACATGTAAGCTTATCTGTTAAGATAAGATAAACCTTATCATTTTACATGGGTTCCACATTTTTAGACTTTTTACAAATAAAATACACAAAATATTTATGACCTCACTCCTTGTCCTTATTACCAATATAATATTTCTAATTCCTAATCATGTAGACCCTACTTCTCTAATTACCCAAACTTTGACATTTTAACATTACCGGACCACTTACGACAAATATTTACTTTTTACAACATTCCTATTGTACTTTGACTGTTACCGTACTCCACATTATTGGCGGCACCGTACTGACGGCGCCGTTATCTTCTATCAGACGCTACTACTAATTATACTTAACAACATCCTATTCCTAATACATACATTAATGAAATAGAAATTACGGAGGAAAATTTTAGTGTCGACATCTTCCCCCTTCCTAGCTTCTACTCCGTCCTCGGAGTAGACTATTCTGGTGCTTGGAAAATCTTCAACTTGTCGTGGTTGACCCATTTCGTAATGGGAGTGCCATCCAATTCCTCCAGTCGGTACGTACCATTTTCATGCACAGCTGCTATTTTGTAGGGCCCCATCCATTTTGGAAGAAATTTTCTCTGTCTTCTTTTTTTGTATCTGGAATCATATACTAGAACCAAGTCATTCACATGAAATGGAGACCACCGGATCTTTTGATCAAAGTATTCCTTCTGCTTCATTTTCTTCTTATGGCTTGTATCCTTTGCTATTTCCCTCATTTCCTCTAGCAAATGAAGATGTACCAACCTTTCTTTTACTGAATCACTTTCATCCATCCTTTCATTTTTCATAACTCTCACAGTGGGAATATCAAACTCAATAGGAAGAACTGGATCAATGCCATAGGCCAACTGAAATGGGGAGTATCCTGTTGCTGACTTTGATGTTGCCCTATATGCCCACAATGCTGCATGAATCCTTTTATCCCATTTATGTACCTGCAAGGCTGCATCTTTTGCTAGAATTTGACACAACACAAAATTTGTTCGTTCCACCTGTCCATTTGTGCTTGGCTTGTATGTTGTTGCCTTCCTGTGCTTAATAGAAAATTTATTGACTAGGGCTTCTACCACCTCATTAATGAAGTGGCTTCCTTGATCTGTTACAATTTCTAATGGACAACCAAATCTGGTGACAATACGTTCATATATGAACCTTGCCACTTCATCCATAGAAGCTGTTTTCAATGGCCTAGCTTCAACCCACTTGGTTAAATAATCTGTGGCAACTACAATATACTTATTTTGGCGTGATGTAGTTGGAAGTGGACCTACAATGTCTATTCCCCACTTTTCAAAGGGACCAAGGGGAAGAATAGGACATAATGGAGCTGATGAAGTCTTACGGTTACCATGTGTTTGACAAATATCACATGTCTTACAATAATTATAACAATCTTTAAAAAGAGTGGGCCAGTGATAACCTGCATCCAAGATCCTTCTTGCTGTAAGTTGTCCAGAGAAGTGCCCTCCACATGTACCATTGTGGAATTCTTCTAGCAGCTCCTTTCCTTGATCACGTCCAACTGCCCTCTTGTACTGTCCATCAGGTCCTATTCGAAATAATGCTCCATGCAGAATAGAATATGGACGACTGGCTTGAGTAATCTTTCTCTTAGTCTTTGCATTGGCACCATCAGGAAACTTGAATTCATTCAGATAATTCCAAATATCTATGTATTCACTAGGGATTGTGTCAAGGGAGAACAATGCTGCATCGGGAAAATCATCATCATCACAAGATGATCCTAAACCATCATAGGCTCGAGAGAGTGCATCTGCATTGACATGCTTCTTTCCTGGCCTATCTATAATATCAAATTCAAATTCTTGTAGCAAAATTATCCATCTTGCTATCCTCCCTGATGGGTTAGGCTTATTGACAATATATTTCAGAGCCTGATGATCTGTTACAACTATAAATTTCTGCCCTAGCAAGTAATTTCTAAACTTCTTTACAGCAAAAATGATAGCCAGAGCCTCTTTTTCAGTTACAGTATAGTTTACCTCAGCACTGCTCATTTGTCTGCTCCCAAAGTAAATTGGATGTTCATTCCCATTTTCATCCTTTTGGCTCAAAGTACTTCCTAGTGCTGCATCTGAGGCATCAGTGTACACAATGAATGGCTTGCTCCAATCTGGATTCTTCAAAACAGGTGAAGACACCAGGGCTTCCTTCAGTTGTCCAAAAGCTTCATGCGCCTTATTTCCTGGTTCATAAGTAACATCCTTCTTCAAGAACTGGGTTAGTGGCTGTGCAATCTTTGAGAAATTCTTGATGAACCTTCTATAGTAACCCACATGGCCTAAAAATGATCTCAACTTACTTCTATTCATAGGAAATGGTAAATCTTTGATTTTTGAAACTTTATCAGGATCAGTACCAATACCATCTCTGGATACAACATGCCCTAACAAAACGCCTTTAGAACATCCAAAGACACACTTTGTAGGGTTTAGTGAGGCTTGTGCTTCATCTAACCTTTGAAATGTTGTCTCCATTTGGTGCAGGTGGTCCAACTTGCTCCCATAGATGCAAAAATCATCCAGAAATACTCTGATGAAGGTCCCAATGTAGGGTTCGAACACCCTATTCATCAAACGCTGGAATGTTGCTGGAGCATTACACAACCCAAAAGGCATAACTCTATAAGCAAACGTTCCCCAAGGAGTGGTGAACGTGGTCTTCAGCTGATCTTTCTCTGCTATACGAACTTGGTTGTAGCCGCTATATCCATCAGCAAAACTATAGCACTCCTGGCCAGCTACTTCGTCCAAGATCTGATCTGAAAATGGAAGAGGGTAATGATCCTTCTTTGTTGCCTTATTGAGCTTCCTGTAATCAACACAAATGCGTAGCTTCCCATTCTTTTTTATTGAGATCACAATGGGAGAAACCCATTCTGAATTCTCCACAGCAAATATGAATCCTGCATCAAGCAACTTATCTATTTCTTCTTTTACAGTCTTGGAAAAATTAGGATTCATTCTATATGGCATTTGCTTTATGGGCTTAGCACCATCTACCAGCTCAATAGAATGTTCTACCCAACTTACTTGACGGAGTTCCTTGTAATCAAAAGTGAATAGGTGTATGTACCTTCGAAAGAGCTGGAGGTAGGATTCCTTCTCACTCTCCATCACAGCATCACCAATCTTTATTTGTTGGAGACGATCATCAACTTCTTCTTCAGATAATTTTATGGGGTCATGAGTTGGTGTGACTGGAAGGATATCCATGACTGAAACATCAACCTCACTTTCTTCATCTTCAGTGTCCACTTCACTGGTACTAGAGTAATCAGAGGATGTCCAATCATCAGTTTCATCACTTGAATCCACAGGTTCTGCCTTATGATGTCGAGGGATCACATTTATCTTCACCCTCTCTCTACCACGTCCAAGTGTCATGAAACCTTCATTCCAGTAGTTTCTTGCATGAACTCTCCTTAGCCATGGTCTTCCCAGCAGCATTGGGTACGCAACAGTACCATTTTTCATCACCTGAAAGTCTACCACACATACAACACCCATAACAGATATTGCCACATTTGAAACTACACCTTCTGGTTTAGTTTTTCCTTTATTTAATGACCTTAACATAAGTGTTGAAGGGCGATCAATTTTTAAACCCAACATATTCATTACAGACTCGGTCATTACATTAACTGCAGCACCTCCATCAACTAAGACATCATGAATTGAAATACCATTACATAATACCTCAGCTTGTGGAGCATAGGGATCTGCCTCTGCCTCCAAAACAGGGACCTCAACCTCCTTCCTTCTTCGAGCATTGAGTCCACCTCGCAACTCCCGCCTCTTCTCAGAAGACATAGCCAAGAGTTGACCATATGTAATATTTGCAGGCCTTTTGGACAGATCTTCCAAGATGGAGTATGGTCCTTGCCCCTGTGAAATCAGAAAATCCTGCACACCCAACTTTCTTCTCCTATGTTTCTTACTAGTTTCTCCTTTCATCTTCTTAGGATCATTTCCATCTTGATTATCTTTTTCTTTCTTTCTTTTTGTTACAAACACATCTACTTCATTATTTCTGCTCTTATCTACTACATCAAAAGAATTCACAGGTGCTTTTCCTTTATCATTATCTCCTTTACCAGATGTAGAAGCTCTATCTGGACAATTATACTTATAATGACCCTTTTTATAACAACCATAACAAACAACTTCAGAAATATTTCTTTTTGGACCTCTATCTCCTCCCTGAGAACTAAATTCCTTTCCTTGAAGAAGATTAATAGTTAACTGACCCATCTTTTTGAGCAGATCTTCATACTCAGTAGATGTACTAGGAGAAATATTTGTGCTCACCGGGAGTGGTTGTGGATTCTGGACCAAAGGTGCTGGTGTAGGCTCTACTTTAGCAACAATTTCTTTGGGCTCCTCTTCCATGCTTTCTTCTTGCCTTCTTGCAATCTCCTTTGCTTGTTCAATGGTAGCTGGGCGGTCATACTTCACTCGTTGTCTGATCTCTGGCTTCATCCCAAGAATGAAGTGCTTACAGAGGAGATTATCCACGCCATTCATCAACCCATCCGCTAGTCCTTCCTTCCGGATCTGGGCATCGAGCTTCCTCCTTAGCTCTAGAACACGAGCATGATAATCCCTTATCTTCTCCTTCTCTCCTTGGGATAGCTTTGTGATCTCGATCATGAGATCTGCATATTTCTGTTGTTCACCAAATTCTTCAAGAAAACTTTCAGTTAATAAATCCCATGAATTTTTCACATTATCACCTAGTGTTTCAAACCACCTAAGTGCTGAACCATCCAAAAAGGTAGGAAAAAATTCAGTCCATTGTTCCCTTCTTATAAGGCCATTACAAATACAAGATCGTTTAAACTCTTGAATGAAAGAAGAAGCATCTTCATTAGATTGAGCTGAAAAAACAGGAATCTTTCCCATTTTCAAAAGTAACCACCGTGAAATACCAACCCACAAGTACAATCAACAAGACTTATGTGCACAAATAATTGGAATTACTATAGAAATGACTGTACACCTTTCTACAGTAAAATAGAAATGACCAAACTATGGTAAAACTTGACTTACTGCAGTAAAAACTGACTTTACTGTGGTAAACACTATTCACGGTAAAAAGTGAAGTTACTGCGGTAAATACTATTCACGGTAAGAAGTGACTTTACTGTGATAAATACTATTCACAGCAAAAATGACTTTGTCATGGTAACTACTATTCACGGTAAAAATGACTTTACCATGGTAACTACTATGCACAGTAAAAACAAGGTTACCCTCCAATTGATTTTTGACTAAGTGGGAATATCTCTCCAGAAAATCCACCAACGAGGAATGGTCCCGGCAACGGAACCAAAATGTCATCACCAATCCGGCACTATGATAATTCTTCACCGGGAACTCCTCGTGCTATGATTATTTACTAATGCACAGCCTTTAGTTTGGTGGATGTAATCTGGAAACAAAACAACAACCGAACACAAGAATACCATTGACTATGATAAGACAGAATGATGACAAATCTGAAATATCAAAATAAATTATAATATTAACATGAAACTGTTACAATCTCACCCATGAGATACTTCAACAAGACTATGGGAGAAACTTTACAATTACACCTCTTGATGGCTTCTTCAACACACCTTTAACTGATGGCTTCCTTCGCACACTTCCTACAATATTTCTCACTACTTCTTTCTATGCTAAATGAGGGGGGTAGCCTCTCTATTTATAGAACTTCCAGGCTTATCCATCTTATCTCTAAGATAGGATAAGAAATCCACTCTGACGAATCATATTCCATACCTTAACTCTTATCTGTACATGTAAGCTTATCTGTTAAGATAAGATAAACCTTATCATTTTACATGGGTTCCACATTTTTAGACTTTTTACAAATAAAATACACAAAATATTTATGACCTCACTCCTTGTCCTTATTACCAATATAATATTTCTAATTCCTAATCATGTAGACCCTACTTCTCTAATTACCCAAACTTTGACATTTTAACATTACCGGACCACTTACGACAAATATTTACTTTTTACAACATTCCTATTGTACTTTGACTGTTACCGTACTCCACATTATTGGCGGCACCGTACTGACGGCGCCGTTATCTTCTATCAGACGCTACTACTAATTATACTTAACAACTATTCCTAATACATACATTAATGAAATAGAAATTACGGAGGAAAATTTTAGTGTCGAATAACATTTGACATATCATATTTTTTAGTGCATTTGCGCAACTAAGGTGGAAATCCTTAGTGGAAAATCTGTGTTGATCTGATTTATTGATAAATACCAATGTCTTAACCTCTATCAAGTGAGATTTGTTACTAATATTTGCAAAGATGGAAGGAAGAAGATCTTTCTTCGCTAAGGATCCTACTAGGACATTATTTCGAGAGCTAGGGAAAAAAATCAGAAGGAAGAAGAGCCTAGAGAGTTGTTGGAGATCAGCAATCAAGAAAAGAGATCTCCATTGATGAAAGTGATCAACCTATCATTGAAGATTGTCATTCAAGTGCTTCTGAATCAGGTAGTCTTTTGTGGAATTAAATTTTCCACCTGGAGAGGGGCCTTCATTTGAATTTGAAAAGTTTGCTTCTCATTTTGCCCCTATGTTTTCCAAAGTTGATAGGGTTTTCCAAGAAACAAAGCCTTTAGGGGATATCCATTTTGGGAGTTATACTCCTATGTTTCAAAGACCCCTTGTCCCTTATCAGTTTGATTCTCCTCCAATGTCACCTCCTCAAAACAACATGGCCCATCCCCCACCCAGACCTCCTTTTTTGTAAATACCTTTAGTCCTATAAATTTTAGAGGGATGGTCGGTTATCCGAATGTAGTTCCCCAAGATGTAAGATATAGACTTCCAAAGTTCCAAGGAAATAATGTTATAAATGGTGATCAGCACTTAAAGTTTTATATCAACATGATGGAAGACTTTGAGATTGAATTTGAAGATGTATATATCAAATTGTTCATCTATACTTTGAAAGAAGATGCAAGGGACTGGTATAAATATTTTCCAGATAATTCCATTGATTCTTGGACAAAAATGAATAATACATTTAGACTGCAATATGGTGACAAAACGGACCCTAGGTTTCTTTTGTCAAAATTTGAAAATATTAAAAAAAAAAACTAATGAATCAGTGCATGATTTCAACACTAGATTTAATAAGACATTGAGGAGATTGCCTGTAAGTTTAAGGCCATGTGATGAATCTTGTCTTATAAAGTATTCAGATGCATTTGATAAGAAAGTTTCTTACTATTTGAGGGAAAAAAACCCTACCAATTTGAGGCAGGCCTTTACCATGGCTCTGTAAATTGAGAATAACATTAAAGAAATTGGAAAACATCCTAAGAGGGAAGGTGTGAAACTAGTTAACCCGGAAAAACCTCAAGCAAGTAAGGCTACTGATTTGGAGGAAGTTGTGAAAACTTTGGCAAGGGCTATCAAAGAAATCTTATACGAATTAGCTTGGGTAGAGAAAGGAATTGGGCAGAGTTCACAAGGTCAGCATAAGCAATAAGACCAAGACAGATTTGCAAATCATCCTAGAAATGAGTAGAGATATGATGACAGAGGCAAGGGACCCATGGGATCTATGAATATACATCCCCAAGCTAGGGAAAACAAAATGGTGCCTGATCCTTTGGTTTCCCGAGTTGTTGTTGTTGAAGAAACAGATGTAAATGATTAATGTGACATATGCTTCATGCCCCGTGCTCCATGTGAAGTAGATCAACAAGTAGATGAGGAAGCTGATGATGATAACACTGAGATGATGCATGCATGATGGAGTGCTCTATAAGCTAACATCAAGGAGCAACTTCAACTGAGGTAATAAGTGCTAGAACTACTGCTGATTTTTGGGATTGCATCCACCAGGTACCTCTTCTTCCTCCCTCTCATACTTTAAAAGTAGATATTGTTGACAATTTTTGCACTTGTGTGAAAATGGGCAACTCAAAACTTTGTTACAACGGATAGCTTGGGTGAATTATACCTAAGCTAAGGGATTTACATCAGATTATTTTGTTATTGCTGATTTGTGAAAGAGATTAAGTGAAATCTGTAGCTATGTGTGCTATTACAAAATGTAACAACTCACATAGTCTGCAATCTCATGAATATCCTCAGTAAGAGAACACAAGCCCCGAAGGACAGTTGTGTTATCCCGATGAAGACACCAGATTGCAGAATATGTAAGGTGTATAGTTTTGGAACAGCAGACATAGTGGCAGTTTTCAGACAATCAGATTCATGGTTATTATCTTGATGCCTATCAGTTTTATTGCTCTATGTTCATTAAAGTTGTTATGATTTATAAGTTTGCATTTACCTATGCTGCCATAAAAGATTACAATTGACTCCTTTCCTGCTACTTCCATCAAGAAAATATTGACAAACAAACAGTGACAATAATGTCCAAATGGAGATAGCCGAAAGGAGTCAAAATGAAGAATGGAAGCTAAGATAATCACATAGCATACAAAGAGACACATTTCATTCAATAATTATCCACTGGAGTTACAGGTATTCACTTCAAGTTATCCCTTATGTTAATTCATTTTATTGAGATATTGAGTTGCCTACATCATTGTACAATCAAAGGAAAACTGAATGCAGAAAGAGATAATCAACTCATTATTTCAATTTAATGCTTTATTCATAAGAGATCATAAGTTTTCCCACACAATCCGTGGGATATGACTAAGTGACTCATCATATACATGGAAATGAGAATATCGCATGTGCTAAAGAACAAGAGTAGAGGAGTAAAAAGGAACCCATCATTTCCTTTTATGTCTTCTGTCTCCACTCCTCAGCCTTTCCATCTCCATCTCAACTCTTCCATCTTCCACTTCCATCTCCATTTCTTAACACCTGCAAGACAAGAGAAGCATCTGTCAAATTGAGCTCAGGGTACAATGTTATTCCAATACTCATGTTCTAAAGCAAATACAAATTCTGAATTCAATGTATCTAATGGTACTTGAAAGAAAGAAGTACAGAAACACATGGCACAGGAAAACAAAGAAATACATATGAGCTAGCAACAAGGAAGAGGTAGAGTTCATAAAGTAAATCTGAAAAGAGAAGGTCAAATGAAGCTACTAGTTGATTTTAAAAAAGGAAGAATCTGAAGCATCTTGTAATAGAAACAGATGTGAAGAATGACACTTGAAAGAGGTTAGACAACAACTTGCAGAAGAAGGAAAGAAGAAGAAATAAATCACATGGATACATGAGAGGCCAAAAATCCTATTTATTTCTAAATTATTTTTTGAATTTTACAGGAACAGGTTACAACATTGATTGAAAATCAGTTACTTGGTTAAGAAGAAAGCATCTACTAAATGAAGCACAAACATCATTTTTAGATGGTTTACAGAAGAAAGAAGTGTCAGAATGAGCTAATGAGAAGATATTTTACAAAGCTGGATCAAAAATTTGGAGAAGGAGAGAGGAAACAGGATTTTGGAAAATTTTTTGCTAGAGTCTCCCCTTGTAAAATTGACTTTTGATTTAAAACAGAATTGAAACACATGATTTTTAGCTACTACATTCTTTCTAAGCTATCTGAGCTTCAAAAGAAATAAAAAAAGTCAAGAAAAGTATATGTTTCATCACTTCTAAGTTGACATCATGATCAAATGAAACATACAGGTATTCCAGATTCTCATCATGCAACAGCTATCAAAGGTTCCTTTTAATTTCCAAATTCAAGTGTGGATCAAAGAGCAACTACTTTGCAAATTTTCAGAAGTTGCAATGAATCAAGTAAAGCTAGCATAAACAGCTCATTCAAATGATCAGATAAGCAAGAAAAGATGTTTACATTTTTTTCAAAAAGTTCAAATCATCAAAATCTGAAAAGAGAAGGATTTTGGGAAAAAAATTCCAGAGTTTCCCCTTGCAAAATGGACTTTTCCAGAGAAAATAGAATTGAGAAATACTTGCAGAAATTGAAATATACTTGCTACTATGACTTCTGGAAAGTGAAGTGTCATTACAGAGAAAGAAACTAATTATCTTCTTCATTTTCCAGAAAAGAGATATTTATTTCATTATACAGAAGGTACACAATCATGTTTGCAAACAAAGAAACAACATACAACTACCAAAGAAGGAGTTACATCTACAAAAAGAAGTATGATCAAAAAGCAATGATAAGAAGTGAAGTTCCCTCACTACACTTTCATAAATAAGTTCAACAATACAAGCATGTATCTACAGGGAGGAAGCTACTTAGGACAAATCAGTTACTTCTACAGAATGAAGAAAGGGTTTGTAAACTCAAAGTGAGCATCTACAGAATGAAATAGCAAATGACAAAGTCCAAAATATACATCTATAAGAAAATGAAATAAAATAGAGTTTGAATATCAAGGTGGAGCACAATCAGTCAACACTTATAAATATGGAGCCAGATTTACAGGTTAAATATCCAAACCCAAGCACAGAAAGGTTCGTCAAAATGCAAATGAAGTAAGATTCGAGCTCAAGGTCAAAGGAGAAAAGATGACCCAAAAATATTTTCATTTTACGAACATTATAACCAAGGATTTGCCAAGTTTCAGGGATACAGGAAATAAACTCGAGCCTCAAAAAGAAAAGAAGAAACAGTGCAAGGACTCACCGTGCGACGTAATGAGCAGGCAAACAAAAATGGTGGCATCTCTTTCCACAGGCTCATACTGAGCTTGATAACTACCAAGAGCAGAGAACTAGAAGAAAACAAAGGTTCATCACTCCACAAGTGATACAGAGCATAATAATTGATGAAAATTATTTTTAGATCATATATAAACAGAAAAAGTTGACCACAAAACTGAAAAACAAAAGAAAATACCTCCAGATCCTTCAAAAATGCATGCAACAGTCAAGTATTAATGGCGTTGAAGGCTCAGGAACAGAAATGCAAGCTCGAAAACCGTTAAAATCTCCAAGCATTCATCAAAATCATAGAGTAAGAAAAAAATTTCTAGGGCTTCACCCGCAGATTGAAAAACCAAATGTGAGCTCGTGAGTATAAACTTACATTCAAAACTAGGGTTCCAAAACCCTAACCCATGGTCAAGATCAACGACTCGTTGAATGCCAAGTGCCAAGATGAATGGTGATCAGTCTACACATGGTTCGAAGTGATAGAGTGCAATTAAATGCCACCAACCATATTCAATGCTCAGGCCAGAACCCTAATCCAGGTTACAGGATCAACGGTGGAGAGAAACTGAGGTAAAAAATCAAGGGCCTCAAACACTTCGCATAACCCAAGCTAAACTGCCACGGTCAAGTTACCACAAGCCAAGGTCAAATGAAGGGTCGAGTCATCATGGAGAGGGGCCAACCCATGTGGACGGTCAACAAAATCAATTCGCCAAGAATTTACAAAGTCTAAACTATATGCATGCCAAGAAAAATTAAAACAGTATTATATGCCATGATCCTGAAAAGGTGCAAAATTGTATTATGTGCCATGGGGTCTAAAGGTGGCGAATCAAACTACATGGTGGGCTAGCCAAAAGAGTAAACCCCTTTAATATTATATACATGCTTATGCCTAAGTCCACAACGTGGTAGCATCTAAAATCAAAGGTGGTCCCCACATGGGGTTTCTAAAAAAATTTGCAAGTGTCACTCATGTGACTATCCAGGAAAGTGAACAAAAAAATCAGAACATGTGCACTTAGGAGGTGGTCCCCACTTCATCTTAATTTTGCAAATATGGCTAAGGTTGCATCTTTTTTCCTACACACAGGAGATAATTTTGCATGCCTTCAAAACAGGACAGAACAGAGAAGATGACAAATTTACATGTGTAAAGAGAGAAGACTTGCCTAGCAAGCAATTTGTAATTTTAGCAAACTATTCATCCTTCTTTCCTAAAAATAGAACAGTCAACTGCAGTTTGACTGAATTATATCTAAGGCTGATAATGCCTATTTTTATCGCGTACTTTAGTTTGTATTATTTTATTCCTTTATTTATTATTAAATAAAGGATAAAATTAGGATGCATGGGCGAGTACATCCTTTAGGCTATTTTTAGGAAGGGGGTGAACTTTTTCTATACATTTCGTGCTCTTGCAAAGTAGAAAAAAAGGGGGATTGGAGGAGGGGGATTTTTTCAGAGATTTTTCCAGAAGAACTTTTGATATGAGTACTAAAGAAATTTCAGCTAGTTTTACCCTCTGAGTGTTGAATTACTCTTTCCTTTCCAAGTTATTCTGTAGTCTTGTGTATGCCAATATTAATCTTGTGAATCAATATTCCCTGATTAGTCACTTTACCCTGCTGCAGATCTACTATTTTCTACTAAATTTCATTATGCATGTTAGCTTACTAGTACTATTGTGATTTTCCCTTAGTACAAATTAAGTGTTTTTTCCCTTACATTCTGCAGAAAGTACAAATTGGTTCATGCACACAAAGAATTCTTCACAAGTTAGTTGTGTATTCCACTCAAGTCAAGTTCTTTATTCAAATTTGGTGTATCACCTTAGTAATTATTTCATTTTCAGTCACCTCCTAACCCTAAAACTCCCAGAAAATAGTTTAGTGAACACCAATAAGGAACTGGCCTTTTAATCCCAGAGGTTCACCTCAAAATAGGTATACCCACAGACCTGAGGTGTCCCCATTGTATCTATGAGAGAGAGAGAGAGAGAGATCTTTTGTAGTATTAGAACACCTACTGCCATCTCTCTGTCGGGTGCACTTTCGAGAGATAACAGATACTGTACAAGATTTTGAATTTCCCAATAATGACTTTGAATATTTAAGAGCTTTAATGATAAAGAAGTATGATGGAGGAATCCCATCTAAGGAGGATAGGCAGTTATTGATGAATTTTGTTATGGCACAAGAAAAGGATTATAATACTAGGAGTAGAGTTTTCAAAGGAGCAGGGCCTCCAGCCAAACCTAAAACTCTATTGCTTACTAGTATTCCTAAAGAGGTTCCTAAGAAAGATACACCTTCCAAAGGGCTTGTTGTCCCAAACAAGATTCATACTTCTCCTCATGCCCAAACTATCAAAAATCATGTGTCATCTGATGAGTTTTTCAATCTCCCTTCCAATGATGCCTTTCCAAAGTGTGTTCCATATGAAATTTCCCAAGTTTTGAGTCAAATCAAAGTTAGTGTTCCAATTATTGAGCTGCTTAGGATTCTTGAGCACAAGAAGAGGGCATTTGAGTATTTGGGATTGAAAGAAGAGAAGAGTACTCCTGGCAGAAATGTAAACATTGTGGAGACTCCTCCAATCATTGAAGAGCTAGAAACACCACCAACATTGGAATAACTAGGTGAACCACCTGAGGTTTATTTGGGAACATCCTTGGTATATTCTCAGCTAAATGTGGATCCATTCTTCACCACTCCGATCATTAATGACAGATCGTTACACAACTGTATGTTTGATTCGGGAGCATCATGTAATGTTATGCCTCTAGAAGTCATGAATGAATTGGATATCAAAGTAACACTAGCATATGGGAAGTGCACTGCCATGGATTCCAGAGAGGTGCCAGTGGTGGAATGTGTGAAAGGTTTGGTGGTACAACTTGCATCTTATCCAGGTAGGAACTTGAAACTTGATGTTGTTATTATTGATTGCCCAGCCAAGTGGGGTATGTTGTTGTCTAGAAAATGGGTTGTGATTGTTGGTGGGAGTGTTCAAATAGATATGTCCTATGCTACCATCCTAATTGAGGGCATCCTTGTCAAGTTGTATGGAGAAAAGAAGATGTTGCACCTCATTGAAGATCCCAACAATACATCTTATGAAGTGTTGTACACAAATTTTGATGCTGATAACTTTATTGGATTTGCTAATGGGAAAGAGAACAAAATGGATCAATGTAAGAGTCTTGAACAAGTAGGCTCTCCATGAAATTTGTTTTTTGATGAAGCTTGCTCCAAATTTGGAAATGGTGCTGGTGTAGTTCTGATTTCTCCAAGCTAGGAAGAGTTTGTTTTTTCTTTCAAACATAACTTTGAGTGTACTAATAACATTGCTGGGTATGAAGCATTGTTGTTAGGTTTGAGAATTTCTTGGAAATACTATGTTAAAGAAATCATTGTTAAGGGAGATTCATAACTAATTGTTTAACAAATCAGAAAATTATATGCTACTAAAAATCAAAGAATGAAACAGTACAAACATGCAGTCTATGACTTGATTGAGATGTTTGACTCATTTAATATTGTGCAACATGACAGGAAGTTCAATGTTATGGTAGAAAATCTTGCAGTATTGGGATCTCGGTTTGATAATTGTGCAATGTCCCCATATTGTGAATATGATGTTGAAGTGTTAACAAGGCCATTTGTCCCTGACAACATTAAACATTGGCAAATTTTTGATGATGCTGCTCAGGTCAAAATATTTTTGCAGAATAAAGGGGAGTTTACTTATCAATGTATTGATTAGGAGCCAATGGTGTGTGTAGTAGAGGGTAAAGAAACTTTGTTTGGAAAAGAAATCATTCAACTGAAAACTAATACCATTCCTAGAGGATTGGCTTCTCTTGAATCAAACTTTGATAATGTTGATTGCATTATTAACAAACATATAGTAGCCTCAAGGGATTTTGAGGAACATGACCTTGGTACGAAGGAGAAACCAAGGAAGATATGTTTGGGAAGCAATCTGAATAGTTCGGAAAAATAGTCTTATGTCCAATTGTTGAAGAAATATCATGACTGCCTAGCATGGTCTTATTATGAACTGAAAGCATACAGAGAGGATTTGTTTCAGCATGAAATTCCTTTGGAATCTAATGCAAAACCATTCAGACAAAAGCAGAGGCCAATTAATCCAATCCTCTCTGTGAAGATGCAAGATGAATTAAAAAAGCTAAGAAATGGAGGGATCATTCAGCCAACAAGGTATTATTTTTGGGTTGCAAACTTAGTGCCAGTTAGAAAAAAGAATGGTGATATTAGGTTGTGTGTGGATTTTAGAAATCTGAACAGAGCATCAATGAAGGATAATTATCTTTTACCAAACATGGAAAACATGCTGCAATTAGTGACTAGTTCTAAGCTGCTTTCTACCTTAGATGGTTTCTCTGGCTATAATCAAGTTGTTGTGAAGGAATCAGAAAGAATTAAGACAGCCTTTACCACTCCTTGGGGAACTTATGTCTATGTTAGAATGCCCTTTGGTTGGATGAATTTTGGAGCAACCTTTCAAAGAGCAATGGATGTTGCTTTTGTTGGTTACATTAATGATTTTATTGTTGTTTACCAAGATGATGTGACTGTGTTTTCCAGAAAGAGAAGTGATCACTTTTAGCACTTGGAAAAAATGCCGATAAGATGTAGAGAGTATGACATTTCACTCATTCCAAAGAAGTGCCATTTCGGAGTGCAAAAGGCCAAGTTGCTTGGTCACATTGTATCAAAGGATGGTGTCATGATTGATCCTGAGAGGGTAGAGGCCATCAGCAAGGTCCCAATCCCAAGAACCAAGAAGGGAATTCAGTCCTTCGTTGGGCAAATAAACTTTATCAAAACATTCATATCAAACTTTGTTGAGTTGACCGTTCCAATTACTTGCATGTTAAAGAAGGACCAAGTTATCAAATGGGAAGAGGCTACCATTCAGGCTTTCAATAGGATCAAGGAAGCATTAAATTATGCCCCTCTTTTAGTAGCTCCAGATTATAAGAAGCCTTTTCAAATGTTTTTTTTTGCTTCAGAGAACACTATTGCATCTGTCTTGTTGCAGAAGGATGATGAAGGGGATGAGAGGCCAATTGCCTTTTTTAGTAAGGCATTGCAAGGGGTTGAGTTGAAGTACACTATTATGGAGAAGAAAGCATTTTCCTTGGTAAAAGCAACAAAGGTTTTCAGGCCTTACATTTTGAGCTCTAAAGTTGTTGCTTATGTTCCCCACACCATGGTGAAAGACATTTCTTATCAAAGATGGAAGTCTCAAGAAAAATATGCAGATGGGTGAACAAGTTGTAAGAATATGACATGGATATCCAAACCACGAAGTTGGTGAGAGGTTTGGGCTTGGCTAAGCTTATGGCTGAGAGAAACTTGTAGACTATTGAGGTGAATGAGGTAGAAGAAGGAAGGGTAGATGTCCTTGAAAAGTTGATGAGTTTTGAGTGGTACAAAGATGTAATTTTTTATCTCAGACATCTATACTGCCCTGAGTATTTGAGTAAGAACTAGAAAAAGAGCTCTTAAGTTGGCTTCCTAGAAATATGTCATTACTAATTTTGGGTTAGCTTGGAAGAACCCTGAGGGAGTTCTCTTAAGGTGAATTACTGAAGATGAAATCCCCCAAGATAATTGTTGATCTCCATGGAGGAGTTTGTGGGGGGAATTTTGCTGGAAGATTCACAACACACAAGATCTTGAGGGCTAGTTATTGGTGGCCAACTCTCTTCAAAGGATATAACTTTGTTGGTTAGAAGATGTGAGAGTTGTCAACATTTTTCTGGAAGACTGAAAGCTTCAGGCTCCCTTCCTTTGTAGCTTGTATCAATTGAAGCCCCATTCAAGCAATGGGGAATGGATTTCATTAGTGAGATTTCAAACCCTTCAAGTGCTGGCCATAAGTGGATTCTTGTAGCCACTAATTACTTCACTAAGTGGGTGGAGGCAATCCCCACCAAGAGAGAAACACACTAAATTGTCATGGAGCTTCGTGCTAAATCATATCATATGCAGGTTTGGAGTGCCATTTAAAAGTTATTGACAATGCCATGAGAGATTTATAGCTAAACCTTTGGTGGACAATGTGCAAAGAGTATGGGATCAATTTGACATATGCCTCCAATTACAATCCCCAAGGAAATGGACAAGCAGAGTCCAGCAACAAAAATCTATTAAATATCATTAGGAGAACCTTGGAGCTGAACAAAAGGAAATGGGGTGAGCATTTGAAGTTTGTCATTTGGGATGATAGAATTATTATTAAAAGAGCTACTAGAAAAATTCCATTTGAATTGGTGTATAGAACTCAAGATCTATTGCCCCAATTGTCCTCATATCAGTTTATTCAACAACTGGAAGATCAATAAGTTAGTCCATATGATGCTCACATTAACCATTTTGTTGAACTTGATGAAGAGAGAAGGGCACCCCACCAAAGGCATGTGAAGTTTAGAGAAAAGTTAAAGAAGCTATTTGAGAAAAAGGTGACACCTAGAGCTTTCAGCATTGGGGATCTTGTGCTGTTATGGGATAGCAGGCATGAAGATAAGGGAAAGCATGGTAAATTTGATGCATTGTGGATGGGCCCTTACTCCATTAACATTCAAATTGGTGAACATACCTTCTTCTTGAAAGACTTGGATGGATAATTGTTGTATATATCTTCCTCCCTGGGTAAATATGGACAAACAAAAGAATATGGAAATCAAAGAAGCTCAAAACCTGACATTTATTTACAGCCGTTAGTCATGCCCTGGTTTGTATTTGTTCTTTTGTGTGTTTGCTCATTTTGGTCCTTAGTGACCTGGTTCAGCTGGTTTCTCAGACATGGAAAAAGTCACGCCCTGGTGCAAGTTGATGCTCTGCAAGATTAGAAGGTGTCCCACATGGAAATATTTTTGGCACTTGGTTTATTATTTGGCGCATGCAGCAGGTCACAGGGAGTGCCCATCCCTGAGCAGGAGTTGATGTTGGTGCTCAAAGGTGTCGACATGCTAATAAAATTCGCATTTTAGTCCAGCCTTGAAATTAGAAGGTGTCACAGGTCATCTCCCCATTGAAAAATTTTTGCCCTATTTTCCATGGTTAGCCTTCCTTGGCCAAGGATCTCTTAAACACCAAAAAAATGTTCTTTGTTCCACTAACCATTGAGAAGGTGTCGACATGGAAAAAGTTCACACCCTGGCCCGGTTGAATTTTGCAAATCAGAAGGTGTCGACATGGAAAAATTCGTGAAGAAAAATGCACATGGTTCAGAGGAGTGTTTTTTAGCCTTGTAAATCTAGAAGGTGTCGACATTGAAAAATTTCATCTCCAGGCTCAAACAAAAGTCTTCCTCCATTTTACGGTTTGATGGGTGAGTTTTGAAAATTAGAAGGTGTTGACATGGAAAATGGACCCTTGGCGTTGATTGGATGTGCCTCAGCAGGTATCACTGGAAAAATGTTCACCACCCTGGCGTAGTTGAAGATGCTCGTTCACTTTTAAATACACCATGTCCAAACTTAGAAAAGGTGTCGACATGGAAAAAGTTTGGCAGGATAGGGACACACGATCATTAAGAGTCTTTGCACTTGGGGCAGGTTGAAGGCGCAAATCAGAAGGTGGACATGGTCGACATGGAAAAATTCGACATGGAAAAATTTCGACTGCCCTAGGAAACAGGTTAAAGGCGCAAATCAGACATGGTGTTGACATGGAAAAATTCACGACCCCTGGTGCAGGTTGAAGGCACAATCAGAAGGTGTCGACATGGAAAAAGTCGCGCCCTGGCGCAGGTTAAAGGCGCAGAGCAGAAGGTGTCGACATGGAAAAATTCGCACCCTGGCGCAGGTTAAAGGGCACAACACAGAAGTGTCGACATGGAAAAATTCGCGCCCTGGCGCAGGTTGGGGGCACACATCAGAAGGTGTCGACATGGAAAAATTTCACGCCCTGGCGCAGGTTGGGGGCGCAGAGCAGAAGGTGTCGACATGGAAAAATTTGTGCCCAAGGTGCACAGGTTGGGCGCACACAGCAGAAGGTGTCGACATGGAAAAATTCGCCCTGGCGCAGGTTGGAGGTGCACAGCAGAAGGTGTTGACATGGAAAAATTCATGCCCTGGCATGCAGGTTGGGGGCGCACAACAGAAGGTGTCGACATGGAAAAAGTTGCACCCATGGCGCAGGTTAGAGGCACAAGTAGAAGATGTCAACATGGAAAAATTCGCGCCTATGGCGCAGGTTAAGAGTATGTTGACATGAACAACATTTTCAGCACCTATGGCGCACGTAAGAGTATGTTGACATGAGGATGGATGCACCAAGGTGCATCTTCAGGAGGCGCAACATTTTGAGCGTTGACACCCCGACAGAAAGCAAACCCTGACGCAGATATTCAAATGGCCATAACTTTTCACAGGGAGCTCGGATTCACGCAAGGTTGGACTTTTTGGAAAGCTTACAAGGTCCTCTATCCAACTACGACTAGATATATTTAATTGGGTGAGAACAAGTTCTTCAAAAATGCAAAATACAATTCACCATTTTTTGGGTTTGCTAGGGTTCTCACCTACCGCCATAATGAGATGAATTAAATACAACCTAGAGGTGGTTGGGGTAGATTTGGAATTCCTCTCTCTTCCCTCTCTCATTCTTCCTATAAATTGTAAGGAGGGGCTTCTTTCTAAAGGTTGGACATTCTTGTTTTTCCCCTCCCTTCTTCTCTTTGGCAGGTGAATTTGTGGAGTTCAAACCTCCCATCTAAAACTGTAATGCAACTTTGCCTCTTGGCATTTTGTAGTGTATTGTATCAATCTTTGGAGAAAATAATGCATGTCTGTGGATGATTCTCAACCCTATCTATGTTCATTTGCATCCTCCTGATCTTTCACTGCAAATCTGGTTATCTGTGCATGATCTTGCATTGCATTTTAATGGTTTGTGTTTATTGGCAAGACAGGTGTTTCTTCATTCCTCGGTGCATCACCTTTGTTAGTTTAGGTTTATTTTTATGCATCTTCTTACCCTGTCTCCTTGGAAAGTTAGATTAGGTTTTTGAGTAAACCCTCTACATTTTTATGTGTGCATCTGAACAGAGGAATAGGAACCGGCCTTCATCCGGAGAGCTTTCCCGATTCACAAGGTCCCACACTTGGGAAAAGCTCCATGTTATGCAATCGCACTGAGAGTCTCAACCCATCGAGTTGCAGACATTCAGGGGTGTTGTGATTCACCATCAATAGTTTTGGCATGCCCGGTGGGACCAAGAGGTCATTCCACAAGATTTGAAGGAATTTTCAAGAAATTTGGACTTAGAAATTACAAGTTCTCCAATTTCAGATTTTTTTCACCTTCCAGGCTGAACTCCAAAATTGATTTTCAAGGGCTTAACTTGCTCAAAACAAGTCAAAATTTCACCACCTGATAGATCTGGGGGTAATCTTCAAAAGGGTATCTTTAGTTTTTGAAATTTTGATTTTCAAATTTTCAGAGTTTTTTGAATTTCAGGATTTCCAGATTTGAGCATGTCCCAAGTCTGGCATTTTCAGGTTTTTAAGGGACTGTCATTCCAAATCAAATTGCACCAAACCCGATAACTGAATCTCAAATATACAGGTCCTTTCAAAATTTTGAGTTTATTTTTTATTGTCAGGTTGGTGTGTAACTTGGCAAAATCCAGCCTTTTGAGGCTCGTTCCCCAACACATCTGGCGACTCCGAAGGGATAGAATTCAGTGGTATAGCAGCACAGGTTGCCCAGGTACATGAGAAGAATTTGAACCAGGTCTGATACTCGAGAAGAAGGGTTATTTTTCTACTTGCAGCTATCACCAGGTAGAGGAAGGAGAGGAAGAAGACCACAAAGATCACCATCTCCACCTAACAGGACTTTATCAACCCCTCCACCTGGTAGACCTTTCATCCAATCAACAAGGGTTCTCAGGCCAATCAGAATGGGCACAACAAAACCCTTTTGTCAACTTCACTAGGCAGCAGCCCACTTGCCCTCAATGCACAGAATCCAGTTCCAATTGCAGCATTGAAGAACATTCCATTTTTCACTGGAGAAAATCATACCACTCCTGGTGATCATGTCAAAGACATTGCTAACGTTTGTGCAATCCATGAGATAAATGAAATGGATGTTGCTGTCAAATTGTTGGCATCTTCATTCAAAGGGAAGGCATTGCAATGGTTTAGGAGCCTTGGAGCTGGTTCTATCCAAAATTGGAATCAGTTATGCATAGTTCTCCATGAGCAGTTTGGAGAAAAGGGAGACAATTTGTCTCTACTAGAACAATTGACAACTATCAAGAGAGCTCCCAATGAGCAGCTGACTGACTTCAACTTCAGATTTCAAAGGTCTTGGGATAGGATTCCAGTGGCCGTTAGGCCAACAGCTGAAGGTGCTTTTCTATATTATCTTAAGGCTTTGAATTCTGATATTTCTATGTTAATTCAATCTATGGGAGGCACAACCTTACCTGCTGCTTATAGCATTGCCATTAGGGCTGAAAACTGTCTTATTCAAGCTGGTAAGCTGGCTCCTAGGCCTCCCATGCCCTTGTATCCAAACTTAGAAAATCCAAGCACTAGTCAAGCACCCACTTTGGCTCCTATTCCCACTCCTAGAAATCAAAGTTCAAATGAAACTTCTACTTCATCCTCTAGTGCTTCAAATGAACTCCAAGAGGTCATGAAACAATTGCAAAATTTGGGAAATGAGCTGGTTACACTCAAGAGGCAGCAGGCCCAAAGCTTTAGACCTTCTTATCAGCCTCAAGCTCAACCTAATAGGCAACCATACCAGCCCAATAGGCCACCCAATCCAGCTGCAAATCAAAGCCAAGTAAGGCCTCCCGCCAATAGACCATTTCAGCCCTATAACCCCAATGTTGCATCTGCTTCTAAAGCATTAGTGCCAGTGCAAAACAACATAGCTCAAGAGTATGATTGGTGTTTCCCATGCAATGAACCTCACAACCAATCTATGTGCTTCAATGGTGCTTTGAACCAAGCCTTGATGGTGACAACTACTGGCGTAGAGGGTGAAGTGAGTCAAGAAACAAATCAGCAACAAGGGACATCTCAGCAAAACACAGCTCCAAATGATACCGCACTTGTGAATTGGCAAGCTGAGGATTTTTGTGGCATGAATCAAACAATTTCTCAGAGTGTAGCAGCTAACACAAGATCAAAGAAGAGGAATATTGGTGAAGGGCAGTCATTGGCTCCAAGTGATCTACAACCTTCCATCACTCCACAAGGTGTTGGTAAGCAAAATACAGTTCCAAACACGCAAGGACAGCCCAAACCACCTTCTAAACCAACTCAAATGCCAGCTGTTGCTGCCCATGCGCAAGAAAGGAATGTGCAGGCTAAAGGACAACAAAGAGATGTTTCATCCCCATTTAGCATCATTGATCAAATGAAGAAGACAAATGTGAATATATCAATGTGGGAATCTTTATCCATCCCAGGCCAAAGAGATCTTCTACAAGCTGCCATGAAGAATTGGTCAACTTCAAACCAGCAGGTCCATATGCAAGAGAATGTCCTCACAAATGCTGCTCAGCCTGAAGGGAATCATGGAGGACAACAAGGTAAAGTTTTGAAGCCCCCTCCATTCTATGTTTCATTAATCATTGGGGATAAACTAGTACACAATTGCATGATTGATTCTGGGGCAAGTAGTTCTGTCATGCCCAAGCAAATAGCTGATCAGCTGGGTCTCCAATATGAAGTCATATCAAAGGGGGTAGTGCAATTGGATGGGACAGCAGTAGCAATGGTGGGAGTGATTAAAGGTTTGAATCTTACCTTGCATGCATGCCCCAACGTTACCATTTTGCAAGATGTGTCAGTGATAGATTTGCCACCACTCTTTGCCCTATGCTTATCAAGGGATTTCACAGCTAGAATTGGAGGCTACTTATCTGCTGACTGGTCACACATGTTGTTCAGAACAAGATATGGTACTAAGGTCACAATCAGATCTGAACCAATTGCAAACTTTCATATTGAGCCTCATACTCCAAGCCAAATCAATGCCAACTGTTCAGCATTTGATCAAGAAGATTATCCAAGCACAGATGAAGCTGACACCAAAGTTGGAAGCATCCCAGATTTGACTCTTGATGAATGGGCAAGCAAGGTACATGCTTTTGATCCCTACCAAGAAGTAGAAGAATCTGAGCTAGGAGTCTATTGCATACATGAAGAAAACCAGCCTATTCCTAGCATCACCAAAGCAGACCATAAGGATGACAATGAGGTATGGCAGTTTTTTTTTATGGATCAAGGAGTAGGCAAGGTGCAGGAGGAGGAGTTATGCTTGTTTCATCTCAAGGCATCAAATATTATTTGTGTTTCTAGTTTTCTTGTTCAAACAACACAGCTGAATATGAGGCCTTGATTCATGGACTTCATTGGGCCAGGAAAAAGGGCATAAAGAACTTGCAGGTGTTTGGAGATAGCGAGCTAATCGTCAACCAAGTCAGGGGACAACATGCTACAAAGAATGACCTGCTGAAGAACTACAAGAACAGGGTATGGGACCTCATTGAGGATTTCGAAGCTTTCAACATCGTGTCCATACCCAGGAAGAAAAATGAAGCCGCAGATAGGCTCGCAGCAGTTGGAGCAATGTTTGATGTGGTTGACAACATCAGAAGGGAAAAAACACAACCACATATCCATGTGATTGTGAGGCCAGCAGTTCCAGATAATAACACAAGCTGGCAGGTGTTTGAGAATGATCAACAGATCATCAATTTTTTACAAGAAGAGGCTGAATTCTCAGCTAGGAATCAGGACAGACTAGAGCAGCAGTACGGGGATCAAGTAGTGCAGCTGCGGACAAACAAGCTTCCCAAGGGTTTAGTAACATTGGAGTCTATCTTCAACCCTAACGACCAGTTCCGTAAGGAAAAGGCTAACATACAGGTCAAGAGAGAAGATTCAGAGCCAATTCCGGTTGGGGAAGGCAAAACACTTCAAATTGGTAAAGTGGCCACTGAGCAGGAGAAATCAGATTTCATACAGCTTTGCCAAGAATTTCCAGATGTCTTCGCTTGGAGCTATGAAGACTTGAGAGGATTCAATCCGAAGTTGGCACAACATACCATAGAATTGGATCCAGATGCTAAGCCCATCAGGCAGAAGCAGAGACCAGTCAACCCTCACATTGAGCCTCTAATGAAGAAAGAGCTAAACAAGCTAATAGAGGCAAGCATTATATTCCCGATCAAGCACTCAAGCTGGGTTGCAAACTTGGTTCCGGTCAGGAAGAAGAGTGGAGAAATCAGGTTGTGTGTGGACTTCTGAGACCTCAACAGGGCATCTCTCAAAGACCATTACCCACTTCCTTCAATGGAACAAATATTGCAAGTGGTATCCGGTTCGGAGAGATTCTCTCTCCTAGATGGCTACTCAGGGTATAATCAGATAATGGTGAAAGAAGATGACCAGTTCAAGATGGATTTCACCACCAAATGGGGCACCTATGCCTACAAGAAGATGCCATTTGGGCTATCAAATGCTGGAGCCACTTTCCAAAGGGCAATGGATATGGCATTCAAGGGATTGATCAATAAAATAGTTCTGATATATCTTGATGACATCACTGTATTCTCCAAAAATGCAGTGGATCACCTCTTTCATTTGAGGCAGGTATTTCAGAGGTGTAGAAGATTTGGGGTATCATTGAATCCCAAAAAATGCATATTCTTGGCTCACGAAGGAAAACTTCTAGGCCATATTGTTTCAAAGGAGGGGTTGACGATTGACCCAGAAAGAGTTGAAGCAATTCGAGCGTTGCCATTGCCAAGTCACAAGAAGGCTCTTCAAAGCTTCTTAGGAAGGATCAATTTTGTCCGCAGGTTTGTTCCAAACTTTGCAGCTCTCGTAAAGCCAATAACGCTGATGTTAAAGAAGAGCATGGCATTTAAGTGGACATCTGAAGGAAAGGCAAGTTTTGAGGCAATAAAAGAGGCTATATCTCAAGCTCTGACTCTCGTCAATCCAGACTTCTCCAAGGACTTCATGCTATATGCCTTCGGTGGTGGAGACACAATTTCTGCAATCTTGGTACAACAAAACAAAGAGGGATTAGAACAACCAGTTGCTTTCTTCAGTCAAGGCTTGGAGGAATACGAAACTAGGTACTCTTTCATTGAAAAGCATGTCCTTGCAGTGATCAGGAGCTTAAAGAAATTCAAGCACCTAGTCTCAAACAACAAGATCCAATTGTTGGTCTCTCATGCGGGAGTCAAGGACTTCCTTCTAAACAAGGATCTGAATGAGAAATGTGCAGGATGGATAACCCGTGTCATGGAATATGACATCGAGATCAAGGTCACAAAACTAGTACGTGGAAAAGGACTATGTGAACAACTAGCTTTAAGTCAGCAAGTTGAAGTAGGTGATGAAAAAGAGACTGTCTTGGTACTACAGGATGGTCAAGAACAGGAAAATGATGATGTGCCCACTCCTTGTTGGACTTAGAATATGATACACTTCCTACAGGCAGGCCTATGCCCTCCAGAAATGAGCAAAGCAAAAAGGAGATACTTTAGATTACAAGCCATTCCATATGTGCTTGTTGATGGTGTTTTTTTCAAGAAAGACATCAATGGAGTTCTATTGAGGTGCATTGGGACAGGTCAAATTGAGAGGGTGTTACGAGATTTTCATGATGGAGATTCTGGAGGACATTTCACCCCACGAGTAACGGCTCTCAAGATAATGAAGGCAGGGTATTATTGGCCCACAGTGTTCAGTGACTGCTATACATGGATAAGAAAGTGCAAGAAATGTGCACTCTTCACAGGAAAAGAAAGACTAGCAGCACTTCCATTGCACCCAATTTTGGTTGACCAACCATTTATGCAATGGGGATTGGACTTCATCGGGGTCATCAACCCAAACTCAAGCCAAGGCCACAAGTGGATTCTCACGGCAACGGACTATTTCACCAAGTGGACCGAAGCAGTAGCGCTCAAAGAAGCAAATGAGTCTAACATACTAGACTTTTATGAAGGAATAGTGACCAGGTTCGGTGTGCCGGCCACTATCATATCAGACAATGCATTGGCATTCATAGGTTCCAAGATTACAGAATGGGCTGTCAAGAATGGAATCTATTTGAGCACCTCTTCAAATTATTACCCGCAGGGTAATGGACAGGCAGAGTCCACGAACAAGAATTTGCTAAGGATCATCAGAAGGACTCTGGATGAAAACCAAAGAACATGGCATACCAAGCTAAAATCAGTGTTATGGGCTGACAGGATAACACCAAAGAGGTCTACAGGTAATTCTCCCTACAAGTTGGTCTATGGGAAAGAGGCAGTATTGCCTATATCATTAGAATTGCCAGCATTGGAGCTCATGAAGCAGTTGGAGTTGTCTGAGTTCGAACCAATGGAGGCCAGGTATGCAGAGTTGATGGAATTGGAAGAAATCAGAGAACATGCAGTTCAGATGATTGAGAAGGATCAGGCCTTAGTAAAAAGATGGTTTGATAAGAAGGCAAGAGCAAAGACCTTCCAGGAAGGGGACCTAGTTCTGAAATGGGATGCAGATCGGGCAAAACCAGGAAGGCATTCCAAGTTTGATGCCATTTGGAGTGGCCCCTACATGGTCATGGGATGTAAAAGTAGTAATGCCTTCCAATTGTCTACATTGGATGGAGAAGAACTCCCGATTCCGGTTAACGGAATCTATCTTAAACATTGCTACTAAAAGGAAAAGGTTTACCCTTGTAAATATTAGCCTAGATTTTAATTCCTCTAAGTGTGGATGCACATTGTCTTGTTGTAGTTAGGTTTCAATTTCCCTAAGTGCTTCGGCACAGGTTTTGTTGCTCTCAGGTTGAATTTCTACAGTTCAGCGTGCTCTCGGAGAAGGAGTTGCGGTATCAGGCTCGGGATCAGATATCAGGTTGGTTTCAGGTTATTGCTTATGACTCCATGCCCAATGGATTGCTAAAAGGCCACTGATCTTCTACTTAGCAGGCAGGTGATCCCGTTGAGTCACTAAATTGTTGTATATATCTCCCCCCGGGTAAATATAGAAAAACAGAAGAATATGGAAATCAAAGAAACACAAAACCCGAACATTATTTATTTAGGTGTCATTCGTGCCCTGGCGCAGGTCAGAAGGTGTCGACACCTTGGCACAGGTTGGAGGTGCAAATCAGAAGGTGTCGACATGAAAAAAGCCTATGGCGCAGGCAAGCAAGGTGTTGAAAAAGGCCCAAGGCACAGGTTGGAGGTGCAGAAGGTGTCGACATGGAAAAAAAGCCCACATAAAGTGTCGACATGCATCAGAAGGTGTGACATGAAAAATTCATGATGCGCCCATGGCACAGGTTGGGGGCACAAGCACAGAAGGTGTCGACATGGAAAAATTTGTGCCCATGGCGCAGGTTGGGGGCGCACATCAGAAGGTGTCGACATGGAAAAATTCACGCCCTGGTGCAGGAGGTGCACAGAAGGTGTTGACATGGAAAAATTTGCGCCCTGGCGCAGGTTGAAAAAAGGTGCACATCAAAGGTGTCGACATGGAAAAATTGTGCCCTGGTGCAGGTTGATGCAAATTGTCGACATGATTCACGCCCAAGCGCAGGTGTCAAGTGTCGGAAAAAGCGAGGCGCAGGTTGGAGGCATAAAGCACAAAACATCAACACCACATTTTCAGCACCTATGGTGCACTTAAGAGTATGTTGACATGAGGATGGATGCGCCGAGGTGCATCTTCAGGAGGCGCAACATTTTGAGCGTTGACACCCCGAACCCGACAGAAAGCAAACCCTGACGCAGATATTCAAATGGCCATAACTTTTCACAGGGAGCTCGGATTCACGCAAGGTTGGACTTTTTGGAAAGCTTACAAGGTCCTCTATCCAACTACAACTGGATATATTTAATTGGGTGAGAAACAAGTTCTTCAAAAATGCAAAATACAATTCGCCATTTTTTGGGTTTGCTAGGGTTCTCACCTACCACCATAATGAGATGAATTAAATACAACCTAGAGGTGGTTGGGGTAGATTTGGAATTCCTCTCTCTTCCCTCTCTCATTCTTCCTATAAATTGTAAGGAGGGGATTCTTTCTAAAGGTTGGACATTCTTGTTTTGCCCCTCCCTTCTTCTCTTTGGCAGGTGAATTTGTGGAGTTCAAACCTCCCATCTAAAACTGTAATGCAACTTTGCCTCTTGGCATTTTGTAGTGTATTGTATCAATCTTTGGAGAAAATAATGCATGTCTGTGGATGATTCTCAACCCTCTCTGTGTTCATTTGCATCCTCCTGATCTTTCACTGCAAATTTGGTTATCTGTGCATGATCTTGCATTGCATTTTAATGGTTTGTGTTTATTGGCAAGACAGGTGTTTCTTCATTCCTCGGTGCATCACCTTTGTTAGTTTAGGTTTATTTTTATGCATCTTCTTACCCTGTCTCCTTGGCAAGTTAGATTAGGTTTTTGAGTAAACCCTCTGCAATTTTATGTGTGCATCTGAACAGAGGAATACGAACCGGACTTCATCCGGAGAGCTTTCCCGATTCACAAGGTCCCACACTTGGGAAAAGCTCCATGTTATGCAATCGCACTGAGAGTCTCAAACCCTCGAGTTGCAGACATTCAGGGGTATCCCTCAGTTTGCGGCCTCTGTCACATTTTTTATCTCCCCATGTTGGTGCTTGAAGACTCTATCCTCCATTTGTTGCCATGATTAGTTCCTTCCTTGGTCGAAGATCACTTAAAGATCCAGAATTTTTTTTTCGTTTCTCTGTCCATCTGAAGGTGTCTAAAAATTGGGCGTAAAACTCAGGTTATTCCTTTCCTTCCATTTTCCATAGTCATGTGTTGTTGTCCCTGTCACCTTTTGTCCCAAATACCTGAAGAAACATGAATGGATGTAGCTCAGAGGATCATGTTTGAACCTTATAACATTTCCAAATTCTCTGTCCTTGAAGAAAATTTCATCTCCGGGCTCAAATGGTGGTTTTCCTACATTTTTAAGGTTTGACAGGTGTGTTTTTCCCCGTCAAATTTACATCTCTACATTAGTGGAAACATGGCCCTTTTTGGTTGGATGTGGCTCAACGGGGCACTCTAAAAACTTTGGTGATCGTTTCAACCCAAAACTTGTCCACATGGAGGAACAACGCTTGTTTGAAGACTCACCTTTTGGTTTGGCCTTGGAGTTGCGCCGGGGGGACACGTGGAGGATTCCTCTACTTTTCCCAGACTTAGACAAATTTTTCATGCAGCTGGTACAGTTTTGGCAGGCCGTGGACACATGGTGGGCTGGCGCTCATTTAAGGATCTACCTCAGGGTCCCACCTTAACAATTGCGATAGAGGGATAGGTGGAGGCTTCCGCCGGCTCTGCTCTGTACTTAAAATTTTTAAAGAAATTTTCTAAGGCATGGGACACATGGTGATCCCACGCTTATTTAGGGTCTCTGATCTTGGGGACCATCTTGAAGTTGCTCCATGAAGACACATGGAGGTTTCTGTCTGGGCCTTCCTTTACTTATACTTTTCAAGAAACTTCCTAAGGGGCCTAAGACACGTGGAGGGACCTTGCACATTTGGGGACCAGCACCTGAGTTTTATTTTGAAGAAGCATCGAGAGGACACTTGGAGGCTCCCGCTCACTCTGTCTTCTCGCTTGGAATTTTCAACGACCAAAGAAGACTGTCTCGGACCTTAGACACATGGCGCCTTCTGTTGAACCTTCAAATTTTTAATAGACTCTACCGGACTGAGACACGTGTTGAGCCCACACTTGTTTGGGGTCTCTACTTTTGGGGACCATCTTAAAATGAGCCATTGAGATGCGTGGCAGTTTGAAAATTCAAAAGGCGGGGAGGCGGACCATTGGAGGCAACTTGGATTTTTTGCCTCTTATTGTCAAAAAGATTAAAGTCATCAAAATGACCCGCAAGCCCGACAGAGAATAGTCAAAATTTGTTTTGAAAGGTCAACGGTGGAGGTGCGGACTTTCGGGACCATCTCAAGATGTGGGGGAAATTTGGAAAATATTCCTTTTATGAAAAAGGGGTTAAAGTGTAAAAAGGAAGTGTGGTTTGACTGGGACCCACATCAGAAGCTAAAGGCGGAAGGGCGGAGCTGTGGGGAAAATTTGGAAAAGTTTCCTTTTTTCCAAAAACAAGGTAAAATAGCATAATCAAGCCGCGGTTCCACTGGGACCCACATTGGGACACGTGTCAAGCCCATTTTTCAAAGGCGGAGGGGCAGAGCAAAATGAGAAATTTTGCATTTTTTCCCAAAAGTTGTAAAAGGTAAAAAGGAACCCCCAGGCCCGTCTTAACTCGGATCTCCCACGTGGACGGTCCAAATTCAAAAGGGAAATCGACGACAACTGTGCATCTGTATCTGATTTTCCACCATTTTTGCTCCAAAGCTCCTAGAGATGCAAATTTTTATGGTTTTTTATCATTTCTTGGTGTCTCCTACACGTCAAATGAAGAGGAGAATTAATTTGATATCTTGATTTGGTGGGGAAGATCTGAAAATGTCTTTTACCATTAAGATGTGATCTGACTATTGGATTTGATCTGATTTTCCAATCTTTCTTTCCTTGGCATGCAAGAAACTAGATTTGACAGATTAGAGGAGGAAGTAGTTGGCGCGTGAGATGAAGAGTGATTTACCAGATGAAAGAATTGAATGCTGGAAATATTTGAAGAGATTTTCCCTCTAAGCACCTGACAACATTTTTTGCAAATCTGATTCTGGGAATCACGATCAAAATCGTAACAAGCAATGGTGCTTTGAATGTTTTTTGTTTTGGGGGGAAAACTCTGTTGTAGATTAAATGTTATAAATTGCATGAATTTGTCATGCAAATGGTTGGAGTGTTAGAGGTCGGGAGTTAATTCCTAAGAGAAAATTTTGACAGAGCCCATCTTTCTGAGAAACCATCTGAGGAACCTGTTTATTTCTTTTGTGTTAAATTTGATCATGTCAAGGTGGTTGCAAGTGTACAGCCATTGACAAGCTCTGAGATTGTTCTAGAAACTTTCCCCTACTGATGAATTTAATCAAATTTGAGTTAATCTATGTTGATTTTTGAGAAAAATTGTGTCTGCTTCATTTCTAAATGTCTACAAATAGTTTTTCTTGTTCCCATTGCAATCTTACATTGAAATCTTTGTGAATCACACAAGATCTTATCCTTGTGATAGTTTGGTGGCATTTGTAATTTCATTTATCATAAGAGCTTTCATTTGATAGTGACATAAAAAAATTTAAAATCACTTTACTCCTAGCATGATGATAAGATTGTTTGTTAGCCTTTGAGGGTATCTTAGGCGTGATAAAACAAAGGTTGATAATGTTCAATTAAGTTTTTCAATTTGAGCCTTCATTTTGGATTCTTAAAGTTTGTGTGAAAACGTGTTGATCTTGGGCCTCCATTGAAGCACACCTTCTGGTTAAAGGAACATTTTAGCTATTCTGAAGCATTTTGTTGATCAAGCCTTCCATTTTTGTAAAAGCTCTCAAAGATCTGGCAAATCAAGTTCATTCTGCCTCACCTCCCACCAAAATTCATTTAAAAACAACCAATCCTACCCATACTACCCCTGTTTTTCCTGTGTGTGTACAAATGCATAATTTCTATTACCAAAACATGCAGAAGCAATCAGGTTTTCATTGTCTTTAGTAGCCTGAACCTTGCTTAGAAAATATCTCCATTATCTAGGGTGACAACTCGTGAGAGTTAGATTTTTGTTGTATTGATCATGTTTTCTTCAAGGTCTTCTTAATAACTTTGCAAAGAAGGACATCTCCATCTCCTCCACAAACAACAGGCTACAAAAGGGTCCTCTCACCCTGGTTGAAAGGCACAACCATAAAGTAGTGAGGATAGATCAAATCCTCTTGAGGGTGTTATCCATTTCTCCACATATGAGTGACAAAGAGCAAGCTGCATTTCTTCCCGGCTACAAAACGACACACAACATGATCTGCTTGTCTCTAAGCTTCCTGTCAAATCTGTGATGTTGCTCAGCTTCTGAGGGAGAATCAATTTGGGTAAAAAGTTGTACCCTCACAAAGGCACTCTATGTCCCTAGCTTGACAACAAATCTCTTGTCAGTCTCTCAACTCATGAATCACAAGCTTAAGGTGGAGTTCATAGTCAAGAATCACAAGCTTAAGCTTGATTCCCGAAATCAATTTATTCCATAAATTTTCCCTAAATTACCTTGGATAACTCCATTACTCTTCTAAATAATTTGTAAATGGTTTGAATCTTCCCTGTCAGCTTCTGGAAGGTGTTTACCAGTTGTAAAATGACAAAAAATGGCCCTTTCTAGGCCTCTGGGGGGAAATTGTTCTTCCTTGATTCTCAATGACTTCTTCAAACACCTTAGGAATACATCCTTGAACATGGAACATACGAAAATATTGTTAGTACATTCCTCTAAGCTAGGATGGGGGTGAGACTAATGTAACGAACCTTTACACCAAAACCTCGAGGCACTAGTGAAATCTGCACATGAGGATCATAACATCCTACCACACTTTTGTAGCTCAGACCCCAGGCTATATTTGCACCCATATAGCGGGACCACACCCTGCCCTATACGAGCCCCATGCGAACACTGCAATGTCGGTGTAGCTACCTATGTCGGGACTTGAACCTAGGTGGTCGCTCTGATACCAAATGTAACAAACTATTACACCAAAACCTCGAGGCGTTAGTGAAATCCGCACATGAGGATCATAACAAGGAATTCTTATGTCATGTAGTAGAACTACGAGATGAAATTTTGGTGCTCGGAGAGAAGGTGAAGGACAAACTGTTGATCTTGATGTCACTGAGATCTCTTCCTTCCCAATTCCGAACATTTTTCACAACATTGAACATCACCAAACAAGTGGTGTCATTTGAAGAATTGATGACTATGCTACAACAGGAAGAAGCCATCCAAACAGTGCATGAGGAATTGAAAGACAAGGCACTGATCTATAGACAACATAAGAGTCGAAAGTCTCGGAAGGGACAACAACATAAGTAGTCTCAGAAGCAACCACAACAGTAGAAGTCTCAAAAAGCAAATTGTTGGTGTCACATTTGCATGACAAATACACATGACATTGTTAGTTGTTGGTGTAATGATCGGACTCAAAACAATTTTGGCAACGAGAGAAAATCTATTCACAGTGATTTACAGAAATCCATACATCGTCCTCGCCACAAGAATTAAAAAGGACATGTCGCGACACGATAAGATGATGACTCAGAGGAGGAAGTACCATAATCAAAAAATTGTGGCACACATCATAACGTTGTTCTAGTCTCTCAAACATTGCAACCTTCACATAACATTTGGTTGATTGACTCAGATGCCAACAAACATATGAAGGGCAATAGAAAGTTTTTTTATTCATTGAATGATCAACCCATTGGAGATCAGTTTGAATAACATAAAACAAGGAGTATGTTGCAGAAGGAATAGGAATGGTTACCATTCCTTTCGGGACCAGAATTTGTACCCTCACAAAAGGCACTCTATGTCCATGGCTTAACAACAAATCTCCTATCAGTATCTCAACTCATGAATCACAAGCTTAAGGTGGAATTCATAGTCAAGAATCACTAACTTAAGCTTGATTCCGGACATCACTTTATTCCACAAATTTTCCCTAAATTACCTTGAATAGCTTCATTACTCTTCTAAATAATTCGCATATGGTTTGAATCTTCCCTGTCAACTTTCGGAAGGTGTTTACCAGTTGCAAAATGACCAAAAATGGCCCTTTTTAGGCCTCTAGGGGGCAATTGTTCTTCCTTGAATCTAAGTGACTTCTTACACCTTAGGAATACATCCTTGAACATAGAACACATGAAAATATTCTTAGCACATTCCTCTGAGCCAAGACAGGGGTGAGACTGAGGATAAACTAACTAGAGGAAGGATTTACATTGACTGGGAGGAGAAATTTTCAAGTGGGTGGCTTAGTTGTCATGGCCAAAATTTTCAATTTTACATGCTAAACATTTTGCATGACAACATAATCCAAATAAAAAGTCGATTCATCTTGGAATTGTTTCGTTTTAGGATGAGTATTTTATCTTTATCGTTGTTCTCCCTTCCAACTAATGTAATCTCCTTATATCCTTTCAATTTTTATAGATTGGTGTTCTTAGTGTCTAATTGCAAGATTTTGTTACTGTGTTCATTTTTGAAAAAAGTATAATGAAAAACTATAAAACATAAAGAATTTGAAATACCTTTTGTTAAAGTGTAATGTGTCAACTTTGTGGAACAGTAAGTTTCCTTAAAGATGACGAGTAAGTTATATTTTATTTTTGAGGAAATGAGAACCAAAAATTGTTTTCTTCTCAAACACATTACCTATATAATCTATATGAAAAATTGTATATTGTTATAACAATATATGGATATTAAGTAGTTTATATGTGGACAAATCTCAATCAACCATAAAGATGATGAGTAAGTTTTATTTTATTTTTGAATAAGTGAGAACTAAAAATTGCATTCTTCTCAAACATATTACCTACATACTATGTTGAAGAAATGTATTTTGTTATAACAATTCTCTGGGTTTTAAGTATTTTATAGGTGAAGTCATAGTCAACCATAAAGATGGTGAATAAGTTTTATTTTATTTTCGAGGAAGTGAGAACCAAAATTTACATTCTTCTCAAACATATATCTATTAATTATATGAAAAAATTGTATATTGTTATAACAAATTTATGAATTTTAAGTAATTATGTGTGGATGTTTATGTCCCTACTTCACTATAAGGTTTCTTTAAGCCCAATAAATGGTGTGTATTAATGGATTAATTTTCAAAATAAACCTCACAAGTACATGCAAAGGTCCATTTCCTTAATGCACATGGCTTCTAACATTTCTTTTTTCTCTTTTTTAAGTAACATTTCCAATCGGTTCTTATTATTTTATGCATACCATGATACTCCAATCGGCGTCACCATTGAACCTTCGCTAGTAATATTTTAATATTAAACTTCGTGGACTGAAAACTGAAATAATGAGTTCAACATCTTTAATTATTATTTTTTAAATAAAAGGTGAGCACATTTGAAGCCGGAAGGGCGGGCATTTTTTCAAAGGAAGATGCGTGAAAGGTAACAAAGGTCGCTTACCTAGTCTTTGCAACCATATCTTTCATCGGATAAGCAGTACCAAATGCAAGTTTGTCAAACAGAAACTACGTGGATTTCCATTGTAGATAACCATGGCTAACAAAGGCGGTGCAGGTGAAATACATTAGATTAGCTATATAAATTGAAGTGGCTTTCACATCCTCCCATCATAATAACAATACATTCCAATTATATCACAGTAGAGAAGTAAAGAGAAGAGAAGAGGAGATAATCTGAAAATGGCTCGAAAGGAAAACATTGCATTTGTACTGGTTTTGGCGTTGGTGGCATTAGTGTTATTGGGTGTCCAACCTGCTGCTGCTGCGATTAGCGGAAAGGGAAACTATCCAGGTACTACTGATCAGCTAATCGTTTGTTGTTCATAATATAATATATATTTCTTCTAATATAATAAATAATGTGATGTTGTTTGGTTTAAGCAGAGGGATGCATAAGGAAGGAGCCATGCCCAGCAGATGCAGGCGCCCAGTGCAAGATGCATAAGATACCAGTTCTACCCTGCTCTTGCTCTGAAATCAAGAGATGTGATCCCCATGCAAGCGGTTGCATGGAAACCACCATCGCAGGCCTTCGTTCCTGTGGCTTCTGAATCATCCTTCATACTATTACTTACTTAATAAATAAATGATTTGGCTTATGCGGCCAACATCATTAATAATGTCTCAAACTATAATAAGTACGCCTTGTTATTACTCTTTAACAAGGGACTTCCTCTGCAATTTGTAGCAGTTCATTTTCACAATGTTCTATTATGCCCAACACTTAATATTACCAGTCGAAGATGTAAATTTATTTACATCTTCTGTTCATCGTTGCAATTGCTTCTTGGATTTCTTAGTTGTATTGCTAAACAGAATGGGTAATATGATCACACTGAAATTCATTTGAATGACTTGATAAAATGATCCCATTTCAATGTCGTCTCTGAATGTTACGCAGTAGTGTCTGAAAGACGTCTCTATTACATTTCAAACAAAGTCTCCTGAAGAATTTTGAGCAGATTTGAAGCTCAAACAAGATGTAACTGGGGGACGTCATGTGATCCCGTTCGGAAGCATTAGTTTGAGTTCACTTTAAGATCGATTTGTGATCTCCAGTTCATGGGAGTCTGTCATAATAAGAAACTCTTCATGAAATTCTCTCCCACAATCTTCAAAATTCATCCACAGTTTTGCAAAATTGAAGCTTCAGGATTGGAGAGTTGCCATGAATGAAGGGATTTAAAATGGAGCAATTGGTAAATGGAGAATGGCTTCAGCTATATCAGATTAAATGTAAACAAGTTATGCCTGATCAATTGCCCAGGTTTGTTACTGATAGAGTCTTTGCTTTAGAATTTTATGGGCAGTTATTTTCAGCTGATGAGCCTGTTTCAATAAGTAGGAAGAAAATCATTGTTCCTATTCGAGTTGCCTTAGAAGTTTGGAGCCATCAAAATCTTGGGTACAAGGGCTGCTGTTTGTTGAGAGACAGGAATGGATAATTTTGGGTTCAACCAGATGGCAGTGCAACCATATGAACCAGAAGTGATTAATCCAATTGTCTCAAAGAGAAGCAGTTGGGTAACTTAAATCATGTTGCAAAGAACAAAGAAGAGGAATAGAGAAACTATGCTTGGGACGATTAGGTTGAAACAAAGCACATGTAGAAGCATCCCCGAGATAAATTTGGGAAGAACAAGTTGTCCCTTAACAAATTAGGGCTGTCGGAGAAATATGATGAAAACGATATCAGCAACCTGAATCCTACTTTATCTTGGGGCAAGGAAGACGACAAGAGAAAATCTGGATTCAGGTTTCTGGAAGATAATGGGAATGAAGTCAGTGGACCCCTTAGGGAGCAAAACCAAAATGATGATCAAGTGCATAGCAAGAGAACCCAAAGCCATCAAATATAATGTCCTTTAATGACATTCTACCAAATAGTCCCACTCCCAATGAGTCACTAAAGTTCAAGGATTTTATAAAAAAACATGTTGATTGAAGCCTTTGAATTGCAAGGATGAAGGAGAAATTCCTGGTGTATATGGCAAGAAGGAGATTCCTTAAGTTAAACATGTATGTATTAGCACCCCGAGCATCAGGTGAAGGAAGAGCTGTCTCACAAGGGAGAATGATTAACTTAACTGTTGATTATAATGATGAGAAATTGGCTCCACATCTAAATTGGCGCACGTTAAAGAAGTCTACAAGATAAATATCCAAGTGAAGGTGTTGCATAAGTATGGAGATTTTAAGAAAGAGGCAATCTGCTGCAATGCAGATGTGGAACAAGTTATGACATCAAGCATCAAAGCAAGATTCAAAAGCTCCCAAGATGAAACCTGCTCGTGGATATAACCCACAAAGAGATGTAGTTCATGTAGAGCCTGGCAATGATAAGTCCATTGCAGGACAAGATGTGAACAAGGAAACTAGGGCACGGGATATAGTGAATACAAGGAAAAGAGGACCTAATGCTGTAGGAGAAGAACCCCTAGCTAAGATATAGAAGAGTGGTGAGTTTCCATTGAATCGACCTTTTTAAGAGAGCAGCACCTATGAAACTGACAAGGGTCAAGGGGTTGAAAGTCATACTGGCCAAACTTAGCTACCACAGATACCCATTTGCAGGAGGTATATCCAATGCCTAGGATGAACTTCTCTAGTTTCTAGGAAAGAATGAAGATAGGCTACTGAGCCCAAGGAAATTTTAGAATGCATGGGTTCATGGATCAGGTTCCTTCAAGACAAATGGAATCAAGGGCGGACTCAAGGACTTCTACTTGAATGGCAGTAGACATTAAAGCCCAAAACTTCTTTTCATTCTTTTCAAGAAGAAGCACTTCTTTTCCAAATTGATTTTCCTCTAATTTCCAAATATTAAACAAACAAAACCAGGGTTGCAGAGCAGGGGTATAACAAGACTCACCTTGTGATGCAGAGGAATCTCCTCGAGCTAGAGAATTTGGAGAGATGGGTAGTTTCCTTGAAGACCCAACATGTAGCTGCAAATAGTAGAATTCCAGCATTGGAACGAGAAGAAAGATATTGGTCTATAATTACAGTTCCTGATCCAAGGGCAGTCAGTGATCTTGCTGCTGCAAATAACGAAATTGAAGCGTTGAAAGAAGAAAGAGACCGATACCTAGTTGCTTATCAAGACCTTTCAGTTAATTTTATGAAGAAGCAATGAAATGATTTAGAGGGTTATGTTGTGTCGTTAATATAGCTCTTATCATGTGTATCATATTACCAATTTTAAGTTTTTTTATTTAGAGTTGCAGTGCCAAGTCAATTATCAAAAGCAATTGTTCGCAAGTCTTCAGTTATGTTGTTAAAGCCTCACTTTTACTCCTATGGAGAAGATGATTTGAAGAAAAAGACCAGAAGTTACTAGAAATGCTGGCCATCACTACTAGTTTCCAAAGAAGGAAGATGCCTGCCACAAATGCAAGGAGAATGCTGGTAAATTTGAACAGGGGAAAAAGGAGCTGAAGAACAGAGTTAAATATTTCGTGACTTCTGGATTACCTAGTCCATGGCAAGTAGGATAATTCCCGAGGAATAAAGATGCACAACTAAGATACATAGATCATAGACGTGTGTTTTATAAAATATACTCAAACATGTTAAATATTGTTTTAAAAAATACGAAATGAATGCATAGAAGGCACAGGTATATTTTCTATTAGTTTTAGACCAAAAAAGAAAACAATGCTCCGCAATGCACTATAGTATCAGGCTCTTGTGTAACTTCGAGCTCAACATTTTTGCAGACACACACATCTTGTCCTTGGAATCTGAGGTGATTGATGCCTCCTCTCATCATTAAACCACAATAATTGCATATCATAGTATGGTACTCCAGACTATGTCAAATGCTTCCAAGCAGGGTCATCGGGCTTCCTACTACAGCCACCTGAGTCGAAGGATGTCAATTCTTGTATATCACTGCAAATGCAAACTGCAAACCCTATAAAATAAAGAAAAAACAAGTGAATATTGAAAATTTAAAGCCTTAGCTGCCTCGCGAATAGTAAGAAAATGTGAAAAAAGGATTAAAAAAAAATCAAACTCTATAGGCTACAAAAGATATAAAAAGGAAAAATAAATTTCAAAAACCTAAAATAAACCTGGAAAACCATGTTCTTACCTCTCAAATCCCCATCAAAATCTTTCAAGACCGATTGAAATCACTTCAAGTTCACATCAACTGGAAAATGATCAAATGTGTTTTAGCAGAGTAAAAAAAGGCATAAAAGCAAACATATAAGTGAAAAAAAATGTTTTTAGTTGCTGACTGTTATTATGCAGTGGTTCGTGAGTACTCGGGAGTTTTTACAGAAAACAAACTGCATGAGTTTGCTGTGAGTGACCTGCCTAGGAGCAGATCCCATGTTCATGGCAATTTTTCAGATATTAACCGTGAATTTTTGAACTTCGATTTGGAAGAAGAGAAGATGCACTATGGTCTTCAAAACGAATGGATATAGTGGCAGATAGATAGCAGAGGCATTCAGTTTACTCCATTGTTTACAATTAAGGTCAGCCTGTGTGATATGACAACTAGTTTCCCCATGTTTACAATTAAGTATATTTTAATATACTCAAACTGTTTACAATTAAGGTCAGCCTGTTAAGGCCCGGGGAAAGGTTTGGGGAGAAGGCAATCTTTTCATAGAGTTGTTTGGAGGTAGCCTCTTGGAGAAGGGGCCCTTTGAGCCACCTCATAGTATCCCAAAAATCATTCTCATCCTCCACAATTAGTCCAGTAGAGGGAGCTGTGAAAGCATTTCTGAGCATTGTATACATTCTGAACTGAGATTGAGGAAGCTTATAGAAAGCTGTAAGGTCTGTCCATTCCATCCACTTCCCAAATCTGTACAAGTCATGAAATATTTTAATTCCTTTCTCAAACCAAAGGAGGGCAGAGCAGCCTCTTGTCAAGGCAAGGACCTTGTCATTATATTTCAGATTCGACAATATCGATTTGTAGGCTTGGCACCTAGTGTCAAAGGAAGAGAAGATAGGCTGCGCCGCTGCCCAACCACCAAGTGCTTCACTTGTTCCCATGCCTTCCAAATTGACTGAAGAATACAGGACCCATGAGGAGCAAAAAGAAAGCACCCAAATAGTAAGTCAACCGAATGAAGTCCTTTTCATCTCTCTTGACTCTTCGGAGCCTATTGGCAATATTGAATCTCACACAAACTTTCCAAGGTTCAATTCCAGTCAAAGCCCTCAAGTTTTATTTACTTTTTGCACTTTAACAAAAAAAACCATGTGGGTATGCTGTGGGTACGTACCCACAGGCCCTGGGTATCTCCGGGGTATGGATTTCCATACCCGGGACATACCCAGGGCCTGTGGGTACGTACCCACATTGTACCTGAACCGCAGCCATACCTGTACCCATACCCGTACCTAGTACGTATCAGGCCTGGTATGGGGGGCGTACTTGGCATTTCCAGGCAGTCTAGCCAGTACCTGGATAATCACAATCTTTGGGTTCATAGTCAGAATGTCTAGGTACATCTTCTAGCAAACATGCTATAATTTTGATAGACAACTTGCTGCCAACTTACTCCCTCTGCTGTTGTAAGACTTCACTTAGCACACATATGCCTTTCAGTTCCTCAATAGAACAACATGATGGTTACACTGTCCAATCTACATCTCTCCAGACACCAGGATGTACAGATAATGCGGGCTATGTCTATTGAGCAATTCCTTCTAACAATTACGGTTGTAAAATTCAGTCCTTTAATGAAAAAATGGAGCATGGATGATGGGGCAATTCCTCAGTTAAACATATCCCTTGAAACTTGTTAGAAGTAACTTAAGGCAGCACAGCCTTTTCCATCAGGAGACACATTTGAAGAAATTACTGCCCTTCAATGGCAATTTAGCCCACTGTAAATGCACTTTGAATATTTAGCCCTTCAATTGGAAAGCCGGTAGCAACTATTGCAGTTAGCTGACTAAGTCACCTCCTTGATTAAATCCGGCCGTAAGTGGAAGGAAGAATTGTTTTTAGTGCAAATGACAAGTTTAGTCCCAAGCAGATATCCTACCAATAGAAGGCCCTTCATTTTCAAAAAACATATTTTCATCCCCACACAAATGAAGGTTTCTGATTGTTTGGATGGGTGGTTCAAGTAATATTAGCCCAATATAGATTTCCAACATACATAGCCATCAGAGTTCTCGTCCCACTCTTGCTCCATGTCATGTAACAGAACATTGGTGTTTGCCATATGCCCTGTAACCTTCATCTTTTCAGTTAATCTCCTTAGTTCTGTGTAGATCATCTCTGTTTGAGGGTGTGATCTGTCTGCCACCATAAATGTGTGCCACTTATTCTTTATCTCAATCCAACTACACCCTGGCTTCTTTCTTAAACCCCTATCTTTCATCATGTTTCTTGCCTTTTTTGCATCATCCCACTTGCCAGCTGCAGCATAAATATTAGATAACAGCACATAAGTTGCTGGATACTGTGGTTCCAAATCAAGAATCCATTCTGCAGCTCGTTTTCCTAGCTCTATATCTCCATGGGTTCTACATGCACTTAGTAAAGTCCGCCACAGCAAAGCAGATGGTTTAAATGGCATTTGGTTGATGAATTCCTCTGCCTCAAGGAGGCACCCAGCACGGCCAAGTATGTCAACCATGCAAGCATAATGCTCTAATGTTGGTGTCATGCAGTGGATTTGACTGATTGAATCAAAGTAGTAACGTCCTTTATCCACAAGGCCTACACGGCTGCATGCAGACAAGACACCTACAAAGGTGATACTGTCTGGTTTCATACCTGCCAGTTGCATCCGTTCAAAAAGTTGGAGAGCCTCCTCGGCTTGTCCATGCTGTGCACATCCAGCAATCATTGCAGTCCATGAAACTGAGTTTCTTTCACTCATTTTTTCAAAGATGTTCCAAGAATCCTCTATGCTCCCACATTTGGAATACATATCAATTAGAGCGCTTTCAACAAAGATATCTAAGTTGAAGCCTGTTTTTATGATGTGGGCATGGACACACTTGCCTTGTTCCAAAGCAGCTAGATCTGCGCATGCTGTTAGGCTGCTGGCAAAAGTAAACTGGTCTCCTTTCATGCCTAACCTTTGCATTTGGCACAAGTGTTTCAGTGCCTCCACACCGTGTCCATGCTGGGCATATCCTGTAATCATTGCACTCCATGAAACCATATCTCTTTCGGATAATCTATCGAAAGCTTCTTCTGCATCCTCTATGTTCCCACTTTTTGCATACATGTCCACAAGGGCACTTCCAACAAACACATCTGATTCATATCCAGATTTTATAATCTGAGCATGAAATTGCATTCCTTGTTCTAATGCTGCCAGACTGGCACATGTCTTCAGAACAATGACGTAGGTGAAATGGTTTGGCTTAATTCCCATGGATGCCATTCGGAGATAAAGTTTCAAGGCTTTTTCACTATGCTTGTATTGTGCATATCCTGCAATCATTGCAGTCCACGAAACTACATCATGGGTAGGCAATCTATTAAACACCACTGATGCATCTTCAAAGCTGCCACATTTGCAATACATGTCAAGAAGGGCACTCCCCACAAACACATCACACTCCAGTGCCAATATAATGATCTGGGCATGAATGCGCTTGCCATGTTCCATTTCTGCTAAGCTGGCACATGACCTAAGGCTGTTGCAATAGGTGACTTGATTGGGTTTCATGCCTGCCCTTCGCATATTAGAAAACAACCGTAGTGCCTCCTCAAAAGATCCATTCTGGATAAATCCTGCAATCATAGCATTCCAAGGAGCAATATTTTCTTCTCGACTCTCACTGAATGCCTTTTCTGCGTCTTCCATGATTCTAAATCCCACATACATATTAACAAGGGCACTCCCCACAGAGGCATCTGACTCATATCCAGTTTTAATGACATGAGCATGGATTTGAATGCCATGTTCCAGCCCTTCTAGGAGAGTACATACACTGAGAACACTAGCAAAAGTGAAATGGTCCAGTCGCAACCCTGCCCATTGCATTTGACAGAAGAGTTTCAAGGTCTCGTCTGCACATCCATGATGTGCATACCCTGCAATCATTCCACTCCATATGACAGCATCTCGTTTTGGAAAATTGTAGAACACCTTTGATGCATCTTGTATGTTGCCACATTTGGCATACAAGTCGATGAGGGCACTTCCCACAAAGGCATCAGATCCAATTTGAGATTTGACTACATGAGAATGGAATTGCCTCCCCTGATCCAAACCTGTTACACTGGCACACGCCTTAAGAATACTAGCCAAGGTAAAATGATTGGCTTTAATCCCTGCCAATTGCAACTGGCCGAATAATTTCAAAGCCTCATCTCCATCCTCGTTTTGAACACATCCTGCAATCATAGCATTCCATGAAACAACATTTCTTTCTGGCATTTCATCAAAGACTTGGTGTGCGTCATCCATGCTCTCACACTTGGCATACATGTCAACAAGGGCACTGCCTGCAAAGACATCCGACTCATATCCAGTTTTGATAACGCAAGCATGAATCTGGTTCCCCTGCTGTACAGCAGCTAAACCGGCACAAGCCTTAAGAACAACACCAAAGGTGAAATCATTAGGCTTCAGTCCTGCTGCGTGCATTTGGCAAAACAGCCTCAAGGCCTCGTTCCCATAACCATGTTGGCAATACCCTGTAATCATAGTAGTCCACGAAACTAAATTTCGTTCACACATTCTGTCAAACACTTGACATGCATCGTCAATATATCTACATTTGCCATAGAAATTAACTAGATTGTTTTGCAAAAACGTGTCTGAATCACATCCCTTCTTTATCATGTGGGCATGCACTGTCTTGCCCTCTCTCACAGATTTGGTACCAATGCAACCCTCCAAGAGAGCTGAATAAAAATTGGTGAAACTCCAAGATGCAAAATCATCAGTTCTCTCCTTAACTTTTCCCTCGTTGCACACCATATTCATATCCTCTTTTTCAATTTTATAAAGCAGAAAATCTGAAGAGATGGTGGAACCTGACATGCTAAGATTATTAGGATTATGAAAACAAAACCATCTATTCTGAATCCATGATTGTGATCTAACGCCTTTGAATACATAAATAAAGATATTAGACATTTGAGATTGTTCATGCCTCGCTCTCTGCAAAACTTTTGGGTTTCATAGGTTCAAAAGCCGGGGGAAATTTAGTCCCACATGCAGAAACGACGGGACATAAAAGAACGGAGAGGCTTTAAATAGAAGAAAGAAAGAGGAGAGAAATTGCCTTAAACTAATGAGTAAGGAAAACAAAGCGAGGGGTGGGAACCGCTCGCAGCGCCAATAAAGTAGTGCGCAAGAATTTATGGGGGGGAAATAGGCTGGCCTAGTGTTGACGCTGCTTACTTTGCAGAACTCACTCGAGCGGGCCTCCCAACAACTCGAAGCAAATGAAGTTTTCTGTTCCATGTCCTCTAAAAAGTACTGTAATGGCATTGTAGATGCATGCACTAGTTTGTATGACTGAATGTGAAGGTCTGTAGTTCAGAGTGTATCATTCCCTTCGCTCATTTATCGTGGTCATTGGTTCCTAGCATGGTTATAGAGACATTTTATGTATATAGACAGAAAAGTGATATTTCCATTGACTAACAACTAAATGTCTATACGACAAGATCAATTTCACATTGACTCATCAATGACAACTAAGCTTCTACACACAATTTCCACATGTTAATCACTAAACATTAATTACCATTCACATTTGAATAATTAAATTCACGCAAAGTAATGTGCCCATAGGAAAATTTTAGTCGCTTAACAATAAAATTTAGGGTTGGTCGAGAAGAGCTTAGGTTGTCATCAAGTGCTTGCTTTACATGTTTCTTACCCACACTAGGGGTCCAATGTGTCATTTGTGCCCATGGGATAATATTCGTGGAACATATTAATTTATTTGTTGTGGGATGCGACAAAATGTTAATTACAATAGATTATTCGATAGAGGATAGAGTATATAATATTATAGAACGTATAAATATGGGAAATAAAAATGTATATTCATTTGGTATAGATAAAAAAGTTAAAGGTATAAAAGTCCTCTAATAAATGATAGAAGAAGTGGAAACAAAGAGTAGTTGATACATATTGAAAACATTGAAACAAATAGTTACCACTTGATATTTGACAAAATATGCATGTCATAGAGGACTATGGTCTTGACCCTTTTTTCCAACGACTGTATTTTCAATTTGATTATCTTATATGTGTCATTTAATCTTATAAGGGGCATTCTTGAACTGAAATTTTACCTACGGAAGCCTACATAAGCTAGTCAATATCTCTTCATAACTCACTTGGTAATTTCATAAGATGTAATGTAAATATCTTGACAAAATCCTCTTGGAGTGTGACTCTTACATTCTATCATAAGATGTAGGAAAATCTATGTTGAAATTGTGTATCTATCTCTAAAGCTATATTAGAGACCTTTAGAAACCCGTATTTTTGCAGGCATTCTGGATGTTTGCAACAACTTAGGAAAATAAAATATATTGGGACAACAAAATCCAATGGTTTCACTCTCTATTGGATGATTCCATCTAGATCAAAGATCTATGAATGGTTTTTATGTGTACATGTAAGTATGTCCCTATAACATATTCTATTGTATTCTAAAGTTTGTAATCTTTATATGTCTTTGAATTGCATTTCTATGCTTTGCGATAACTACATTGAATTCCACTTTTTTTGAGGTGAGTGAGATATACTATAAATATCTCATCTCAAAATAATTGAGGTGTATTCATGTCATATATAACATATAATAATTGTAGAACACATCCACTCAAAACGCACACCTAATATCAATACTAGAGCACATCCACAACCTTATACAAAAGGAACAATCAAGATACGTTGGAAACTTCATGAGTATGTACATGTACACATGAACAACTTATCTACAAGTGTATATAACCATGTGCAAGTAATAATATAGAGAACCATAACTTTCTATCGTATTCATATCCAAGGTAGAAGTATATGTAATATAACATGTTAGGGTATTAAGAAGTAGAATTGAACCTCTTAATAGATCTCAAGAAAAGGGAAAACGATGAACATTCTTAGATGAGTCCTTTATATACCTCCAAGGTGAGTGCATACTCCACTATAGGGGATTCCCTTTCTCAATCCATACATGAAATGTTTAGAAATAGAAACTCTTAATCTAATTCTTATGCCATACTATAGTTCAAGGAAAATTCTAATTTATGAAGTCTCGTAATTCTATTTGCATGTATCTAAAATTAGATCCCAATGCTCACGGATCTATGTTATATCATACACTAGGATTTGCACATGAATTTATGTTCTCTATCTATGGATTTCATTAGGGATTTCAAATGCAATTGCACTTTTAGAATTTAGTAATAAATTTCTACAACCATGCAATAACCTCCTCATATTTGGGTGTCTAAAAATATATCCAAACGTATCTTTTCATGGGTTCCAAATACATGCAAGTACAAATTACTTATGATAATGAAAAAGTAGTACTCAAAACTTCTACAACCATGTAACAACCAGGTAATTAATGTTTAGTGATTAACATGTGGAAATCGCATTGTGTTCATCATCTTGATGAAAAACACATTGTGTTTTTCAACATGTTGAAAAACGCAGTGTGTTTTTCAACATGTTGAAACACAAAACGATTTTTCACACGTTTTCATTTACGAAATTACAATTTTTCAAGTCGCACTAGTATGACCTTAATATTTGTATTTATATTTGTTAACAATAACCTTAATAATAGATGTCTTGAAATCTGAACTCAAACATTATTATAGTTATAACTCAAACATTAATACAATTATAGTTAAACAAAATGAACGCATTTAATGTTATAAGTGTTTAAGGTGATTCTTAATATAATCTACAAGCATAAATAATCTCTAGATTTACATGTTGATGTGTTTCTATCATAAGAAAATATTAAATTTTCAATTAAATATGCATGCAATCTTAGAGCTCTTAGTTGTAATTTCATTGCTCTTAGTTGTGTTAAATGAAATACATTAGGAAAAGTTTGATTTCCTGGATCCATTATAGTTGTAAATATTGTTAATGTGCAGATCATTTGTATATGTAATTTTTTAATTAGTTGTTAAATATTGGTAATTGCAATGTTGTGAATGTCTTATGTAAGTTGAAGCTACAAAAAACTCTGTTGTCATACTCTCACTCTCATTTCGGTATATGGGGGCAAGTGCCTAACTATCGTTGGGTGGTAGACTGTACTGCACAGAGGTTTTTAAAGCTGCCCATCGAAGAGAAATTATTCATACTGGAATTTGTCATGGATATTATTTTTTGAAATGGCATTTCTTTTAAGATGACCAATTATGGAATTTTTAGCCATTTCTATCCTTGGACGAATTGAAGAAATTACGAAGAAAGCATCTGATATGTTTTTTATTATTTAATAAATGTTTTAAAAGCATGTTAGAGAAGAAAATATGGGACGGCCCGAGAGAAAATAAATAATTATAAGGGTCAGCCAAGGAAATATGAAGGGTCACGAGGCATATGAGAGTTCATGTCTTTTCATATTTTTGTGCCAAGGAAGAAATAATATAAATAGGGGGTGTGGGGCATTCATTTGCTCATAACTTGTCAATTGTAATTTTGAATATTGAGAGAGTTCTCTCACATTTTGTAATGTCCCCTCTTTCCGAATGAGCTTAGACGAAGACCTTTGGCCCTTTTTGTCTACCCGACGGCCAAAGGAGGTTTCTAAGGTGACTAAGTTTTTATTATTTTATTATATTGTGCTAATGTTTTTAAAATAACATTATAAGTTGCACATATAATAAATAATAAAGCTTATTAATAAATTAAAAATGTCAATATCAAAATACAATTACAATTAATTGTATTAAAGGAGGAAAAGTTCGACTTGCTTATGGGAGTCATAAATTGGGAAATGTGACATCAAGCCCATAGGGAAAAATGTGACCAGCATAGGGAAAAGGAAAATGCGATTGGCTGGTTTAGAGGTGGTGGTTGGGTTGTTTTGCCTTTATATGGGCAAGTCGACTTGCTTAGAGGCATTCCAGATTTTTATTATCAGATTTTTGCATTGTTAAGAGCTCTTGCTTTTATCAGAGATTCCAAGGACGAAAACCCTTGTGGATTTCATCTCTTGTGGACGAAAACCCCAAGGGATTGAGAGGGGATTTCACTCAGAAATTTCCAGCGTTGTTAATCAGATTTCCGGGTTCATTTCAGCAGTGTTTGTGAAGAGTTTTGAAGGTATCTTCAGTGGTTTTTGAGCAACAATTGGGTCGATCTATTGTGGGCAGTTTTGGCAGCAATTTCAAAGGTATTTTCCTCAAAAATACTTGTCAAATATTCTCCATAATACTGTAAACCAAATCGCTGTATTTTCATCATTTTCTGAAGTATATTTTGAGGGTTTCCAGGCAGAATATTAGCAGACTTCAGATCTGATTTTCTGGGTTGTTTTGGCTGCAATAAATTCAGTTTCTTGCATGGTTCAGTCTCTAAATATTTGGGTAATCATTTGAAATCAAAAATATTACTTTTGGGTGTCATTTGCATTAAGATCTATCTTAAACCCTAGTCGCATTTTCTCAAATAAAATCAGATCTGCATTAGGGTAATTGCCATAACATCCATAAATCTGTATTTGTTGTTTTTTGATTTAAAATTTATTGGAGTATAAGGGAGACCCATTGGGGATCTTTCACATTTCTTACCATTTGGGGCGAAAACCCCAAATGAGGACTTTTGTGAGGGACGAAAACCTCTCACTCAGACTTCAAACTATTTGTACTTGAAGAAAGAATATCAAGTGAAGATTTTTTGCACTTATTTCAATGATTTGTCTTCCGCTGTAATAAATTTTAAGTCTACTGCAATTAATTTCCATAATTCTGGAATTTTATTTAAATCCCTCAAAAAAGGGACATTACACTAGGGCATACATCTCATTTCTCCAAGCATGGAGTGACATAAAATGATCAAATCAACATGAGGTGAAATGACCCCCTCACATCCCTTAAATAAACTTCCCAAAGGGATCGACCCACTTGGAGGGAAAATACACTTTTTAAATTTACAATTCCAAGTTGGATAGCCAAGTGACCTCTTTTACATTAGTTTCCCTTCCGTTACATTAAAACAATTAATATGCTAAGACTATGTGCACTTTATTATTTTTTAATTAAATAATAAAAAGTAACTAACCTATGTGCACATTTTCAAACTAACTAGAGACTCCCACTGATAGCGCTAGGCATGCCAAGGGGTTACAATGCAAATAAAAGAGGTGAACAGATATGTTAGTAATGCCCCAAAAAAGGGGACATTACAATCTCTATAAGGGCTAACTACTAATAAGCAAAATTCCCAAGGAAACCAAGGTGAAGGAAGCTCTTTTACTCATCATACAAAATGAGTCTCAAGCAAGACTCCTTCCAAGTTCTTTCATGTTAGTTTTCTTCAAAGGAATGAGCCACAAGAGGAGAGAGAACAACCAGAAACACATGGGTTTGCTGAAGAAATGAACCTATATGGAAAAGAGTATGCATCATTGAATCCCAACATAAGGGATTAGCTTTCATTCAGAGACTTTTGCCAGCTTAGAAGAAGCGAGGGACCAAGGAAGAAGGTGAGTCATCCTCAAGAGCCAAGGAAAGATATCCAACATCGATTGGGTAAGATTACTCTTCCTACATTTGATGGTACGGATAAATGTTTTGCAAGAGCCTGGTTGCAAAAGTTAGATACTTACTTGTCACTAAATCTTATGTATGAGGAAGAGACTCTCAAATTTGTCACCTTGCATTTAGAAGGTATGGTTCACGAATGGTGGTATCATGGTCTAGTGACACAAGGACATGGTTCTATCGACACTCTTGAAGAGTTTAACAAAAGGCTAACCAAAAGGTTTGACAAAAAAGATCCAGAACTGCATTTCAGAGAGTTGGCACAACTCGAACAAAAAGCATTTGTGGAAAGGTATGTTGTTGATTTTCAGAAACTTGTGGTCATGGTTTCAAATATTATTGAAAGAAGGTAAGTTGTTTTGTTCATGGAGGGCTTGGCCGAACCACTTAGAGATTTGGTGAAGGCTTTTGAGCCTCCATCTCTTCAAGATGCCATCAAAAGGTCACTAAATCTGGAATTTACAGCGGGAAAGAATAAAAATCTGCAGTTTGGGCAGTAGCGAACATCACCTTAGGGCAGCAAAATAGCACATTTGAGCAGCCAATAACTGCTCAAATTGATAAGCAAGGGGCAACAGTTAATGGGCAGCAAGGAAAGGCACAAGAATGGGAAAGAAACGGGTCTAAAATTAAAGCAAGGAATGAGTTAGGGAGGAAGAAATTATGCTTTGATTGTAAGGACCCATAGACACCCAATCATCGTTGCAAAGGTAAGGGATCTATCCATTACATTGAAGTTGTTTCAGATAATAATGAGGATGAAGATAATGTTGATCCAAAAGACCAAGCAAAGGAAGATGAGGTGGTTGTCACAAGTGCTACATTAGCTACATTGACAATGTTGCCTAGTTTTTATGTTTTTCATGTGAGAGATGATCCTCATGGGCAAAAGATCACCATATTGATTGACAGTGGAGCAACACAACTTCATTGATGAAGATTTGGTTGCCAAATTGGGATTGCAAGAAGAAAACTTCCAAGGATTCAATGTGATTGTGGCGGATGAACATTCAATCACATGCACCAAGAAGATTCCACAACTCCAATTCACCATGGGAGGTCATGAGGTAAGTGATGAGTTTTATGTTGTTGGTATTGATGGTTTGGATTTAGTACTTGGTGTGCAATGGCTTCAATCTTTGGGTGAATTCATCCAAAACTATCAAACCATGGAGTTGAAGATCAAAGTGCAACACAAGGAGATTGTTTTGCAAGGTATGAGGAAGGGAGTTCCTCAAAGAGTGGTAGCCAAAAGCATGGTAGGATTATTCTAAGAAGGGCAGATTGCACAAGATGAGGATGATAAAGAAATAAGCATGTCATTGCAGCAGTTGAATTATGAAGAAATTCAGCTTCTTATGGATCATGGTGACATCACAAGGTATGGGACAAGTAAAATAATGTCATATATATTGCATATTCAGATTTGTTTTGAGAAAAGTGATAAATCTGAATTAGGTGATACCTTAGATGCAACCTTGTATGTATGAGCATCTTGTGAGTGATAGATGGTGGCAAGTTTTAGCCCATTTGACAGGTAATGGGGCCAGGGTTTTGGACCACTTTAGCATTTTTGTCTAGTGTGCATGACACTTAGACAAAAGAATTGGAATTGCTTGAGGGCAAGCAATTTTGGGAACAAATGACTAAAATGTCATGCTTCCTAAGATGATCATGTCGAAGACCCTTAGCCCATTTTGTCTTCCCGATGGCTAAGGACTTAACTTAAGGGGGACTTAAGTTATGATAGTTTATTATAAAGTGCAAAAAAATAAAAGAAAATATTATAAAGCACTTATAATAAATTATTATGAACTTAATAATAAATTTAAAAAAAGAAAAAGGCAAAAAGGCATTAGCAAGTGTTATTTATTCAAGGGAAAAATGCAACTTTCCTAGGAGAGAAGCAAGTGGGGAAAAGTATTAAATGAGGGAAAAATTCTAATTGAATGTGAGAGGTTTGGGGCCTTATTCTTCTATTTAAGCAAGTCTACTTGCTTGAAGAGATATCACTTGTTTATTTTCCAATTCAAAATTTGTGTGTTGAGCAATTCGCTTGCATGTTCACTCTTGAAGATGAAAACCCTCCATCAGAGATCTAGAGAAGGATGAAACCCCTTCCTATTAGCTGAGAGGATTTGTCGACACTAAAATTTTCCTCCGTAAGTTTCTAGGAATAGGATGTTGTTAAGTATAATTAGTAGTAGCGTCTGATAGAAGATAACGGCGCCGTCAATACGGTGTCGCCAATAATGTGGAGTACGGTAACAGTCAAAGTACAATAGGAATGTTGTAAAAAGTAAATATTTGTCGTAAGTGGTCCCGTAATGTTAAAATGTCAAAGTTTGGGTAATTAGAGAAGTAGGGTCTACATGATTAGGAATTAGAAATATTATATTGGTAATAAAGACAAGGAGTGAGGTCATAAATATTTTGTGTATTTTATTTGTAAAAAGTCTAAAAATGTGGAACCCATGTAAAATGATAAGGTTTATCTTATCTTAAGAGATAAGCTTACATGTACAGATAAGAGTTAAGGTATGGAATATGATTCGTCAGAGTGGATTTCTTATCCTATCTTAGAGATAAGATGGATAAGCCTGGAAGTTCTATAAATAGAGAGGCCACCCCCCTCATTTAGGATAGAAAGAAGTAGTGAGAAATATTGTAGGAAGTGTGCAAAAGGAAGCCATCAGTTAAAGGTGTGTTGAAGAAGCCATCAAGAGGTGTAATTGTAAAGTTTCTCCCATAGTCTTGGTGAAAGTATCTACATCCACCAATTGTAACAGTTGTGCATAGTTAATAATCATAACGAGGAGTTCCCGGTGAAGAATTGTCATATTTGTCGTCATTCTGTGATTATCAGATTCTCCACCACGGAGATTCCATTGTGAATCATTGGATTGTAGTATATGTTTCAGTATTACATCCAGCAAAGTAGAAGGCTATCAAGTGGCAAATTTTGTCAAGGGGTTGAAGAGGAAAAATTGCTATTATTTTCTATGCCCTTTTACCAATGAAGCGACCACCTAAGGAGCTGATCTAGGTTGTTTAGGGGTTGTTTTGGATTTGTTTTCAACTGCAGTTTATCTTGCTGATTTTTATAAATCAGTATATCCATTTTCAAAAAAATTAGAGTTGAGGAAGGGCCATTTACAATTGTGTTTAAGGCAGCTATCTGTAGAATTTTATAAAAATAATTTCAGCATGATTTGGAGTTCAAATTTGGTATTTTCTTTATGATTCCGTCTTTATAAAAATTTCTTGATTTGTTTGGGCTAAAGATTCAGTGGGTTTATGATATATTTGATGCATTTTCATTCATAATCATGGTCGCCATTTCTAGGTTAATTTCAGATCTGCATTAATAAATTTTGAATATCTCTTATAATCTGCATTTTGGGTTTGGATTTGCCTAAAATCCAATTGGGGGTAAAAAATGTCCATTTGGAGACATTACATTGTTTTATCTTTTATGGACAAAAATGAGTATTATGCATTTTTATATATTTTTATATTTTTTAATAATATATTGTACGGACGTTTCCATGTCGTTTTGTAACCAAGGGTTTTTGGAAAATTGGCATTTCCACATTTCAAACTCAAACTTGACCCCGTACCTGTTTCCTGGTAACCTAGGTGAAGAGCATGTAAATTTTGCTCTTACTGCTTTGTAGGTATTGAACCAAGGCATCATTTCAAGGACCAAAGTCAAACCCAAATGGACGTTTTTTCATGAAGGTTGGTGAAAGAGGAAGGGGCATACAACAAAAGTACATGAGTGTTGTGAATAGCAAATGACCTAATAATATTCAACAATGGAAAGTAGTAGGTGTTGGGTCAACAACTCAACACAAAAAAATCTCGTAGGAGATTTGTTATGTTGTTTAGTCTTGATGTATATTCTAAACTTTTGGTTGGACACTCTAACAAACAATTAAAGCATGTCACAGTCAAGACATGACAACACTTCATTGAAACAACAGAATCCAATGGCCTTCGTATTCAACACCATTCCCTACTCTACTTGGCGATTGTAGAGGATAATTACCCATGTTCTTCGGTAAGATGAATTGCCAACAATAGGGACATTTGGATACATTTGTTGTACTGACTGTGGGACTACATTTTGGTTAATGTCATGTATGGACTTGATCATTTCATTGCAATAATGACTAAATCAAATGTTTTAGTCGTTAAGGGAGGGTGTTAGAATAATATCAGCCAATAAACAATATATTGTATCTAGTTGGCTTATTGTTATATTGTTAGTGACTAGTTATTAAAGTTGTTAGTCACATAATTCTTACCTTTAGCTAACTTTAGCTAATGGTTATTGCTATGGTTATGGATCTCCTTGTTTGTAGCATTTGTGCAAGCTATTTATATGCCTTGTTATTGGTAATGTAATTACGGCTTGTAGCTTCTCCATTAATCTTTTAGTTTTAACCACATAACACGTTATTCTCCAAGTTATTTGAAAGTGCAAGTCCAGCGAAGTTGTTGTAAATGCATTATCAAAAGGGTAAGCATCCGGTTCACTTAAATTTTCCTTAACAAATCCTTGACCATAGCTACAACCAAATCACAAGTGTTCCATTTTTTTTTCCCTGAACCATGTTATTCCCCGAGTTATTTGCATGTGCAAGTTCGGCAAAGTTGTTGACATTGCACACTTAAAGGCTGAATTCTTTTGATGGGGCCAACTCGTTTGGCTACTTACATTGTGAAACTTTTCAAAGAGTTGGTTCATCTGTTCTTCCTCCTGTCTAGTCTTCTCATGTTATTCACCCTGTATTCAGACAATCAGCTGAAACCAGCAACAGGAACCACATTGTACGTGCACAAACCCAAAAGACCTGAGATGCCAATAAATTTTTGGAACATGAGTTTCAATAGCCAAGGGAGCTAAAGTTTGACAGGGCGATTCCTTTGAAAGAAATGTTCAAACATCCATTTTGGATTTGCCATGGTTGTTTGTAGTTTGAGTGTTGTTGTTCAAAGTAATCTTTGTAATGTGTACATTTATCAGAATCGCCATAGCTCCATCCTAATATGAGGATTTCCATAGTTCACTTTGTGGTTTATAAAGTCTTACTGTTTTGGAACTGCATTCCTAGTTTAGAGTTTGATTTTAAGAGGAGCATTTCTACATTGACATTCAGGAAGACCAGTTTAACGTGATAATAAAGAAGATGGCATAGCATAAATATATAAATCCACAAGATCTGTGTAGAACACAGCGAGAACTGAAAATAGAAGGTGCACGTAGACAGGGAGGCTGAAGCAGACATTATATACTCCAAAATCACTGTTACACTTCCCCTGTCAGGCTGGCAGCCCTGAATTTCAACAGAAGAATTCCCTTGTTATCGATTGTTTGATCTAAATATTGCAACTGCCATTTTAAAATTTACACGCATTGTTGATTTAAACTTATGGTGGAAGTTTAATGAATTGGAAGGTATGATTACGAATCAAACGCTTTGCAGCCGAACTTCTATTTTTGGCACAGATATATTGAGCCATGACCCCTGAAAAATACTGCCAAGGGTAGGCAGAGGCACCCATCATGAAAGAAGTAAGAACATACTAAAATCGGTCGGTTTATAGATACACTTGCCCTAGTAAACTATCTTTTCTGCTGTAGTTAGGAATAGTTAGAATCACGCTAAAGTATTACATAGTTAAAAAAACTGTTTTAATGAGAGCATTTTCATAGAAGCATCTCGTTTAAGCAAGAAACATAAACCTTATTTAAGAAAAACTGCTTCATTCTCATGAAAAACAGCTTTAATCTTAGCCATGTTATTCAACTTAAAGGTTAGGAGTTTTAGAGAGGGACCGGTGGAGATGAAAGACCGTGTATGAAAGATATTACATGAAATGGAATACTTATGAAAAAGTATTGTATTTGATTTTCTTGCATGCGTTTATTGTTCTTTTAAATTCCTGCATCGCTACATCTAGGTATGGACAACAGGGTAGTTATAGACTACACGCATTAAATGTCAATGGGTACAAGGTGTCACTATCCCCGAACTGAGATTATACTGGTACCTTTCCTGCATTATGGCTTCCTTCCAGACTAATCCTTACTTAGCCTGTGATTACAGTCTTGCTCCGTAATTTTGGAATTACAAGGCTCCTTTAAACATTTTGAGTGTACATTTTCTAAGCTTTTAGTCTTTTACAGGTCAACCCTAGCGATAAACATTTCAGGAATACCTGTGTGTTACTTTGGAAAGCAAGAGTTTGGAGACTACCATGTTTCCTTTCGTAGACTACTCATAGTGTAGGCTGATTGGCAAGGCTCTGTTTATTCCTTGCTTGGTACTGAGGTTGAAACCCAAGGCGCACAAAATTTCAACAACATATATAATGTGTTGTTGAATAAGTCCTTCGTTCCCTAGAGGGTTATCATACTCTCTACGAAACGATGTTTACTCCCTACGAGGTTGACAAGTAGTATAAAATTTGAACAACATATAACAGGCTAAGTGAAAAATACCTTGTTGCCAGATAAGAGGTTTCAACAACCCTAGGACGTGGTCTTCAAAAAGGCAATCTAGTTAGGGCAACTACACTAATAATTTGGAGATTTCATTACAGAAGTTGAGTTGAATCCTTGATTTTCAAATTTTCAAACGGTTCAGATTTTAGCAAAAACATACTATAATAATAACCTAGTGGCGAATATGAGAGCAAGTACGAAAAAATAGCCTAGTTCTCCACGTCCATTAAAAGCAAGGCACAAAAGATAACCGAGGATATATATACCTTTGAAAATGCTCGCATTGCAAAGCTGCCTTCAAATCCTCTCCTGTATTTTCAGGCGGCTTCGTGTCGTGAAGCTCCTCGCGTTTTTCAGCTTCAGAAAACGTACCTTTTAAATTAAAGTTTTGTGTGGAATGTTTGCGAGGTGGACTCTGTGGTTTCGAACTCTGCGAGATTTTAGGCGTAACTGTGGCTTTTTTCGCTCTTATGGAAAACTTGGATTTCAAATTTTGACGGATTTCAGATTTTTCTAAATAATTTGACGGGAAGGCAAATTGAAAGTTGCGCTTCTGTGAATTTGAACTTGTTGCAGAAATGAGAGTGTCTGAACGTGAACAGCGCATAAGCATTCCCTTCACGGTAGCCATCGTTGTTTTCGGATGACGAGAGAATAATTTAATGCGTACAATACCACAGTAAATTATCCTGTTTTTGGCTCGCCGTTAATGAAGGATTTGAACGTGTTTTTGGCTAGTGCTTCTATTTGTATGGAAAATGTCGTTCCATGTACGTGAGTGCAATTTGAACGCTCAAAAAGAGGAGTCGAGTGTGCGGGGGAGAATGTATTGCGTAGAATTAGGCAAGAAGTAATATGTAGCAAACACCCAAAAATAGAATGATAATATAAAGCGAGGAATATGGAAAAGGGTAAGAAGAAATTTACTTTTCCATTTGTGCTACAAGGTTTTAAATATACAAAAGGACGTCGGAAGAAAATATCATGTGGCCAATATTTTATCGTATAGATATTGCAAACAAACATAAATATTTAAATTGAGATATAATATATAACAAGTAATTGTTAAAAAGTTAAGCTAGCCAATAATGTTCGCAAATTTCTGAGAAGGTAAGACAAATAAGGCGCAGATTTTTTTGCAATCAACACAGTAAGACGGGTCAAAATGTTTTTCTAAATAGTGATGTAGAATGCCATGATTTAACATGTGGAGGTTGGTCGCAACAAAAAGGTGACATACAAAACAACAAGAAAGTAGAGATTCCTTAAAATATGTTTGTACGTAGGGGAGCGAAGTAAAAAAACCCTAAATGAAACCGAGTACAAATTTCCTACATTTTAACACTAGGGAGAAGCAAAACATCCCAATTTCATAGAATTCAGAAAGACGCATTTTAGTTTCAAGTTTTATTAATATGATTTTAATGACGTGGAATTAAATTGATGATTGTATTAAAACTTTGCAAGTTGTTTTTCCCTAAACATGGTTTTCTACAAGAATACATATATGTGTCTGGTTCAACCACTTATGTTTGTCATAGTATTTTTTGGAAGAAGACAAATCTTCAATATTCCCTTTCGAAAATACAAAACTGTTTTTTTGTATTGACATTATACATGTATTTGATTTTTTTAATAAATGTAGAATAATTCGAAGACACAGAATCGGAACAACGTTATTAAAACATTCGAATAGAATTTCAACTTTTAATGGAATTGATAGAGATAAAATGAAAATTTATAGATATCATTAAGTATTCCAACAAAACAAATCTGCGTATTCATATATGTCAGAAAAGTTATTTACAAATCTGCATATTCATACATGTCCATGAAGTTTTAATTTGTGCAATGCAGCCCATTGAAAACTACTAATAGGATCAAATTGTTGCGCTAAACATTCTAAAAAGTTCCATATTTTTACAACCCCCATACATATTTTGTTAAATGTAGCAGCAAAAGGAAACATGTAAACAAGTCAACTATTTTTTTGTGGATTTTTTTACTTTTTGGGTGCGGTTTTTTTTTTTCCGCGACTCTTATGTTTATTTACAGTTTTATGATTCTCCACAGGAACACCCATATTTTTCAACTTGTAACAACAATCGATGACAACAACTGGAGGCGATCTCTAACCATTTATGCAGTTGTTGCTTTGGGAGGTCAAAGCTACATGCAATGCAAAATGTTACTAACAAGCTTTAAACATCGAAAAACTGAAGAAAAAAAAAACATCAAAGTGAAGGCAAGCTATGAGCGAAAGAAGTCTTTCTTTTCAACGGTCAGCTTTAAAAATTTTGGCCTTACATAGTTGATCGCTCAACTTGGACCGCATCCATGCGGCTTCATAAGGGAAGCATCCCCTAAGCACACATGAATTCCTGGCAAGGGCGAAGGCACGCACCCCCACATGTTGAAGAAGAAAGGGTCGTATAGGACTGTCCATTAACAACAAAAAATTTAACTAAACATGAAATATGTGCCATTCTTTTTCTTCAAACAGAACTGTATGTTGTCAAACAAGAAACAATTCCTTCAAACGAAAAACTTGTTAAAATAAGTTAAATAACAAAAAACAATTGCAACAACAAACTATGAAAAGTGAAACCTCCAGGGAAGAAAATATTTTTCTTTTAAAAACTAACATAACTATGTTCATTTTTCAACCTCAGAAGAACTCCAAGAAAAACAATTTTCCACATAACACTATTCGAGACAAATTAACAAGGTACATTCAAGAAACAAAAAATGTTCATAGGTAAACCATAGAAAAGTAGTTTCGACAGGAAGCCTATTTTGAATTATGTGCGTGTAAATTCAATTGTTTAAGACAACATAAGTTCTGGCACATCCTTCTTACTTGTGTGGAGTTCTCACATGGTGGCTTTGCGTTTCTGTATTTCAAAAATCAGGCAACATGGAAGGGTAATCTCCCTTCGTAGATTTAAGGAACTTAACAAGAGAATTTAATGATTACTCAGTTGATGAATAGTTCGATAGTCATAGTATTGAATTCAAGAAGGGAAAATGTTTGCTTCCAAGTTGGCAAGACCCACGGGTAAGGAAAAGGACAGGTAGGATTTTCTACAACAAATGGTATGAGAGATGAAGAATTCTAAGAAGCACTATGTTCTTGGAAGTGCAATAAGCAATCTAGAGGAGCTGGAACTTCATTTAGAGAACATGGAGGGGTAAACTCAGATGCTTACTGTTCTAAGTATATTAATGATAGAAATCATGCCTCCCAAGTTCATGAGACCACAAAATCGAGAAGTGAGTTGAATCATAGAAAAGATTCCTGCAGAAAAAAAATGTTATATGGTTTTGATACAAATAGAATAGGCATCTAATCCTTATAATTTGAGAAAGTATTTGTTGCATCTGATGTATTTTTTTCAACATGTTGCTTACGAGGTCATTAGGCATCCTACATATCAACTTGAGAATGTATTTACAAGCTGAAATTGGGGTGGATCTAAAATTTCTCTACCTTTGCATGCATGGCTCACCAAAATGTATTCTCATCCTGTTGATCCATTTCTTTACGTTTATTTTGCTCAATATTCTATTGACCAAAATTTCATCTGGATTGGTAGCTCCAAGTATCTTTTCTTAATGGAGTGGACCAAATCCCTAGCTAGATGTGCATATTCACGACTAATCGTTCATCTATAATAAATATCGTAGTCTATTAATTATTCCCATTCTATTCCACCCATATCCAACTTTATTATATTAGGTAGTATCTTATCAAGATCAAGATTGACACAAATACGAGCATAGATCAGAACTTTGAGGCCACATTTGAACTATGAGGTTGCAATGCATTCACCCATGGCATTCCCCATCTACTTGAGTGTGTGTTCTTCCAATGCTCACATAGGAGACCAGCCTCAACAATACTGAAACTGCATTTGGGAGGTTGTATGTCGAGTTGAAATCTGACTTTGTTAGCAACAATGGACCATGAAAAGTCTAGAATTTCTTCAAACATCATCTAAGATGACCACGAAGTCCACTAATCTCCATTTATCTTGGACCAAAAGTCTTAGAAACCTCCCATATGTCTCTATAAATTTCTTATTCTTCTTTAATTTCATCCACTGGGGAAAAAAAAAAAATTCAGGAGTTTCCTTTTTAGTCAACAATCATTTTCCTTCATGGGAAAATTGGACTTTTTTATTATCCTTCTGGCACAGTATAGAATATGTTGGAGCTCTTTTTTACAAATTAAAGGCATTTCATTATAGCAGTCGATCTCAAAATTTTGGGTTGGACTTTTGATCGACAAGTGAGATGACATGTGATCCAATCAGTCTAGTGTTGGAAAGGGATCATGAAACCTGGTTGGTGGAGATGGTTTTTTGAGTTGTATTGAATGATAAGGAACATGGGTCTTCAGCAGATCCTTAAATCTAGGGGCCAAAAGAAAGTTTGGAATGCAATTTAAGATTTTGTAAGTAACATTCCAATCATATATTTTATAGAACTCATGTAGAATAAAAGTCTCACGTAAATAAAGGAAGGAAATCATTTTTTATACGAGCAAAGAATCATAAAATTTATAAGATTAAACCCATACCCAGATTATTGTGGAGAGTGAGTCCACCACGATTTTGAACACAGGAACACCATATCATGAAACCAAGGTTGGTGGAAAATGATTGTTTATGTAAAAGCAGGAAAGAATATAACCAAATGTATTTCTTGGTATACATTAGAAAACAAATATAATGTTGTGTAAACAATCTTTTTCATATCGACTACATGCCTTTATAGAAGCATGTAATGTCAAAGACTGCAATCAATAAAATGTTGTGATAGAAAAAAACAAATCTTTAGATGAAATGCCTGAGCGGGAAGTGTCTAAGGACTAAAATCATTGTTATGAATTGGGATTGATTAAAGAACCCTTCACGATTTATAACATGTTACTATAGTTAGGTGTAATATATATGGTAAAAAATTCTTGCGTGGGTTTAAATATAATGTGATAGAATAGTAGGTTTCTCTGTAGAAAAAAAAAAATTATAGTTGAGAAAAGAAAACTCTAAATCATGGGTGTACAAAGATACATCTAGTGAATTTACCTAGGACATATTTGTAGATGTCCACTTGTCCAAAGCTAATTATAATAATTTTATCTTTCAAATATTTAACTGCTAGCAACATGCCTACAGCGTTAATCCGACAGTGCTGATAATTTGCCCACCACGAAGAATTGAAATAAGCATTCACAATGCTAAAAATTGTGGCAGCGACACTGAAACAGGATTGGTCTGCCATACCCAGGCTGCATCACGGGACTGTGATGCATTTCTGGTACGTTCCTGTCCTGTGTTAGTACTGAAGTACCTGTACCAGATATGTTAAGTGTAGTGGACATTTACGCCCCATCTCTAAAGAGGTGATAAAATTCTGGGTATCAGAGATGTTACTTGTGAGTAAAGATTCAGGATTGACATCTTGATGATACGAAGGTTCATATGTTAGTGAGACTGTCATGTCAACAAACCTAATAGCTGTTCAATAAAAGTGCACACCTATTTGTTGCATATCATGCTTGTGACTTATTTAGCTTGTAGACACCTAAGGTTTCTGGGAAGTTTATCAGATGTTTCATTAAGGTCTCAAGTATATTGGTTGCACATCCATAATCTCATATCCGTTACTGATTTGATACATCAAAAAGTTGAGAGTATTTGAATATATGTGGAAACAGGGTATACGCAGCATCTGAAAGGGCTAGTTCATGAAATTGCCATAACTATGAAAAGTGTCTTTAGAGTCTCCTAAAGAAAATAGGACCCGTGATACTCTGAGGTAACAGGGTGTTAGAATCATGTACGCATGGTAAAAAATGGTAGACCACTAGACACTTTGCAAATACTATCAGCTAAATTGATTCTTTCCTAATAGATATGGCTAACAAAAGCAGAAAGAATTTAGGGATGAAACTATAGCTGTCATTCTGCCTCTTTGAGGATCTGTCACGTGAATAATGGATAATATTCCCTCCATTCTGATTTTCGGCATCAACCTACTTTAAGGTTTCTACTGCTTGGTAAAAAACAATGATCCTGCAGCTGCTAAAATGGGATCTTGGGAAGTCTTTCTTAATCGATTGGTAAAAAATATTCTTGGAGATAAGTCTCCAACCAGTTCAACATAATCATGAGTAATTTACAATTCGAAATGTATCTTTAATGTGCGCCAGAAAAATTGCAGATATAAGCACAAACAGATGACAGTACAAAAACTTGGTCAGGTGTAAAGAGCGGTTCAAGTGTTGATCAGCGGGCATTAAAATATCTGCCAGCAACCAAAACAGTCAACAGAGCTTTCGTCAGCGACTTGTGACTGAATAAGCAGGGTTCTCGTTTACTGAACCTCTTTGGCACTGGATGAGACGCTGGAAGAATACATCAATATGGCCAAACACGAGAATGGTTCTGATTGGGTAGCTATGTCTATCTAGCACTGTCTATATGCTAAAAGATAAATATTGAAGCTCCTGATGCCAAGGTTACCAAAAACAGTATTTTTTAACATAACCAAAATTTATTTCTTATTATAATGAGACCGAAAGAAAAAGGTCTTTAAAAGAATGGTGAAAAGAAATCAATAACCATTTGACTGTTCAAAACATAATGAATTCTATAACAGAATATAACTTGTTACAAATAGCTTTGGGGCATTTGACTTACAACCTTGCTTAGTAGACGCTGCAACTCTTTTAGGGCACAACATGTGATCTGTCTCTATTCATGGTGCTTCCACAACAAGTTAGGCAAATAGTGATTCATCACAGTTCAGGTCAGAGGGTAAAAGGAAACGAAGTCGTCAATTTTAAAATTTAGTTTGGTATTGTTTTATTAGTTGTAATTTAAATTGGGCCAAAAATATAATTTATAAAGTTATTAAGACAAATTAAATATATCCAAAACCATATTTTCCATACCTAAATATTAAGTTTTGGGTGAACTGTTTGAGATTCTGTATTTGAAGGTCACCGTATTGAAGTTCTGATTGAAAGTTGCCACCTTGCTTGATACCTGTCAAAGTCATCCACCTGCACGACTGTGTCTTCGTTTGACAATAAAAGGAACATAAATTCCAGAAGAACACTATACTTAGCTGAAGGAAGGTGAAATGTCAAAATACCTGTGAATCTATGACCAAACCAGATTTGTATAGAATAAAAGGCATTTTTGTCCAACTCATGAAAGACTGCACTATATTGAAGTCACAGAAACTATTGCTGGCGTGGATTGCATCAGTGATGAAAGAGATACACTGTGGAGCTATTGAAATCTTTGACCATTAATGTTTTAGATCGTAACCCCTTTTTGTTGTTTGAAGATATCTCATAGCGCGTTTAGATAGCATGTCATCTCTTAGAATTGAATAAAAGATGTAGGAATATGACTAAATTGTTGAAAAATGAGGAAGAAAGATTTTTTCATTCTTGATTAATTAAGCTTCTTGAGAGACCAATGAGAGGGTGGGACATTTCTTACAGAATGAAGCCTATAAAGAATTTTTGACCAAATGATAATCATTAGTTTCCCCTTTGAGAAGGCCCATTACAAGTCCTAATTTTGATGAGGAGCGGATAACTTGGCATAGGGAGAAGCCATCATCAGATTGGGACATAAGAAATAAAATTGGTGAACTGCAAACCAAAGTGGAATTTACTGAAAATTCTTATCTCATAGGATCTTTAGCCTCGTGCACTGCCAAGAGAAAGTTCTGCTATTCTATTTAAATTCTAGTTTATAGATAAGGGAGTTCAGGTGTTGACAATATAGAAGTTTGGTTAATATTTCAAAAATATCAGGATATGAAAAATGTATAGAGAACTGTGGTTCTACAGAAGTGAACAAACCCTCACATGACCTTGTCATCCAAATCCTCTTCAAGATTCCTTTGAGCCAGCTCAAGTTTCTGTAGATGGGGAGAACTATTGGAAATTTATCTTCAAAGCATTTAGCCAAATGTAAAGCAGGACAATATCAAGCATCAATGTTGCATCCAGAATGCCCCTCATAGCAATACTTCAAAGACATCGTTTCATCCGATGTCCTAATTTTGTAGCAAATGGACAATGTAGAAGTAAGTGATGAACTATCTCTGAATTGCCAAGAATATGATGGGAAGAATGACAGGCATGAGCTCCCTTTTTAGCAAGAAGGTAAATGCTATAGAATTGTTTGGTCAAAAAGACAAACTTTGTATATGCGGGGAAACCATTAAATAGAAGAAGGCTTAAACTTTTATGGATGCTATAGAGGTCACACGTGTTGGCGAAGATAAGACAAGATATGCTTCCCAGATTCTTTACAAATATATTTTAACAATCTAAGACTAAAATAAGGTTGGAAAAACCCTAAACCCTAAGCCAATTAGGGCACAAGGTTCGGTTGAAGAACTGGAAGCTTGTGAAGAGGTGATGCATAAAGATTTAACCAAGCTCCCATCTAACGATTCCTGAATCACCAGTAATTTGCCCAAAAATTGTTATCATATGGATTTGCACAGCATGCAAATGACATGCAACAATGTGGGAATGAAATCCCTCCTCAATGAAGGTGAGGCTGCCTTTATTGAAAACCAAAACTGTATTTACACCTGTACATTCAAAATCGTATGTGGGGGGGTGTTTTGGAACATCAATGGAAAGAAAAGTGAATGAGGGAGATTTTGAATGGAATGAAGGAACGAAATGGAAAGGAAATAATGGAAGGAACATGCAAGAGTTAGGTAAAAGCAAAGCCTAATATTGCATGGAGAAGAGCAATGATGAATAACTAACACAAATAAAATGGAGTTTGCATCAGTTAAACAAGAATGAGTAAAGGGAACACACATGAGCAAGTAAATAATAGAGTTTGATCTTGTGAACTAGAACAACAATTAATATAGTTGACAATAAGATCAAGACAATATTTGCATGCAAGATTTAAACATTAACATCTAATGAACATAAGAACATCAAATGTTACAAGAGACAATGAATGAGACACAAAGTTCATATTTCATGAACTCCAAAATGTCTTCTCAAAAGAACACAATTTTCTTTCCTTGAAACAAACTTGCACACAAAAGTATTTTCTTCTCCTCTCTCAAAGTCACCCTTACAAATGAGCCCCTAACATCCTTTTATAACCCAAAAGTTGGTTACAAAGTAGTTAAGATTTTACATACACATTAAATAGTGCATCTTTTTAAGTGACTTTGACTTTTTCAACCAACTTTGATAAAATCAATAACTAAAAATGGCAGAAATCACTTAAGTTATCCAAAGTTTTCTCAAAACATTGAGCATAACAATAACAACCACTTAAAATATGACATTGAAACATATGACAAAAACAGAGCCTTATCCACAAGCTTCAAATGGGGTCTGCTTATCAAACAAATCTTGTATGAGAAATGAGATCTTCCCACTTCGTTAAATACCATAAAAACTATCTCTTCATCTCCCATCTAGAGAAATTAGGATCCACCGTTCACCAATTGAAAGGATTTGAACTTCCCAATGCAGTTTTTTTAACATTTCTCTATTAGGAGGTTCACTTTTGTAAGCTTGTTCTCAGCAAGACATTAGAATTTGAAAATAGGGCACCTAACATATCATTTAGATTGACCATCTTTGATTGAACATTCTCAAACAAGTTCTTTAATTGAGGATGCAACTTCATTAAAGTTGAAGAGAAATTGATGGAGTGTACATGTCCCTTTGAACAATTGTGAAAATTGCTCCTCAAGCTCGATGTTCTGATGAAATGCCTTTGATTTTGTGTTGTTTACAAGATCACAAGGGATCTTGCACTTATGAATTCCTGAATCAAGGTGAGTAGTGAATATTCATTGCATACGCTCTCATTAAAATCATAGAATGTTTTGAAGTGAATCTTGATTGAGATGTAGACACCAAATGAAAAAGTGTATCCCTCGACATTCGAATTCAAGAATTCCTTCAATGGCTAAAGTTGAAAATCCATACGTTGTCATCTCCTTAGACTAGGAAATACCTCATCCAAATTTGATATGTTATGAAAACAAAATCCTTCCTTAAAAGACCAAGGATTGGATCCAAATATGCATAATATCCTCATGGAGCTTAACGGTTAGCTTTGATAATCTCTGTGCAAAAACATGATGAATTCTGATAAGCTAAGATTTAGTGACATGGCCCAATGTGTTTATTTATTTTGACAAATGAGAGTTTGTTATCAGGTCCATAGCCACTACCATCGGGTACTGGAAAGTGGATGATATGGGATTTATCATTTTTTGTTGAACATAATCCACCAATTGATTCTTTTCGGCCTTGACTGAGAGTTTTAGATTTATATTTCTCAAGCCTCTTTAGCGTTAATATCTTTATTGAATCAATCATGCCATTGCCATTCACTTTGACAATGTGGACTTCCCAAGTCCAAGTTTAGAAAGTATCAAATAATCAGTAAATGTCTTTGGAAAATTCAGTTCAACTTGTCACAATTATGGGATGCAATACATCCACAAATTTGTTTTCATCATCGAATCAACCATTATCTCGGGAGAATATCTTTAGGCATTCTTGGGAATGTCATCATTCGAAAGCTTGAAAAGGGCATTGGTGTCCCCAGATTTCACCCTGAAATCTGAGACTACCCCATGTAAAAAAATTTTTCGTACTTTTAAAATAATGGGTCGTTTTGTGTTTTTATTGCCAGAAATGTCTTGTATTGTGTCAAGATATTCCCAGAGAGTCATATTAGCCAATTTCGCCAAATACCCAGATGCCCAAACTCGTTATATTCTGTCACTAGGGTTTCCTGCGAGAAATTTGTATTTAATTATTCTAAGTTTGAGGCAAATTGTGCTCCGGTTTAACCCTGTTGTGATCTTACATGTCAATATTCCCATATACCAGTAGGGATTTTAAACCAGGAATGAATTCTGGGCTTTATCTGTGACTTCTGGAAATGTTTTGCGTTTTTGGTGTTTTCCCGTTTTGTTTTCTGTGAAATTTCTCTAGGTCAATTCCTTTGCCAGTTCACTCTATTTTCTTGCTTAGAGTATCTGGAGATCACCTATGGATTATGCCAGAAGGAATTTGTCACAGGGGGTCTGGTTCTCTCTAAAAAGATGAAGTCATGCAAAAAAAAAAGCTTCTCCCAGGCAAGTCACATTTTTTGGAAAAATAGATTTTATGGAAATAAGAAAAATATTGCCATCAATGCGTAGAGCTCGAGAAATATGCACTTTTAGAGAAAATGACACCTAAAACGGAGCCACAGAATGAAAGTTATGGCACATGCAAGTTTTTGCTGCTACATCTTCCTTACCCTTTCCAAAAATGGCAAATTTTATTGCCATGCTTGTGTTTTCTTCACCAAAAATCCAAAAAAGGAAAGAAATGTTATTTTTGTGCGTATCAGTCACAATTTTCAAGGCTTCCTTCCGCGTCCAATTTCCACGCTGCCCTAAGTGATGAATTCTCACGCAATTTTAAAGGCAGAAGTCACAATGCAAGTCACACTTTTGGAAAAGAGTTATCTTTCATGCAAGTCACATTTTTTTGAAGGAAGACTTTAAGCTGCTAGTGGGAATTTTGGCAGTGACAGGAAGGTGGGAATTTCTTACCTGCCTTGCAGGGTAATTTTTCCCATGAAATCAAAGTCACTTAAGCTGCAACTGGGAATATTAGAGTGGCAGGAAGGCGGGAATTTCTTACCTGCCTTGCAGGAAGTCAAAGTAAATTCCCATAGGAAGCGGGAATTACTTGCCTTAAAATGAAAAATCTTAACTTAACTGTGGCAGGCCGTCGGGAATTTCTTACCTGCCTTGCAGGGTAAAAATTCCCATGATGAAAGTCAAATCACTTAAGTGGAAGAAGGGATTTTTAGAGCTGCAGTGCAGGGTGAAAATTCCCATCAGAAGTTGACTTCTTATTTTTAGAATTCACCCTTGCCAAAAAGTGTGACCCACCTTGGGTGAATAATCAATGCATTTAATAATATTTATTAATGTTTATTCACCCAATTTTGGCGCCATAAATAGAAGGAAAGTCAATGCATGAAGACAAGCCAAAGTGAACTGAATGTAGCATGCTAAAATTAAATAAATTTAATTTATTTAATGGCAGCCATGAGCATGCACAAAATAGGCGCCCAAATTGAAGAGAAAAGCATGTTAATTAATTAATTAATTGTCAAGAATAGGAGGGGCAATAATTAATTATAGAATGATGAAGGTTATATAAGCATGGGCTGCCATAAGAATGAATTAATTAATTTTTAGCAAAGGAAGTGCAGCCCAGACAAATTTTGTGCCCCATTTAAAGAGGAATTTTGCTCAGAGGAAGGTGTTTTCACTGCTGGAAGCTTCAAAATTTGGCGCCTAGGTTGAAAGGAGCTTGTTTTGTGTCTGAATAATTGTCTGCATAGTGGTACATGTGCTCAGGTGAATTGATAAAATTCATGTTTGCTTTGCATGCAAACAAAACATCAAATTTTTGGGGCAGCAGGCTTGATATATGCAGATTTTTATAATTAAAATCAGTGTTCATGTTCCGGTTGCCATCTTTGTCTGAATTAATTGCAGGAATTCATTACAGGTGCTTTTATAAGAGAAAGGAGCTTAAATCAATGTCCAATACATTGAACATATCCTCCGAATCTGAAGAAATTCCAGATCTGCACCGGTTGTAAAGAATTTTGGCCGAATAAAAAGAAAAAGAATTGCTCAGACAAAGATCGCTCCAGCCATGGCAAAGCAGGGAAAGATGAACGATCAATGCATTAGCAGAATTCATCATAGATCCAAGATCAAGAATCAGATCCAGATCCATAATTGCAAAGGCTTCATCCTCTTGTTTCTGAATGCAGCCCGTAAAGAAGTCAGTGCGTGGAAAATTCCTTCCAGGACCTTGTGCATGTTCTCCCAATCTTCCAGTTGAAGCCTTCATTGAATTTGCATTCACCCGGAGTGCTTTCCAGAATTTTTAATTGCTCATATGCAATTAAAAATAAAAATGATGAGTTATTTACGACAAACATTGCACTGATGCATGTACTGGAGAAGAACTGCAAAAGCTTCAAGGATAAGAGGGAAGACATGTCAAAGGCAATACCCGCAAGCAAATCACAGTCACTTGTTTCCAGATCCACTTGCTTCCAGATCCAACTGCTTCCAGATCCAGTTTGGTGAGAATCAAAGGCAAAAGAATCAGCTGCATGCAAATATGAAAAAGGACAAGACTGCAACTTTCCTCTTTCTTCTTCTTTCTCTTATTTCCTCCGACAAAGTAATTGAGCGATCAATTAAATTATACAACTTAAGTGATTGGTTTAAAAGCCATTACTTGAAGAAGTCAACTACTTGGAAATAGGTGGCAGACATGCAAAATAGAAGGTTCTATCTTCAGTTGCAAATCATGCATGTCATGCAAAGAGGAATTCCAGGAGGGAGATTGCCAGTTGTTTCCTTTCCGACTTCCACATGTGCCAGTTCACTAAAAGCTTCTTATTTGTAATTTCCCCTTTACATGCTATAAGTAGAGGAAGAACCTACGGGTTAAAGGATCAGAATTTGTAAGCAACATTCTTGTGTTCCAGACTTTGTGCTGAAACCCCTGATAGCTATTTGAAGCAAAGGAATAGAAAGGAGCAGATTTCCGGAGAACTTTGTGTCACGGTGCATTTTGTTTCTAGCTTTTTGTCTTAGATCTACTTATAAACTTTGTGTTATTCTAGATCTAGATCTGAAAGCTGCCTTTGCTTATAATTTTGTGTGTTAATATCTATTGGTTTTGTCTATGTGCATGCAATCAACTCTGTAATCTATTGATTGGGTTGCACATCTTCCCTCTTTCTTTCCTGTGTTTATATTATTTCCTTCTTTAAATATTTACTTTCTTTAAACAGCTGCTTACTTGCTGCAAAACTATACAACTATGGTTCATGAGCTGCATGGTTAAAGTAAAACCCCCAAATAGATACTAGCATATTTTACTGACAAATCTGACACGGGAGCCTCACCGGTAAATGAGGGAGTTTTATCTCATGACTGCCTAGGTTTTCAGCTATGCAGAAAATCTAGCCAACAGGCATCGAAGTCAATGTCAATTGCCTCAACAACCCTCTTTCTTTTCTTGATCGGGCAATCAACCCAAAAAGGATTTAATTTTACCAATTCCGCATACATGAGCCTAGAGTCCGTTTGACATTCACATTGTTCTCAACATCATTAGATTCTACAAGAATCCTTTCCATGAGAAGGAACTCAATCTAATGGAGAAATAACCTTGATATCAACCTCTTGAACTTGAGGTGAGACTTTGAGAAATCTCTTCTGTTTGAATTGTAGGTTCAGAAGCGAATTTGATATCTGGACCACTTACACTTGAGTGGACTCTTGTGCAAGACAAGAACTCCAAGGAGTGTTTGTTATGAGCTTCTTTGAACTATCAACAATGTGAGTAGAATAATATCTACTTGAAGTGGAAAATCCAAGGAGGATACACACTCTCTTCCTTCACTAGGGCTAGGACCCTTAGATATTTCACCTTCAAACACCTTCTTTGGTGAAGTGGATTTTGGCAACCACTCTTTTCTTACTTGATGTGTATGGGTAGATTGTACAGAGGTTGAATGAGAAGAAGATTTGGTTTGTTGGAGGCCTCCTCGAGTTGGAAATTTTTGTAATCCTAAGGTATGAACTTGGATTTATGATAACTTTACAAGTTCTCTTTTATACCAGGATATGCTTCTTTCGAGGATTGTTTGATTCTTGTTATCAAGAGAAAATTCATCTCTTTTGGTCCAATCAATTCAGGGCAATGGAGTAAAGGCAATGACATCATATGAGGCATAATCAATAACATCTTCATCATCATCTACCAATGAATCTGGAGAGTTTCTGATGTGAAAGGCCTGGATCTGAGCAAGGGTTAGGTGGGAAAAATCTTGCCTTCTCACTTCATGTTCATCTGAATAGGTAGCCCAGAAATCTTCCATGGTAGGATTGTGCTTGATACTTTTCTCCAAGAATCTTCTGCATATATCCGTTGATATCAAAGTTGGAATCTCTTCACATATGGATGAATAGTGATGAGAGAAAACTCTTTCTCCATGAGTTGTGCACTGAAGAGATTTGGACATTGGTATTCCCCAGTTTGGATTGGGAAATGAATGCCTAAATTGATGCTTCCATCACTAAGGAGATAGTGAACTTGGAATAGTTGTCGCGGAAGCTCCATTAATGCCCACTTGTCACTAACATACTTAGGAATCTTCCATGGAGTACCTGCAAAGTGGCCGCTCACGTGAATATAGGAAAAGGATGGAAATTGAATAAACCATGTTCCCCACTAGGAAATGACATCCATAACATCTTTAGAGAATCTTTCCTCCGTATTCCTATTCAAGTTTCAAATCACGCGGAAGGTGAATGCATCGTTAACTCTCTTGAAATGATGAGAGCTATTTTTGAAACTTAACTGTAGATAATGATGGAAGACATTATTTGATGGACCCATGACTCCTTTTGTTTCTAGCCCCAAAAATAGCTTCCTTCTAGCCACTGCATAAGTCAGGTATGATGTCATGTAGAAACATCCAATCATCTTCACTTCAATCAATTGTTTGTGAAGAGTATCACTGATGATAGTGGCCCAATCCACAAACTCTCTCTTGGCAAGGATGATACAGATAAACTGATACATCCATGGGTGGAAAATCCTGGCAGAGGGTAGACCAAAGACTCGGCTCAAAAGAGTGATCATGTCACCGATTTCCTCCACGGACTCAATGCGGTATAGTTCCTTAGGAAGTTGGTTTAATCGAGGCCTCTTGGTCACTAACCAATTATTATTAACCATCTTGCTCCACCTGAGGGGCTCTTCATCCCAAAAATCTTGTGCTGACTTTCAAGTGATGTCAACATTCTCAGGGATTTTAGGTATGCTGAGCAATTCCTCAATGTGCTTTGGTGTGATCAAGAGGAACAAATCACGATTATCTTTATAAATTCCTCACCTCTCAAAATCATAATGCTCTGTGTAGGTGATGACCAGCTTGGGCATTGCACCAAGACATGAAATGTCGTTGCTTGGGGTAGACTGCTATGGTAGAGCCTATATGAGAATATGGTTTTGCCTTCAGCTTTCACCCGATCACAAAATTGTTGCACGTTGATGTGGCCAAGATTTGTATCAGTGATATTGTCATATGAAAACTGGATGGAAGTGGGAGGAATGATTCCTTGGAATTCATACTTGAGCACAAACTTATTTGATTTCTCTATGTGGCTTCCTTAATTTTCCTCGTAGATTTATTGGATTTTTTGGCTATTATGAATTTACATATAAAATGACTCAGGCACGTAAAACGATGTAAATAGTTTTCAGAGGTCATTAGTTTCTAGAACCACCGTTCAACACAAGAGAAATACCAATCCAGGCTTGTTTAATTTTAATTATTATTATTCCCTATTTTTTAAAAATAATAATAATAATTGATCTTCTTACAAATTTTTAAAATGTCAATACAAGAAAATATCGAGACTAAGCTCGAATTCCAGATCGACAACAATAATAATATATTATTTTTAATTAAATTCTCCCGATTGTAATGGCTTTGCGCAGGATCAATTTTAATATTTTTAATTCACTATTTCTTCGCCTCACCTAATTCAAGTTGCTTCGGCGTGAAGAATTGCTTTGATCTTCTGAGCAAATACTTTGAACTTGTAATTTTTCTTGCGTTGGCACAAATGCGCGACTAATTATTTTCTCTTGAATGTGCAATGCAAAATTATTTAAAGATATTAAATTCCTCCCTGTGGAATTTCTTCACTCAAAAACCTTTTCGTGAGCACTGCCTGGTGTTTCTAGGAAAATTTTCCTTCTATAATGTGTGCATGCATTATTTCTGCACAGAAAAACTTAACCTGAGCATGGAATCATTTCTCAAAACTTCTGCGTGAAACAACTTCCTTGCTTGTGTGATTTTTCTCTTGCCCCTGGATGGCTCCTTCGAGAATACTTGAAACTTGCTTTATTTTTGTCATGAATTCACTCCTTATGGTATTCTTTCTGATGGTGCATTGGAAATGATTTGTTTTTATTACATTTAGCAAATGCTGGTGATAATTGATTTGGCTGATGCTCAGGCATTTTATTCTCTCTCCTCCAACGTTGGACTGTAATTTATTGTTGCATTGAATTTTGTATCCTTTTGGCATGGTAACGTGCTATTTCATCTTCCTCAAAACTTGTGTTCTTTTTTGATTGCCGTGGGATATCTGCATTCGTAAGTGCGTGGATCTTTGAATTTGCCTTGCAACTACTGGAAGTGTGTGGGCTATGAAATTCCTTCCAACTTGGCAACATAGACTACAATTTTCCTCCCCACATGCATGGCCTCCTCTCAAAAAAATCTTTCCCAATGAAAATGTTATCTCATGGAAACTGTAAATTGTTGGGTTTCAAGATGCCATGCGTTGGAAATAGTTTTCAATTTCTTTGTACTTTCTGCGTGAAATTTATTGATCCTTGCAGATGTTTGGAACATTTTTTGTTGCCACTCCTCTGATGGCACGTTGGTTGTTGATCTCCTTCTCCTACACATGCGTGAAATTTGTCTTCTTTTCCACTGCCTGCGTGGATTATTAGGTTCTGGCAAGAAAATTCTATTTGATTTATGTTTTGAAACGTGGAACATGGACTTTGCTTTCAAACCCAGGTGTCCTTATTCTTCCTAAACCAATGCATGTGAATGAATCTTTATTCTTTAATCACTTGCGTGAAAGCTTCTCAAGTTAAAGGTGCAATCACTTGTCCTTTGCAATGTGTGGAGAAATGCATTTGAAAACTATTCTCCTTCAAAACCTGTGATGAAAATGAATCTTTGGAAAAAATATTTCTCTGCAAACGTTCGTGGAAATAAGAAGAATTTGGAAATTACAAAAAAGGTTAGAAATAAAGAGCATCAACTTCTTGCACATGACTTCTTCCAACAATTTTCACGGAGGAATGGTTATGAGGATTAAAGAAGCTTCCCTGTAATTGTTTCTTTGTTTCCGTTGAAATAACCAATTTCCCTTTCTTCAGGTATTGGGCATTAATTGCCAGGGAAATATGGGAAAAAACTTAATCATTCGCCGTGTGGCAATGGCAAAGCAGGATGGCAATTCCCATTTATTTCCCCATGTGGGAAATTGGGAGATCTTTTTCCAGTTTTGCCAACCGGTTGGGTTGGAAATCAACAGAAGAAATCCCACAAGCAGGGAAAAAATAATAATTTTCCAGGAAAGGGGAAATTCGGGTGCGGAAAGCCAATTTGGCATCCCTGATAATTAGAAGCAGAATTTTATTTTCCCCGGAAATAATAAAGAAAAACTTGTCGATTGATTTTTAATAAATATTATATTAATATTTATTTAATTAAAAACTCCAAAAATTAATAAAAATTAATTTTATTAAATAAAAGGGTGATAAATTAATTAAATATTAATTAATTAATAATTAACGTAGTTTTCGACCTGGTGGGAGCACTTCTCACCCGAAATGAATAAAACAAAGACCAAAATGATCACAAGAACAATACGATCACGATGCAGATGAAAAATCACGTGAAAGAACACTTTTGAATTTTTAAAAAAATTTCCTACTTAGTAATTTTATGAAGTCAAAATTAACTGATAACAGGTGGTCATGCCTCTCGTCGTCCCTTTTGACGAAGCCGAGGAGACTTGAACCCCAAAACAAATGATCTCACCATAGTAGAAGTCGTATGTGTGCCATGGCTATTGGAGTCTCTCAAATATCTGTAATCCTCATTTGTAGGAATGTGGCCCATGACGGCCTCGTATCCGTTGAGGAAATATCGAGCGCCGATGAGCTTGGTGTTGCAGTGAGAAGAATTGAAGTGGTCACCCGCTTCACATTTTCCCTTCCACTTTGTAGGCACTCGATTTTTGATGTCTTTAGCACTGAAGCTTATGCTCTCGGGCCATATTTTAGAATCTAGCACACCCACGATAACATCGTTGTCATAGCGCAAGCTTGCCCATGGTCCATTTCAGGCTCCGAGCTTCAAAAATTCAAGGGTTCGGGTGATGTGGAGTTGATTCAAGGAATCAGGGAATACACCTAAGCAACCATACATTTTCTCTAATGATTTGGTTTTTATGCTCGTTAGCTTTGCCAAAAATCCATGCATTGCTCCAGGTCTCTTGATTGAAATTAAAAGAATGGATGCGACTCATGCGCGGATTCAAAAAAAACTATTAAATATGTTCTCTACATTCACACGTGAAAACTGACACATTGCCTACCAACCTCGCCACATGGACGATGCATATTCCTCCGTACAACAACGTCACCTACCCGTGAATACATGCCGTCAGATTATTTGTGTCGTGTTAGAAAGTGGAGGTTCATGTTCACTTAAAGGCACACCTTTCGGCATACATATATTGTTGACATTACAACCTAACAAAATTTGTAGAAAAATTTAATCCAGTTTCCTTCCATTACGTCAAATTCATTCGGGGTATGACATTTACACTTAGAAATTAACAAATTCACCAATAAACCAACGATTGATTGACAAATAACCTATTTTTTTTCTCTCCCTCACTTGCTAAAAAAATTTAGCCTTCCCTTTGCATGGGGCTGCAACCTTAGAATAGTTATGTCAAGAAAGAGAACGAACAACAGAAACAACATTATATCAACATTCTAACTTTATTTACGAGTATCTTAAGATAATAAGTTGGAATTATAGACATTACCTTTGGAGAGGAGGATTTAGTAGGGAGAGTGATATAACTAGGAGTTGTTCCTCAAGGGTGCAAGGGTACGTCGTGAATATGGAGATAGGAGTTTTTCCTCAAGGGTGTAAGGGTATGTCGTGAATATGGAGAAGTCATAGTTTGTATTGTATGTGTGTAGTGGCCGTAGAGAATACCTACAAAGTGGTATACATTGTTGTCAGGTTTTTTTTAGCATATGGTATATACAATTGCCAGTGGGTGGTGTTTTTTTGGTTTGTTTAGTTTTATCGTATAGCTGATGTGCTGTAACTTTTTTAAGCGAGTTGAAAAGCATATTGTATATAAACAGTTAGTGGGTAGTGTTTTTTTTTTTTGTTTGTTTAGTTGTATCATATGGATGGCGTACTGTAACTTTTTAAAGTGAGTTGAAAAGTGAATCGTTAGGGGATGGGTTGTGATTAAAGGATAGGGGTTTTACAAATTATGCATAGGGAATAAATGGGAGATTTAAAATAAATTAATCAGTGTAAAGCTATAGAGGAATGTACAATGGAGCAAATAAATTCACATTACTTGTAACTGATACATGTAAGTTTTTTCAGATAATATATAAAATTACAAATCAAGTATTTGACAACTGATTTTTTTTCAACTCAATTGTAATTGACATTTAAAGTTTTTTTAAAACAGGCTTGCCAAAATTACAAGGAGATAATTATAAAAGGGAGCTTTAGGGAAATTAGGTTTCTTAAAACATGTTTGTATGTGAAAGAGGTATATTACAATGTTGTTGAATGGTTTATACATTGGTGTCAAGGTTTTTTTTGGGCGTATGAAATATATAATGGTATATGTCTGTTACTCAGTGGTGTTTTTTGGGTCGTTTAGCGTAAAATTGTTCATAGTGTTTGTCTTAGACAATTTATTGGGTGTCTTCAATTGTAATTGTTGCTTGTTGTACCATATGGATGGTGTATTTTTTTTTTTGGGTGAGTTGGAAAGTGAGGAGATCATCTTCATCAACAATGTCCTTGCTTTGTAAGTGGACGTCAAATGAGTTAAATATTAGTAGGTGTAGGAAGTTGGTGTCGTCTGCGAGGTGCATCATTATCTTGTAGAAAACGTCGCTTTGAGCCTGACATATAGGTTGTTTTTCCAGCTTCAAAGTATATGTACATGTAAAAAAATGAATATGTGGGGGGTATTTTATGTTATATAAGAATGTATTATTCAAAATGTTAAATTAGTTCATGAAATTGAGACTGATAGAATCATAGAAACAAAATTTACAAATATGTACAATAGTAAGCATTTAGTAAATAGGAGAAGAGGTAATACATGTAAAACATCTCAGTATTGTTTTTATGTATTATGTACAATAATGTTTTTATGTGAAGTCAAGCCTTTATTGGTTTCTGGTTGTCTACATATATGTTACATTTCATTTGTGTGTAACGAATGAATGAGAATGTTAGGGAGATGTATAGGTTTGATAGTGCTCGCATACAGGAAATAACAGTAAGGTGAGTCGCTAGGTGGTCAATGGTTCCAATATCTATTGTGGTTTATTCTAAAATCATTCCTTATGCTTTATGAATCGCTAATGCCCATGCCATTTTTAGTGGGATTTAACAACAATTATTTCTTATGATTAGAGAAATAGGTAAGTGTGTCAGGTTGTCTTTATCCTAAGGAGGTCTTGGGCATTTTGTAAAGTTAACAACATACATTGGTAAAGCTTGAGGTCTATTAGGTGATTTGTATACTATGCGTACAACCTCACCAATTGCTCCATTAAATAATCCAACTTCTACCCATAGGTTGGTTGTTAACATGGTTTTTTTCTCATTTGCATAGAAGTAAGTTCTACTCTATTTGGGTATTGGGAAATTTCAATTTCCCAGTGCTTGGGATTTGTCGGTGACGACTAAGAGTAATAGGAATATTTAGATTTTAAAGTATGCATATTTTATGTATAGTTGCTAATTTTTTTGATGCATATAAATGAGTGTGCATTTTGAATGTTTGTTGTTCTTATATTTCCATAGGTGACGTTATTTTAATACTGAGTAGTCTCCAATCATCTTCAGTAGCCTATGAATTTTTGAGGTTTGATAGTAATTCCCTAAATATAATTTGTACAACTGTACAACCTTTTTAGCCAAAATTGGTGTCTAGCAATATAACAATATTAAATTTGTTCAGATTTTGTGGCCAACTATGTTGCCAACATACATTGGCACATCATTAAGATGTGGTAGTTGAGCTAAAGTCACCGATCAATATGATTAAGAAGCCTCAAAAGTATTTGTATGTAGCTTTTGGGAAGACTTAGAACAAGAGGATGTTGATGTCATTTAGCATTCATGGGCCAATAAAGCTCATCTCATCTATTAAAACGTAATCAATGTATCTCATTTTCTCTTGGTAATGCATAAGTAGTGTTTGCCCCTGTACATTTCCTGCACGTTATGAATTGGGATTAGGAAAATATTACATGTATAGCAATACCGTTAATATGAAAATTGTGACAATCCCTGCTGGCGCAAGAAGTAGGATTCATGAGGTGCATGCAGTAGAAAGTAAATGTAGTGCTTGAGAAATTATTTTCCTGATCAAGTACAACTTGCCAGTGCTAGTTGTTCCATGAATGATCATTCTTAAGAGGTGGCTGCAGTATTGTTTTGAATAACATCGTGCCTAGTAATAATTTGTATTAATTCATAAAGCCCTATGTTGTTGAGTGGATAGACAAAATTTGTATTGAATGTGTTCCCGGAGCTATGAGTGGGGTGGGATGCAATTGCATTTTATTTGTTTCAACGAAATTGGTCGCTAATTCTTGTAATGCATATTTTAGGTGACAATCATACCAATTATAGGTGGTATCAAATTCCTGCAAAGCAAACATGGCCACATCATCTATCTGAATAGTACTTGTTGGATGAATGCATGATAATAGTTCCCATTCTTCTATTGTTGTTGAGTATGGATTATCCATTTTAATTTCTAAAGTTTTATTGTTTGAGATAGTGTCAGGTGCTATGGTTGATCTTTGAGTGTACGAAGCCTCGTACAAATTATAGAAAATTTCCCAATTTGTGCAAATTTCAGCTCATGTAAAACCTAAAACAACTTAAATATTACGAAATGGTTTCTAAAAAAACTCACTAAAGTAGAACCCTTCGTTTGCTGGTGACTCGACAAATGGAATATTGAAAAGTGGGTGAACACTCGTAATACAGACTGGTGTGGGCCAATGCCTTCACTTGTCTTCAACCCTATTTACATTGTATGACCATGACCAACATACTTCTATAAGTGATAGAGTTTCAAGATAAGTAGTCTGAGATGTTTGTATGGATATGCTCAAATAAATGATGGCATTGTGAATTGAGTTATTGTATTAGTTGTGATTTCACTCACCTTAAATATTGCTATTTCCAATAGAGAGTGACACGAAAGGGTAGTTGCATACTAAAAGTGGTGATTTTTGCAACATGTGAGCAAGTTTCTTGTGTCTCCAATTTCATGGTCTACTAGGGTTTCTGTTAAGAACTTACTGTATGCAAGAGTGATTAGGGCATGTGTACTGTGGCGTCATTCAATATTCTTGTTAGCATATGGTGATAAATTTCTAAGATATGTTTTGCCTTTGATGCATATTTAATTATGTATTCGCAACACTAAAATGTTGTGAGGTCACTGACTGACAATCAATATGTGTGCACGCCAAATAGATAACATGTTGGCAGTTGTGAATGTTGACCCTATCATCATTTTGGGATGGTCGTATAGTTGCATTTTAACCTTTCTCATTGGACTTGTAGGCTTGAAACTGCCTGCAGGGGGAAATGGTTGCTTTGTACCTACACTGCATAACATGGGCCCTACTCTTGTGTAAGCATGTGGTCTTATGAGAATTTGATGTGTTGTTGAACACGGTTCACAAGGCCAATATAGTCTAGTTTGTGCATCAGTTAGTTTGAAGTATTGTTGTGTGTGTCCCAACAAATCAGGGGTCATTAAAGGGGGCAGTAGTGCATTCTTGGTAGGAATACTTTGGGCTCACATACCTTTGGGTTCCATGCTATTACGTGATTGGTCAAAGAACTACTTTTTCTACACTGTACCTAAATAGGGCTTGGTCCCAGTCCAATGTTTCCATGTTGAGGGAAATTTTTAACCATAGGAAACCATGTACATGAGCTAAGTTACCCTCTATGATTCCATTCATACCTGCACAAAACATTGTGAAGTATAGACCAGGTGTGGTATTTGGGTCTAAGATATGTTACAAAGTCAAAGTGGGGGGAGAGTATAGAGGTGTTCACTTGTGTAACAATAATCTTGTCTTTGAAATGTTTTTCTCTAAGACCTCTTCACAAAAGTATAGTGAATTTCCTTTCCATATACGTGGAAGACCAAATGTGGATAGGTAATAATATTGGGCACTCTCTAAGAATGTGCACCTATCGGTGTATGGAGAGATGCTACACCTAAACATAACTTTGTGGAGGTCTAGCCATTTAGTATCAGCTGCACTTAGATGTGAAGAAAAGGGTAGGAGGATCCTAAATGTAAAGATCAATATTATGTTCAGTTCACCTCTACATTAAGACCAAGTATGATTTTGTGCCTCGTAGATTGGCTCTAAACCACATAACTTGCACACCAATATGTATCATTTAGTAAGATCTTGTAAGTATTGTTCGGAGTTCCTCTATCGTGCTTGGAAAATCATCGTCGATGTTTTTCTTTGCAAATACAACTAGATGTTTCCTGAGTGGACTGGTGGCACATCATAAAATTCAATAAGGAATATCATAAATGTAAGGGTGGCTGTACCAAACCTACTATCATGGTACCATATTAAGTGAAGCATTTTAAATTCATGCATAGCCACCTCATGGTGCCGATGTTGTTTGAACATAGGTTATTCCTATTGGGAATAAGGAAGGAAAATGCCATAGAAAAATAAAACTTTCTTTGGTTACATTTATTGACCAAGATTTGGATTAATACTTATCCAATTAATTGCTAAGGGGTTCCATGTGGTGCTTCTCAATTGTAAATATTCTTAGATTTCCTCAACCTCTGTATGCATGCATTTAGAAGAACAAGTACAAAAGATGATGACATGTACATTAGATTCAAAATCTTTATTTGGGTTCTCTTCCTCATCGGTATTTTCTAATAACAATGCTAACATTTCTAGGGGGGACATGGTAAGAGTGGACAGGTAACCTTGTGGAAATGTTTGTGTTTGTATAGTTGGGCAGTTGATCAGAGTGTGCCTTCATCAATTTTTACATCTTTATAGTAAGGATTCATGGGCTATCTTGTAGTGTAATGCAACTCTGAATTGAGATGTATTTACAAAATACTCGTAGACTCTGTATCATCAACTCTTTTTATTTTTATGAACTAAAAAATTTCTACAGTTATTCAACATGACAAGGAAGATATTGCTATAATAGAGGATATACTTCCTGTGGGAAAGTTGATAGCGTGCCCATAGTACTTGTAGTATCCACCACGACACATGGGTTACTTGCACTATTAGGCATTATTCTTACAACCAACATTTCTTTAACCTGTGTAAGATGTACGTAATACTTTAGGCTGTGGTTCTAGGATCTATGTTGTTCCATATCAGAAAAGTGGTTACCATTGCGTCTCATTAGTTGTATCTACTACAAGATGGTATTCCCCTACTTTGTCTTAACGTGCATTCCCAGTAAAGGATTCATGGCATATGAAACAAATATACCTATATGAGAGAGAATCTATCTTTTCACAGAATATTTTTTTAGCAATAGAAATACCTTCTAAGGTGGGGGCCTCAACATGTGGGTTAGAGTGCTTGCAATGTGATATGATCCTCATGTGCGGATTTCACTAACACCTCAAGGTTTTGGTGTAACGGTTCGTTACATTTGGTATCAGAGAAGCTGCTAAGGTTCGAGTCCTGGAACGGGTGGCTACCGCCAGCATTGTAGTGTTCACCCGGGGCTTGTATAGGGCAGGGCGTGGTCCTGCTATATGGGTGTAAATCTAGCCTAGGTCCTAGGCTATGGAAGCGTGATGGGATGATACGATCCTCAGGTGTGGATTTCACTAACTCCTCGAGGTTTTGGTCTAATGGTTTGTTACACAATGTTCATGTATTGAAGTGGAAGCACTTGCATCTCTTTTTTTGCACTTATATATTTCATTCCTATGTTTGTTAACGTCTTCTTTGTTTGCCTTGTAATTGTGTCACCATTCCTCATTTTTCCGATCTTTATTTTCATGGGGTTTGTTTCCTTCTCTTTACCAACCACATTTTCATTCACAAATTTCCCCATGTAATTTAAAAACAAGTAAGTAAAATAGAAAATGGACTTTATAATATTGAGGTACAAGTGAAGATATTGTATGGAAAAAGACATATAGTTGATTTAATATAAAGTAGTATGTACATGTATATAATAGAGCTCAACCTCTAAATTACAAATGATTATCATGTATCTTCCTTAATAAAAGCACTAACTATAATATCATGTGTAGGGGTCATTTCCTTTTTACTAGCTTACACAATCATACATTTTGTTTGTTCCTTTTCATTATTCATCTTCTTTTTAGTCACCAAAATTAAGTCATATGTACAAAAGAGTGCATATTCCAAAATCATAGAATGTTGACCTGATGATGGATTAGTTTATACAAATTTTGTATTGATGAGACCCTTTAATTACTGTTTTAATTGTTTCATCTATTGTATTTTGTCATATTTTGTATACCCTTACATTGTTTATCCTAGTTATCCTATCAGACATTTCCACCTGAATTTGAACTTATGACACTTATATTAATTAATATAACTATTACTAAGTTACTTTATTCTATGGATTTTGAATGTGCATGTTACTCTCTTAGATACAATGAAATGATTAATAGTGTAATGTATGAATGCCATACTTCTTTGCAAGAAGTTGTTATATGTAACCACTAACATGCAGCTGAAGAAACCTTGTCACAATGCAAAGGGACTTGTCCACAACAACTAACATGCAACAACTGGGACTCGTCCGTAGTAAAGCACTTGCAGCCAAAGGAGAACATGTGCATATGCAAGACCGTGATTTTGGGAAGCTTGAGTAATGTGGGTACTTCACCTGAGTTTGCACATGTCAATAACAAAGCGATTATGACAATAAGAAATAGATCTCACACTAATACATGATTATGCTCTGCAACTAAAACTGTGGAACTAGTTGATTTAACTTGACAACTGATTGTTAGACTGAACAGTTAGTTATGTTGTTGTAATAGAACACCTTTTCTCAGTTTTGTTACATGCATAAGAATCTACAAATTTCTTGGTAATGATCATATACTTAATCAAATTATAACTATTAGTTTGAATCGGTCTCTTCACGTCTTTGATGAATATAAAGAGAATGTCAAGATTGTAGAAGGGATCGATCCATAGTTAGTGAATATTTATAAGTTTCATTATGTAATCTTCATGCTAATAAATAAAATATGAGCTCTATCATTTTGTTGTAGACAAAAGCCTTAGGAAGGATTGGTACCCAAGGCAGGGCCTGTCGACACTAAAATTTTCCTACATAATTTCTATTTCATTAATGTATGTATTAGGAATAGGATGTTGTTAAGTATAATTAGTAGTAGCGTCTGATAGATGATAACATGGCCGTCAGTACCGGTATGAAACCACAAATAATGTGGAGTACGGTAACATTCAAAGTACAATAGGAATGTTGTGGTAAAAAGTAAATATTTGTCGTGAGTGGTCCTAGTACTGTTAAAATGTCAAAGTTTGGGTAAGTAGAGAAGTAGGGTCTACATGATTAGGAATTAGAAATATTATATTGGTAATAAGGACAAGGAGTGAGGTCATAAATATTTTGTGTATTTTATTTGTAAAAAGTCTAAAAATGTGGAACCCATGTAAAATGATAAGGTTTATCTTATCTTAAGAGATAAGCTTACATGTACAGATAAGAGTTAAAGTATGGAATATGATTCGTCAGAGTGGATTTCTTATCCTATCTTAGAGATAGGATGGATAAGCCTGGAAATTCTATAAATAGAGAGGCCACCCCCATCATTTAGCATAGAAATAAGTAGGGAGAAATATTGTAGGAAGTGTGCAAAGGAAGCCATCAGTTAAAGGTGTGTTGAGGAAGCCATCGAGAGGTGTAATTGTAAAGTTTCTCCCATGGTCTTGTTGAAGTACCTCATGGGTGAGATTGTAACAATTTCATGTTAATATTATAATTTACTTTCATATTTCAGATTTGTCATCATTCTGTCTTATCATAGTCGATGGTATTCTTGTGTTCGGTTGTTGTTTTGTTTCCAGATTACATCCACCAAACTAAAGGCTGTGCATTAGTAAATAATCATAGCACGAGGAGTTCCCGGTGAAGAATTATCATAATGCCGGATTGGTGATGACAGAACATCCCATTGACATGGTTCCTTAACCTTATGCCTATCATCCTCTAATGCTTATAAATACGTAGATATAATCAACCAATTGAGGGAGTGGGCTAATTACTACCTTAAACCTCTGTTGTGGGCTAAAAAAACTTAGTATAGGACCTCCCCATTGATATGGATGATCCAAACCAGGATGTTTAGCTTTAAAAAGTTGTAATTTCTCGTTGGAATCTTGCCACATCTGCTCCAATTTATGAACACGGCTTTAAAAATATTCCTCTTGTGTAGAATTGCTTCAATAACATGCATATTGTTACTCTTTGAACAACATAATGATTATACTAATGACCATATTGATTAACAAGGTTTGGGTCATGAACATACTTATTGTGATAAGGGTTATAATATTGATCTAGAGGAGGGTATTGGTAGAAAGGAGGTGGATTTTGATGGTTCAGATATTTGAGAAAGGAATTCCATTGAGGAGTTGACATCATGATTGCATGACCTCATAAAAGATGAAAAAATGGAAAAACATGTTTGTTACTAATGAAAATGAATTTTTTGGACCAACAAAGTAACCAAATCTATTTTAACAAAAATTTCCAAAAGGCTGCAATTTCAACAGGCACAAATCAAACCTAGTAAAAGTATGAAAAATATTGACCAGGATGTTATGGAACTCCTGTAAAAATAGTATAAATTCATGGTCCCATTGGGCGTGCCAAAAACTTTTATCGGTTTGAAGTGCACCTTTGACTTGGAAATGCAAAATGACTCTTTGTTTTGGAAATAGGACCTCCTCTGAGATGTGGGTGACTCGAGTTGAGGAGAACCTCCAGAGTGAGATTTTCCCTAGGTAAATCACCTAAAACTAATACTCTGGAGAGGTAGAGGGAGAGAAAAATAACACAAACTTCACAAAAGTGAGTAAATAAGGTGATACAACAACATTCTGGGAGCTATACTTACACAATAACACACTTAATTGATTGTAAAAAGACTAATAAAGTTCACTACAACTGTTACATGATGGATCTTGCACTCACAAAAGGCATTACATACACTTAAATGACTTGCAAAACTCACAAAATAACTTAATGGAGGTGCTGAGAGGTTTTTAGGATGTAAATGAAAGTAATTATTCACTGAAACAAACTACAAACCTATTGTAACACACTTCACCAAGCTTCAAATTGGAGGGAAAACAATCTTTTATTGCTCAATAAGGTGCACAAGTACAAATTTCTACATCACAAGTGTGCAGAATGAATAATTCCCCCCTAAACACTTACATAAGCAATGTATAATTAGTAAAAGTTACAAACCACCCAGCTCCAAAAATAGCTACAACAACCCAATTTTAAAGCCAGCTGAATTAGAGACAAATCCAATTTTAAAGCTATTGCATGCTTTTGAAAGTCTGGGGTTTGCAATAGGATTCAATATCTAATGATAACAGGCCCATGCATGAGACTCCAAGGGATAGAAAATAAGTCTTAAAAGGTCTGCATTTTTGTCCTATTTGACTCAACTTGTTGACCCTAGTGAATATTCCCTTTTACATAAGAGGCGGGTATTTGTACAGGTATGTTTGCAAATATTAAGGTAAAAGTGAAAATGTAAAAGTCCCTATTTTGGAATGTATAATTTAGATCATGGTGCTCCATTTTGACTGAGGTATATGTGCATGGTGGGTCAATTGATTGCTTTTCTTTCGATTGATGGAGTTCATGCATAGTAAGTTGATGTATTGGCTTCGAGTCTGTAATGAATATGTTAGGTAAAAAAAAACATGATCCCCCACTCCACCATGCAAGATTGGTAATAGTTAATCATTAAAATACATTCCTACCTACATGAGCATCTTAACCAAGCATGGTTGGGTTTTTTTGGAAGTTAGTGATAATATTAACCACAGTCAAAACTTGCTCCTTTTGAGCTCATTAGGGTTGGAAACCCTAGACATCCTTTTGCAGGTTATGAAACTTGTGGATTGTTTCGTACCCAATGATGTTGGGAAGGCCATGGCTAAAGAGAGTTCATGCAAGAAACTACTGCAATGAAGGCTTCATGACACTTGAATGTGGTAGAGAGAAGGGTGAAAGATGAATGTGATCCCTCGACATCATAAGGAAGAACCCGTAGAATTCAAATGATGAAACTGATGATTGGACATCCTCTGATTACTCTGAGTACCAGTGAAGTGGACACTGAAGATGAAGAAAGCGAGGTGGATGTTTTGTTCATGGACATCCTTCCAGTCACACTGAACTCATGACCCCATAAAATTATCTGAAAAAGAAGTTGATGACAGTCTCTCAACAAATAAAGATTGGTGATGTTGTAATGGAGAGTGAGAAGGAATCCTACCTCCAACTCTATCGAAGGTACATATACCTATTCACTTTTGATTTACAAGGAACTCCGTTAAGTAAGTTGGGTAGACCATTGTATTGAGCTAGTCGATGGTGCTAATCCCATAAAGAAAATGCCATATAAAATGAATCCTAATTTTTCCAAGACTGTAAAAGAAGAAATAGATAAGTTGCTTGATGCAGGATTCATATTTGCTGTGGAGAATTCAGAATGGGGTTTCTCCCATTGTGATCTCAATAAAAAATAATGGGAAGCTACTCACTTGTGTTGATTACAGGAATCTCAATAAGGCAACAAAGAAGGATCATTACCCTCTTCCATTTTCAGATTAGATCTTGGACGAAGTAGTTGGCCACGAGTGCTATAGTTTTGTTGATGGATATAACGGATACAACCAAGTTCGTATAGCAGAGAAAAATCAGCTGAAGACCACGTTCACCACTCCTTAGGAAACATTTACTTATAGAGTTATGCCTTTTGGGTTGTGTAATGCTCCGGCAACGTTCAACGTTTGATGAATAGGGTGTTTGAACTCTACATTGGGAATTTCATCAAAGTATTTCTAGTTGATTTTTACATCTATGGGAGTAAGATGGACCACTTGCACCAGATGGAGACATCATTTCAAAGGTTAGATAAAGCACAAGGCTCACTAAACCTTACAAAGTGTGTCTTTGGATGTTCTAAAGGTGTTTTGGTAGGGCATGTTGTATCCAGAGATGGTATTGGTACTGATCCTGATAAAGTTTCAAAAATCAAAGAGTTACCATTTCTTATGAATAGAAGTAAGTTGAGATCATTTTTAGGCCATGTGGGTTACTATAGAACGTTCATCAAGAATTTCTCAAAGATTGCACAACCACTAACCCAGTTCTTTAAGAAGGATGTTACTTATAAACCAAGAAATAAGGCGCATGAAGCTTTTGAACAACTGAAGGAAGCTTTGGTGTCTTCACCCATTTAAAGAATCCAGATTGGAGCAAGCCATTCATTGTGTATATTGATGTCTCAGATGCAACAACTATGAAGTACTTTGAGCCAAAAGGATGAAAATGAGAATGATCATCCAGTTTACTTTAGAAGCAAAAAAATGAGCAGTGATGAGGCAAATTATACTGTAACTGAAAAATAGGCTCTCGCTATCATTTTTGCTGTGAAGAAGTTTATAAATTACTTGCTAGGGCAGAAATTTATGGTTGTAATAGATCATCAGGCTCTAAATTATATTGTAAATAAGCCTAACCCATCAGGGAGGATAACAAAATGGATAATTTTGCTACAAGAATCTGAATTTGATATTATAGATAGGCTAGGAAAGAAACATATCAATGCAGATGCACTCTCTCGAGCCTATGATGGTTTAGGTTCGTCTTGTGATGATGATCGATTTCCCAGATGCAACATTGTTATCCCTTGACACAATCCCTAGTGAATACATAGATATCTGGAATTATCTGAATGAATTTAAGTTTTCTTATGGTGCCAATGTAAAGATTAAGAGGAAGATTACTGAAGTCAGTCGTCCATATTCTATTCTACATGGAGTATTATTTCGAATAGGACTTGATGGACAGTACAAGAGGGCAGTTGGATGTGATCAAGGGAAGGAGCTAATAGAAGAATTCCACAATTTGTGGAGGACACTTCTCTGGTGTCTTGGAGCAAGTTATCCCTGGCCCACTCTAGCATGTTGTATCCAAAGATGCAGTCCTATTCTTCCACTTGGTCCCAGGTATGCCATATATTGTGAGATTTAAAAGGTCAAATTCATGCAATTTCCATGAATAGAAGTGGAAGTTGCATCATAGGGCAACATCAAAGTCAGCAACAGGATTACATACAAGCCAAACACCCCAGAATTCTCAAAAGAGTTGCAGGCATAAGTGGGATAAAAAGATTCATGCAACATGGCATTGATCCAGTTCTTGAGTTCTTCCTATTGAGTTTGATATTCCCACTGTGAGAGTTATGAAAAATGAAAGGATGGATGAAAGTGATTCAGTAAAAGAAAGGTTGGTACATCTTCATTTGCTAGAGGAAATGAGGGAAATAGTGAAGGATACAAGCTATAAGAAGAAAATGAAGCAGAAGGAATACTTTGATCAAAAGATCCATTGGTCTCCATTTCATGTGAATGACTTGGTTCTAGTATATGATTCCAGATACAAAAAAAGAAGACAGAGAAAATTTCTTCCAAAATGGATGGGGCCCTACAAAATAGCAGCTGTGCATGAAAATGGTACATACCGACTGGAGGAATTGGATGGCACTCCCATTACGAAATGGGTCAACCACGACAAGTTGAAGATTTTCTGTAAAGCACCAAAATAGTCTACTCCGAGGACGGAGTAGAAGCTAGGAAGGGGGAAGATGTCGACACTAAAATTTTCCTCCGTAATTTCTATTTCATTAATGTATGTATTAGGAATAGGATGTTGTTAAGTATAATTAGTAGTAGCGTCTGATAAGAAGATAATGATGCTGCTGAGTACGATGCCGCCAATAATGTTTAGTATGGTAACAGTCAAAGTACAATAGGAATGTTGTGGTAAAAAGTAAATATTTGTCGTAAGTGGTCTGGTAATGTTAAAATGTCAAAGTTAGGGTAAGTAGAGAAGTAGGGTCTACATGATTAGGAATTAGAAATATTATATTGGTAATAAGGACAAGGAGTGAGGTCATAAATATTTTGTGTATTTTATTTGTAAAAAGTCTAAAAATGTGGAACCCATGTGAAATGATAAGGTTTATCTTATCTTAAAAGATAAGCTTACATGTAAAGATAAGAGTTAAGCAGTATGGAATATGATTCGTCAGAGTAGATTTCTTATCCTATCTTAGAGATAAGGATGGATAAGCCTGGAAGTTCTATAAATAGAGAGGCCACCCCCCTCATTTAGCATAGAAGGAAGTAGTGAGAAATATTGTGAGGAAGTGTGCGAAGGAAGCCATCATTTTGAAAGGTGTGTTAAAGAAGCCATTAAGAGGTGTAATTGTGAAGTTTCTCCCATAGTTATTGTTGAACCAAGGCAAGTGAAGTTAGTAACACTTGAAGTACCTCATGGGTGAAATTGTAACAATTTCATGTTGATATTATAATTTACACTTATATTTCAGATTTTCCATCATTCCTTTGTATCATAGTCTATGGTATTCTTGTGTTATGTTTGTTGTTGTGTTTCCAGATTACATCCACCAAACTAAAAGTTGTGCATTAGTAAATAATCATAGCACAAGGAGTTCCCGGTGAAGAATTATCATAGTGCCGGATTGGTGATGATAGATCCCACTTGTGGTTTACTAAATCCTTTTCCTTTTAGAATTGTTGTATTAGTCTTTACTTGTGTTATGATTTTACCTACTTTATTGATTAGTTGTAGCATCTACTTTCATCTACAACTTAGTTTATTTCCAACATTGTATTTTCCAATTGTTGTGACAACAATCCTTTAGTTTATACCTCTTAAGCACTTGTAACTATGTATACAACACTGACAGTGTTGAAAGTTTACGTTCCTAAGTCTAATGAATAAATGATTGTGGATTACTGAACAACATACTAATTTCTACGAGTTAATTTGCACCACCATTTTTGGCATCATTTTTAGGGACTCTGCCAAGTTATTAGGTTTTTAATGAGGGTTTTTCATTTCTTAGAAGTAGTCTAGGTTTTAGGAATTCATCTCAAACTAGAACCCCCCACTAATTACCATTGAATGAGTTGAGTAGTTGATGCATGCACCATCCAAGGGATGCCCATGGTATATTTTTACCTAATCCACAAGTAGCACAAATATCTTCATTTACCTCTGAATATTCTTAATATTCTAAAGAAGAAACCTCTGTACTCAGTTTTCTTTTCAAAGAAAATCCCCCAAGTGATAGTTTTGTAGTTGCTCCTGAGAAGCTAGGGATGGCAGAAGAAGTAGACCAGAATGCTCGAAATGGGGCAACCACCTTTGAGTTCCCCATCACTGAAAATAATGTAGCTACTGGTATGAAGAATATTTCTCCATCAACCTTGCCAAATTTCCATGGAGCTATGTCAGAAGATCCAGACACCTTTCTCTTTGAGTTTGATGTTTTGTGTAAGAGCTATGATTATACTACTGATGCACATAAGTCGAAATTATTTCCTACAACACTCAAGGATGCAAGCTTGAGGTGGTTCATGGGATTGGGAAGGAATTTTGTTACTACATGGGCACAAATGAAGGAGAAGTTCCTCAATAAGTACCAAGACTATTGCAGACCAAGCAACAGAGGAGGTGATGAAATCTACAGAATGACACAAAAAGAGGATGAACCATTAGAAGACTATTTGGAAAGGTTCATGTTCTGCGTTCAGAAGTCAAGACACACCACTGACATACCACCTGACTCCCTCAAATTACTCTTTTTGAAGGGACTCAGTGAGGAGGACATGGATGCTCTGGATCTGATAGGAGTAGGGGACATTTCAAAAGCTACTTTTGACCAAATCTGTGAGGCCTGTAAAAACTATTCAAGAGCTACTATGAAGAGGGTAAGAAATGTAAGATAAAGAGGTGGATTATCTACCAAAACAATGGGGGACATATCTAAGTCAAATATTGTTAGCATGTTCAAAAACATGAAGCAGGAGATTGTCAATGATATGGCCAATCAACTAGATGCTCTACATGCCAAAAAGAAGAAAGAAGATGTAGAAGCAACACTCACAGAGTACTGCCATGCATGCAGAAGAAAGAAATAGACTGTAGATGTAGAGAATTAGCCAACATTGCTCAAGAAAGGGAGGCTTCACCTGATTTCAAGATGTTGGAGACATAAGATGGGAAAGTTTTATATGTTTCTCAAAGAAAACCATGGCCACTGAGGCAAGGAGGTATGACACAAGACCCTATGCATTCATTTCAAAATTGGTCTAATAATTCATATATGCAGCCCCCACCTTGGGCTAACCCTCAAGGATGGGCCCCATATCCTAACCAATATCAACAATAGTGGCAACCTCAATTCCAAGGCCAACCACAATACAATGGAAACAACCTCCTCAATCATGGCAACAACCTTGGAGGGAGGACAACATTGGAATAACCCACCTCCTAATTTCCAACAATATTATCCATAACCTCCTTATCAGCAGCCACAACAAAAATCTCTGATGCCAAACCCCCAAGCAGGCTCCCAACCAAAAGCTACACAACTACCTACTCAACCAATGCCTAATCCTAACAATAAAGTTGCTCAGCCATCCTATTCCACTGAACCAACTCAATACCCTACCTATTCTGTTGATATCAACAATATCCATCTTCTCTCAAGAAGAGAACTTCCTTCACCAGCTGGACCTACCATTACTAGAATTTGTTGAGGAACCACAGTTGCTACATGATGACCACAACAATAATAGAAGATGTTGCAGGTTAGATCCGCAACAACCTGCACAAATTTCCAGCAAGCGTAAAATGCAGGGTAATGAGCCACCATTTCCTTGAAAGGTTACAAGAAAAGAATGACTGACCTCAAATCAGAATTCTGATTCTGATTTTTTCAACCAGTTAAAAGACATTTGTGTCAAAATTCCATTGATTCAAGCTATTAAGGATGTGCCCATCTACAATAAACTAGTTAAGGATCTATGCATTAAGAAACCAGGAAGAAAGAGGAAAGATCCAACTACTGTGCAGGTCATTGGACAACTAGCTGATATTATGCTTGGGAACTCAATTCTGCCCAAATACATAGATCCAGGCAGCCCTTTAGTAAATGTCACAATCAATGACACAGTGATAAAAAACACACTGATTGACTTGGGGGCAACAATAAATGTAATGACAAAACAAATCATGGATGATTTGAAGTTAGAAGGACTAAGACCAACAACCACAGTCTTGCAGCTTGCAGACAGATCAATAGTTAAATCCTGAAGGAGTTTTGGAGGATGTGGTAGTAGTGGTAGACTCCTGGGAGTACCCTGCTAACTTCATTGTTCTCCAGCCAAAAGCAAGCTTAGGAGGATATCCTATCATCCTAGGAAGACCATGGTTAGCAACTGCTGATGCATTCATAGGATGCAGATCTGGTAATATGATCATCTCTAATGGAAGTGGCACCAAAAATCTTATGCTTTACCCACCTACACAACCATTCAATGAAGAAGACCAAACCATTTGGGTGGAAGAACCAATTGAAGACTAAAGTTCAGTTTAACAGCTCATGATGCTGGAAAAGTCATGCACAATCAAAGGACAAGAAGAAGATGTTGTTCTTTCTAACGTTCTACAGAATAATTATGGTAAGAATGAAGAATATGGAAAATTACGATGCATAAGTTGTCTGAAGAATCAAATCTTACTGTAGCATAGTACTATGAATGTTCCAGGTAAGAATTACATCCTACACTAACTTCTTCCACATGATTGTATATTGAATTTTGTAAGTAGCAACATATGCTCCATGATTGATCTTTCTAAGCAAATGGAAATTGCACCGGGTAAGCCACTTAATGTGAACAAAACATTGAGTATGTAACAAGAACAATTGTTAGTTTCTCTTCTCAAAAAGCATATGACAACATTTGCATGGGAATATAGAGACATGCATGGAATCCATCCTAAAGCTCTGTACTCATAAGATATACATCAAAGACAGTTGCAAGCCAATAAGACAACCATAAAGGAGAATGAACCCAATAGTGAGGGATATAGTGAAAGAAGAATTAAAGAAATTATTGGATGTTGGATTCATATATCCAATTTCAGACAGTCAATGGGTGTCACCCCTTGTTATTGTACCTAAAAATAATGGCAAATGGATAATTTGCGTAGACTATAGGGAGTTGAATGCAGCAACAAAGAAGGATCATTTTCCACTCCCTTTTATTGATCAGGTACTCGACACTCTTGCTGGAAAAAAGTATTTTTATTTTCTATATGGCTATAGTGGCTACAACCAAATTCAAATTACACCAGAGGATCAGGAAAATACCACATTCACATGCCCATGGGGAATGTTTGCATACTCTGTTCTTCCCTTTGGTCTATGTAATGCACCTGCCACATTTCAGAGAGTAGTTCTTAGCATCTTCTCAAATCTAACCAATGACTGCATGGAGGTATATATGGATGATTTTATAGTCCATGGCAGTAATTTTGATGAAGCAATGAAGAACTTAGACAAGGTTCTCAAGAGATGCAAGGAGCATAACCTATCTTTGAGCAATGAAAAATGTTATATGATGATGTCTGAGGGGATAGTGTTAGGTCATTATCTATCATCTACTGGAATCCAGGTAGATCCAACAAAAATATTAGTGATTATAAACCTGCTAACACCTAAAAAGTAGAAATATGGAAGAAGCTTCTTGGGTCATGTTTGGTATTATAAATATTCATTCAAGATTTTAGTAGAATTGTAGCACCATTATTTTTTTTGTTGGGAAAGGATGATGCATTTGTATGGAAGGAGAAATGTGAAGCTGCATTCCAAACTTTGAAGCAAATGCTAACTTCTGCACTTGTTTTAAGAGGACCAGATTGGATTTTTCCATTTCATATACACATTGATGCCTCAGATCATGCCATTGGAGTTGTTTTAGGAAAGAAAGATGGGATACTCAATTATGCAATCTATTATGTCAGTAAGAACCTGCAACATGTTGAGCTTAACTATATAGTCACTGAGAAAGAGTTTTTAGCAGTTGTTTACGCCATCAACAAATTTAGGCACTACATCACGGGCTACCCAGTGTTTATTCACACTGATCATGTTGCCATTAAATATCTGATCAACAAACCAGTTGTAAGTAGCAGGATAATCAGATGGTTATTGCTCTTACAAGAGTTTGATGTAACAATTGTGGATAAGCCTGGGAAAGACAATGTTGTAGCATATTTTCTCTCAAGGATGGAGAATAATAATGAAGAAGCAGTGGTGGATGATTCTTTCCTAGATGAGCACTTGTTTTCCATTTCCACCAAGACACCCTGGTATGCTGATATAGCCAACTATTTGGTTTCAGGTAAGACACCTCCACACTATCTATATTCTGAAAAGAAATATATTGTTGAGAAAAGTGTGAATTTTTCTTGGATAGTTGGTTTCCTATTCCACACAGGGCAGGATAATGTTATGAGAAGATGTATAGATGATGAGGAAATTTATGATGTCCTCAAAGCCTTCCATAGTGAGCCATGTGGAGGACACTTTGCTATAAAAAGAAAAGTGCGAACAATATTAACAACATGGTATTACTAGCCTACACTACACAAGGATGCAACATTGTATTCAAGAAGATGTGATAAGTGCCAAAGAATGGGAAATCCTACCAAATCAGATGAAATGCCATTACAGCCTCAGCTAGTATTGCAACCATTTGAAAAATGGGGATTGGACTTTATTGGTCCCATAGATCCTAAGTCTCAGCAAAAAGAGTACATTCTGGTGTGCACAGACTACCTCACCAAATGGACAGAAGTGAAAGCGTTACCAAATCAGAAGAGTGAAAAAGTTACAAAATTCCTATATGACCACATCTTTACAAGGTATGGAGTGCCAAGAGAGATTGTTACAGATCAAGGTACCCACTTCACTGCTGAAGTTATTACTGATTTAGCTACAAAATATGAAATCAGGCATAGGAATTCTACACCTTATCATCCACAATCCAATGGCCAAGCTGAAGTAACAAACAGAGAAATTGAAGCCATCTTGACAAAGACCATTGCGTTGCATAGAAGGGATTGGTCAGAAATACTTCCAGAGGTAGTTTGGGCATTCAATACCACATGGAAAAAAAACAACTAGATTCACACCTTTTGAGCTACTATATGGTAAGACTGTTGTTCTCCCTATTGAACTTGAGCACAAGACATTAAGAATTGCATTAGAATTGGGCATAGATTTTTCTGAAGCTCAGAGGAAAAGGATTCTTCAACTCAATGAGTTGGATGAAATGAGGAGGCAGGTTGTTCATAATACAAAGGTGGTACAAAAGCAAAGGATCAAGTGGCATGACAGGTTCATCAAAACAAGGAAATTTCAAGAAGGTGATTGGGCTCTTCTCTTTGACTCCAAATACAAGGACCACATGGGAAAACTCAAGGACAAGGTGGCTAGGTCCATATGAGATTGAGAATATATTTCCCAATGGAGCTGTGAAACTCACCACCATTGATCATGTGAGATTCAAACTACTGGTAAATGGTCATAGATTGAGGTTGTACAAAAATCCAACTGATAGGAGCACCTTCATCCAATAGTTCAGAGGAGGCCAAAGTATGATGGAAATGAGAACATCAGAATTGAGGTCAGAAGTTGAACCTTGTTAGTTCATCTTCTGAAGTTTTAGAGGAATGGTATCTTCAGTGGCCTTGGTATATCCAGCTTACTGGATACCCCAAGGAGGAATAAAAGTGATGTGATCATCCTTCATGGTGATCAACACCACTCACTAACATGTTTTATTTTCTTAGCATTTCTATTTTGTAGGATTTGGTGTATTTGTGGCAAGGAGTGCATAATCTATGATGAAAGGAGATGGTGCAAAGACTAGAACATCCACTTGCAACAGCATGCAACCAAATCCCTGTTTTTCTTTCATTTTTGATAGAACTGAGATTCTATGAAGAATCAAGGACCCAACTGAATGAGAAAAAAGAGATGAAGATAGTTAGCACCAGAAAATTCAATCTTCCCTCTCTGGGAATCAATTGAATTCATTATGGAGCTTATTCTATACAACAACACCTACAACAACACTACTTGCAACAACACAATACCTCAACATGCAGCCTCATGCATGCATCCAAGGGCATGAACTCCAACAAGGCACATGTCACAATCATTCAGCGTACATCTTGAGTTAAGTGCACTCAATTTCCTTTAATAAAGTAGTGTTAGAATAATTATATGAAATTAATATACGTGCTAAGTCATCAATAAAATTTATTAACCATAATGTTCCCACCTTCTATAATGTGACATGTCTCCCATGTCACTCCATGTTATCACAAACCTCACTTCACACGGGGATATCCTTCAAATCCAATTAATGCTCACTTTTTCAAGTTGCGTGCATAATCAGTTACAAATTTCAAAAAGGTAAGCACTTGAGTTCTTCCACTCATTCAAATTTTGCATAATCAATTCAAAGTGAAAAATATCTTGCTTCACAGAGCTTAAGGAAGTTACAGAACTTAACAATGGGGGAGACTTGATTAGAAATGAACCTACAGACCACTCACAGCTTCAAAATCAACCACAAATTCTACAGTACTTTCATGATAGTGGTTGGATGGAGTACATCAATAAATTCCAAGGTTTCAATGAGTCGATGGTCACAGAATTCACCACCACCTTCAGGGATGGGAAAGCAACAGTAAAAGGTTTGAAAGTTAAAGTTGATGATGAAATATTGGCTACAGTCATTAGAATACCGACAGAGGGTGAGATGTTTCCTATAAAAGAAAATCTAGATGAAGCTCACATAGAGTTTGGAGATGAGGATGAAAAATTTGTGACAGATAGACAAGGTACTCTATGAACTTATTTAAAACCCTTTTGGGAAGATGTGTCAAACTATATCATAAAATATTTTACCTGTGAGGGTCGGTACTCAAGGTTAAATATTGTCCATTTTAAACTGCTCAATCATTTAAAGAATGGTAGACATGTGAATGTTCCTAATTTCTTACATGAGAGTTTGAAGAAGATGAGTAAGGAATCACAAAGGGGTAGGTCTTCCTTGTCTCACCATTGTCTTGTCACTTTAATTGTGAAACATGCATTAGAAATTGAACATCCTACATTAAATGGGGGAGTTTTCTAGAGAAAAACATATTAATGATTTTTGGGGAAAGGGAAAGAAAAAGAGAAGAAGCTCATAGCTAGTTCTTCTATGCCTCCACCTGAACCCTTAGCTTTAACCTCTATTCCATCAGAATCCCTACAGAAACCCCCATTCCTTCAGAAGCTTCCATACCTATAGAAAACTTTGTACCTATCCATGAAAACCTCCATCTCCAGAACAAGGCCCTAGGCCATCTCTCCTGATAGGGTTCTGGTTGCTGAAACTTTGCTAAATATATCAACACCTAGAGTCTTCTTCCTCAAAAGGAAAGAGAAAATATTCAAGTAAGGCCCCTCTGAACCATCTAGGAGATCCCATAGGCTTGAATACTAAAAATCCAAGACCTCAAAGTCTAAAGGAAATATTCAAATCTTCCTAGACAGTGATGTGGAAGAACTAGAAAAACTGACCTACAATGGATGTTGAAGGGAGCCCATGGAGATATACAAATGGATGAATAGACCAAGGAAGTGGAAGAGAAAAAGGAGGAAGAGTTAGGTGAGAAACCTACTCATGAGAGCCCTATTGAACCAATTAGAGTTCAAAAGAGGTGTTCATGCTGGGGAAACCCATACATGCAGCATGAAGGAGAGTGAGTAGAAGAAATTGAAAGTAATCAATGGTCATAAAGCCCTGATGAAATAGAGGTTATTCGTGCACAACATGAAGAGGATGTAGTGACCAAGGAAATTAAGGAAGTAACCACTGTGGCTGTAGATAATGAAGAACAACCTGAGGAAGTGACAACACAACCAGTACATGAAACACATACCAATGCAATGGATACTGTAGAAATTTTTCCACTTGATATTGAAGAAACAATTGAAAACATTGTCCAAACCCTTGAGCCAGAACCTGTTCATGAATCTATTGAGCCAATGCACATAGAAAATCCTCCAGTTGCCCCAAATATAGCTCATGTAATCTCAGAACCTGTGTCTCCACCAATGCCACCACCCAACTTGCAGCCACAAGTTATCATAAAAGAAGTTTTTAGAGAGCCTCCTAGGCCAAGTATGTAGAAATATGGAAACCCAAACCACTTTTCTAGACTATTGGGTGCAACAAGTTTGAGAATTATGTTAACAAGCTACAAAGAAGGTGGGAAAGAGAGAAGGAAGAGTTACTTTCCAACATCAACAAGATTTGGAGGAAAAAGATAGACAGCTTAGGGCCAAGGATAATGAAATTGCAAGGCTAAAAAAGAAACAAGAAGCTACAGTTCAAGTGACAAATGAAATATTCAAATGTAGACCACCATCTAACATTTATGTTGTCTTCTTAAAGAACAAATGTTGCAATTGAAATATACTTGTATTAACAATGATATCCCATTTGATATTAGTGGAGCCAGGCCTTTCTTTAGAATATACTTAAAAATTCCCCATGAGATCCAATTACTTTTATGTGAGTTATATATGTATAATTATGCTTTAGAGTATGACAGAGATTGGATCCCTATACTTTACATTGGGGATGTACAAATTCAAAGCACTATGTTCCTACTTCAATAATGAGCTATATAGGGAGAAAGAAAATGGTGGATTATAGACACTTGTGCAAAGAACAACCTTTGATGATCAGGAAGAATCTGGAAACACTAAGGCAATGATTGAGGAATATGGGAAGTTTATGAAGAGTTAAGGAAAATAAAACAAAGGGTATATCAGATGAGACAGGAAGCCCATGATGAGGCAAGAGATACATTAAGTATAATAACATGGAAATAGTACATGCCTGCAGGACAAGATGGGAAGAAATGTCACCCTAGAGCTTGAAGAGGAAAGAAGTGCATTCATATCCTAATATCATACCAAACTTTCAGAAGGATAAATTCCTATATTGAAGTCTCTAAGGCATGTGGAAAACATTGGTTTCCCATTGCTTATTATCCACCAATTTTTCATTTTTCTATCCCCCACTGGTCTGGAAATAAAGCAGCTAGATGAGGAACTACAGGACAGGGTAATGGAAAAGGTTAGAAGAAATGCAGGTTATTTCTTCAGTGAACCAGAAGGCACCTCAACACCAATGGATTTCAGGAGGACTATGCAACATTACAGGTTGATTCCAAGAAAGAAGAGGAAGAACACAGTGAATTCTTGAATGAGGACATTCAAGAAGCTAGGTCTGAGGGTGTGATGAGACCCTTTTATTTACTATTTTAAATGCCTCATCTGTTGTATTTTTGTTTATCCATGTGTACTCCCTTAAACTTGTTTTTCCCACATACTCCTTGAACATTTCCACCTAAATTGAACTTATGGCACTTATATTAATTAATATAACTATTACTAAGTTACTCTATTTATGTGGATTTTGAATTTACATGTTAATCTCTTTTATATAATGAAATGATTAATAATGTTTTTTGTGAATGCCATACTTGTTTGCATGAAGATGTTATATGTTGCCACTAATATGCAACCAAAGAAACTTTGTCACAATGTAAAGGGACTCATCCTGCAACAACTGACATGTAGCAACAACTGGGACTCATCCACAGTAAATTCACCTACAAGCCAAAGGAGAACACACACATATACAAGACCATGATTTTGGGAAGCTTGATCAACGTGGATACTTCACCTGAGTTTGTGCACATGACAATAAATAAGAAGTTATGATAACAAGAAGAAGATCTCATGCTAATACTTTATTATGCTCTACAACTACTTTGGAACTAGTTTATTTAAGTTGATAACTAATTGTTAGATTGAATAATTAGTTATGTTGTTGTATTAGAACACCTTTTCTTAGTTCTATTGCATGCATAAGAATCTATGAATTTCTTGGTAATGATCTTGTACTTAATCAAATTGTAACTGTTAGTTTGAATTCGGTCTCTTCACGTCTCTGCTGAATTTAAATAGAATGTCAAGACTGTAGAAGGAATCGATGCATAGTGAAGGAGTTGATGTAAGTTTCATTTTGTAATCTTCATGTTGATAAATAAAATATGAGTTCTATCATTTTGTTGTAGACACAAGCCTTACGAAGGGTTAGCACCCAAGGTAGGGTCCACTTGTGGTTTGCTAAACCCCTTTCCTTTTTGTTTGTTGTTTTAGTTCCTTGCATGAGTGGCAACATCCTCAAAATTAGTTTCCCAAATTGTGCTCATTTTATCTTCTAATAACAAGTTTAGTACATACCTATATTCACATTGCTCTAGATTTGTGGTACATTTAGGGTAGTGCCATGTGTTGTTTGTGTTCTAGATTTTTTTTTCCGACATGTCTTTCCACCAACTACATTTATATATGTTTGGTAACAGAAATTGGTCATCTTTATATGGATTGTGGTTGTAGCCAATGAAATCCTACTTGTTATTTTTAGTTGTATAGTATGTCAAATCTCAACAATGTCCATGGCCTCAGGTTTGACATCGATCAACAAAGAAGGAACATCCAAGTAGGTTTCCTACATAAGCAACTTTCGAAGGTCATCTATTTTTGTTATTGATGGGTTGATGAAAATTTATGAGTTCAAACTAGTAGAAATAGATTTCTCATTGAATGACATGACCTTACCATGCTTCACAAAAATATTGTGTTCATAACTATTGTTGTATGGCACATTTCAACTAATACATGGCCTCATGTTTGTTGGAAACTCCCTACAAAGTAATCTCTATAACATGCATTGAGATGTCCTCAATTAAAACACTTTTTTTGTGATTGTTCTATATGTCCTATGTATATTTGATAGAACAACGATAGAAATAACAATTGCAATTACATCCATAATACTATTAATGTAACATTTTTTTATGTTTGCAATGTGCACAAATCAAAAATTGTACGTGGGTATATTATTGGTACTCTTTGCACAAAGCTTTACAATAGAGTTATTATCAAGAGTAATCTCCCATTGGTTATCAAATTTACTAAATTATTTGTTTTCATATTTTATATTGCCATTTGAAATATTATAGGCTTTTCATACTCATATATTGTCATGGAAATTAGTAGTTGCATGTCCAAAGGAGGGTAACACTGATGTCATCAATATGACAATCCATTACGGTGAAGTTAAACACTTTCCCTGGGCCTTTGTTATTAATGAAAGCATGTATGTTCCCTTTCTCGGTAACTTTATCCTTGATGTTCCATTTTGGTTGATAAGGATTCAATTTCTTAATATAGGTCACCGGTTTGTAGGGAGTTACGACGAATGCCTTGTCGGTGTCAACTCACAACAAGGATTTACCTCCAACATCTATTGTTTCAAAGGCATCATTACTAGCCATAGCTTAAGTATGTATTGTTGCGTAGTATTTCTATGTGACTGTACCCTTAAATCACACATACAAATAATAATTAGTCGTAAATAAATAAAATCAAGACCACAAACAAAGGAGAACATAAGAGCACATCTACATACACATACCGAACGCAAATATGTTTACCATGAAAATGCCAATGTAATCCATGTACAAAAAATTGACCAAATCTATAAATGATAAACATTTAAATAGTAAAACAACATATATTGATATATTAGTTATATCTACCCAATATAAACTATAATAAGGGTACAAATTAATATATTTGTGTTATAAATGCACATATAGTTCGCCACATGAAATAAAATTACTCATATCATAGTAGAATTATCAGGGTTAGTCACATATCTTTCACACCATTCATAAACAAATTCAAACCACAACTGATCCTTGTGCAAAAAACAAGTCCCAAATGAGTCGTCACCAATTGTGGAATATTAAAAAAATGCAATAGGAAAAAGAACCTAAACTACTAATATTTTCAAGCTTTGTGTCTGCTGTTAGTAGAGCCATGTGCATTTTAAATATTGTTTAATTTTCTTCCATATTCCCATCATGGTGTCCCCAGATTTCACCCTGAAATCTAGGACCACCCATTTTTGTAAAAAATTGTTCTTTTAAAATAACGGGTCTTTTTGTGTTTTTATTGCCAGAAGATGTCTGTATTGTGTTAAGATATTCCCAGTGAATCATATGAGCCAATTTTGAAGAATACCCAAATGCCCAAACTCATTCTATCCCTCCGCCAAGTTTTGTCTACGGGAAATTTTTATTTAATTATTTATTAAATAAATAATGCCCTGTTTGAAGTAATTGTGCTCCAATTGAATCCTGTTGATGTTTTGCATGCTAGTATTCACACATCTTAATAGGGTTTTCACCGGGAATGAATTCAGGGCCTTGTCTGCAACTTCTGGCAACGTTTTTCACTTTTATTTATTTCTTTTATGTTTTACTCTGGTTTTCTCTGTAGTTTCTCTGTGAAATTCCCCTAGGTATGTTCCTTATCCAATATAGTTTGTTTAATTTCCTAAAGCATCTGGAGATCATCTACTGACACAACACCAAAAGGAATCAACCTCAAAATGCAAACTTCCGACCAAAAAAGATGAAGTAATGCACAAAAAACCTCTCCCAAGCAAGTCACACTTTTTGGAATGAATGAGTTTTAGCTACAATGAGATTTTTGGTAGTGGCAGGCAGACATGAATTTATTACCTACATTGTAGGGTAATTTTTCCCATGAAGTCAAAGTCACTTAAGTTGAGATGGGAAAAATTAGAGGCGGTAGGCAGGCGGGAATTTCTTACCTGCCTTGCAGGGTAAAATTCCCATTATAAAATAAAGAAAAATCACTTAAAGCACTGATGGGAATTTTCTACCTACCTGGTAGACTAAATTTTTCCACCAAAGATTTATTCACCCATGCAAATCACACTTTATCAAAAGAGGCTAATATTTACGCAAGTCACACTTTTTGGGAGATGTTTTAATTTAATAATGTGAATTTTGGCAGTGGTAGGTAGGCGGAAATTTCTTACCTGCCTTACAGGGTAAAAATTCTCATTATAGAGGTCAAACAACCTAAGTGAAAGAAGGGATCTTTGGAGCTGCAGTGCAGGGTAGAGAATCCCATCAAAGTTGACTTCTTAGTTTTAGAAATCAGCACTGCCATAAAGTGTGACCCATTTAGGCATTAAACAATGCTTTTAATGGTATTTATTAATAGTTTTTATGCCTAATTTTGGTGCCATGGATGAATGAAAATTCAAAGCAAGAATTCAAGCCAAAGACAATTGAAGGATTCATGCTAAAAATAAATAAAATAAATTTATTTAAGGGCAACCAACAACATGAATAATTAGGCGCCCAATTTGGGTGAATAAACAGATTGTTTATTAATTAAATTGCCAGGAATAGGAAGGAAAATTATTAAAAATAGAATTTTGAGGGTTATATAAGTATGGGCTACCATAATGAAGAAGCAATTAATTATTTTGCTAAGGATTACAGCTGAGACAGTTTTGGCGTCAAGGAAAGGAGGATTTATGCATCTGAAGGTGTTTTTCATTGCTAGGAAGTTTCAAGGTTTGGAACTTAGGGTTGGAATAGCTTGATTTATGCTATGATAGTTATCTACATGCTATTATAAGTGCCCAGGTGAATTTAAAAATATTTATGCTTGCTTTGCATGCAAGCAAAGCCTCAATTTTTAGGGCAGCAAGCTTCATATGCAGATTTTTGGTGACAGAAATCAAGTATTCATGCTCTGGACTTCATCTTTGTTTGAAATAATTGTAGGTATTCATTACAGGTGTTCATATAGGTGAAAATGATTTCAAACCAATGTTAGGTACATTGAATATATCTTTCGAATTTGAAGAAATTTCGAGAGTCATTGTTTCTCTACAAAGACGTGCACACATCTCTGTAATCTGGGATGTGTATCCGCCTCTTTGGCCGCGCATGCGTAAATGGTCTGACTGTGTAAAAATATTTACAAATTCTTGTTTTAGGCTTGGGTATGTACACGTTAGAACCTGAGCGACCATGTCAATATGGGAACCTCTCTGTCATGTTGTGAGCGTCTGTGTTTTACTACATTAGATTTTATTAATTTTTAACTGCAGGCATACTTGTTAAGTAGGACACGTATCTGTTGGTTTGGAAGCGTTGTTGTCAGTATAGGCGCGCAGGTGTCTGTATTAAAATTAGAAATTTTTACAGTCTACAAAATCTTTTCTTCTGACCCATTACTGAAGGTTTTTTAGAACTAACAATTTAAAAAATAGGGTTTTTTCTTAATATTTCAGTTTGCATAGTTAAAGTGTTTCATTCTTGGCTTGGAATTAGCTTTGTAGAAGTGTGTATGCTCTCTCCTCGTGTCTTCAAAGGTGATCTTGGAGATCAAAAACACTTATACAAAACTCATATAATTGTTCAAACACTTGTTTTATAAAGAATGAAGTAAAAATTTGATGTGATTTCAGTAGGATTTTTCACGTTGCATATGCTCTTCCTTCGCGCCTTTTGGCGATCGTAGGAATCAAAAGCAAAGTGTAAAATTCTCTTTCTTGACATCAACCTACGAACAGGAAAATTACTAAAAACTTGTTGTCTACAGGACCTAATGATTGTCAGAGAAAGGTTTCGAAAAATAAAACACAAAATTGCTAATACACATGTTCTTATAGGTTTCCAAACGTGTGCTACTGAAAACCACATTAAGTTAAGCAAGATAAAAAACACACCATATTCAAAACATTTTATTGCAAGTTTTAGAAAAGGTTACGTCCTTATCTGCTCAACTGGAACATAACCCTTTTGGCATAACGCCTTAAGCTACAAAAATGGGGGTGGTTCCAGGAACCCTAAAGTAATCCACCGCTGAGTAACCTCGTGGATGAAATAGGAAGCGCTCCACTTACCCACTTGACTAGTATGCCTTGTGAGATAGAGTTACCAGTTGTCCATATGGTGACCCCAGGGAGAGCACACCTGGATGCACTAGTTGCCCTTTGTGCTCGAAGGGGGTAAAGTAAAGCCGAGATACTCCCAAACTAGTCATTACAACTTTTTGGGTAAATCACGCTTGCTTAAGACAACTTTGTAGCACCTAGGTGAGAGAACTTATTAAGGAGGCCATTCTATCTTGGAGCCCACTTTACTAGTCCATTGTTGCGTCAAGCCATCACGAAGTGACAACTCATCTGGAATCTAAACCTTGTTTTTCGAACAAGGCAAAGAACCCTTGTGAGTTTTATCTGAGTGTCTTTCATCATGAAACTAAACTACGTCCCACCTTCGCTTAGTTTTATTCTTGTCTTTGGATGAGGCGAAGCTCTGCCTAGGTGGCTCTTGGTTTATTTCCATCTTTTGATCAATACCCTTGCATTCTCACTGCCCATTTTTTGGGGTGAGAAAGGTGCATACATTGCACGTTTTTATCAGAGATAGTGCTCGTCACTTTTTTGTCCGTTTACGCCCATCCATGTTTGCGGCTGGGTTGTTAAATGTCTAAAGTGTGTAGGTACACTTTTTGTATCTTTGATAAAAGTCCATCCATCTTGATTTCAAGATCATCTTCACTGCTATGGGTACGGTTCATCTTTTGTCTCTTCTTGAGTTGATAGTTTTGTTCGCATCCTAGACGCACAATCTCAGTACTTACATTGTATTCTCATTTTGTGAGAAGATGGTATAAGTCCCCTTATTGTGTGGTTACGCTGCTCACACGATTAAAAACTCCTTGTTATACTTATCACTTAGTTTTAGTTTTGACGTCATCTGAGTCTTCTTGAAAAGTGTCGATAATGCCTTATATATATCATAATAAAGTTGTCATGGTACTAACACCTTGCTTGCTCGGTTAATGTATCACGGTGACGTTATTACGCTATATCTATTCACGACTTCCATTTTTCAGAAGGTTCGGCTTTCATCGGCATTCAAACTAGTTTTAGGTATACCTTGTCGAGGGACTGCGACAACATCACGTCAGTGCTTAGGCCTTGTTGGGGTTCTAACTTGACCTACATATTGATACATCATTTTCGCTATCTATTTTTAGGGCATAGACTTGGTAACAACAAATTGAGTGATCATTATATTTAGGTGTGCAAAAGAATTTTCCTTGATAAAGATGACTGCATAACACTACATCTAGGATACACTGTAGTATAGTTCCAACATCACCTTGAACGGCTTATAGAAAACCATACACTTAGGGGTTACGCTAGCTACATACAAATGTCTGCTAGTAATGCCTAAAATCATAAAAATGACAGCCAAATCAAATGAGCATGATATAGGAGAAAACCCTTTCGACACCTTCCCATTTAGTGGTCACAATTTAGGACCACTCTTTTCTCAAGTCAAAGATACGGAGACGTTAATTGATCATAGTGGAGAAGAGTCAGACTCTTCCGGAGAACAACAAAGGTTAGACCTAAATAGATTTGATGAACTCCTATATTATAATAAAGATCAAGTACTCGCAAGAGTTTTAGCATTAGGAACTAAACTTCCACATGAGCGTGAAGAAGAAACAAAGGTCATTAACCCTAATTTAGGAGAATGAAGATTTGTCTTAGACACAGATAACCCTTTTGATGTGGGATACGCTTCCACTTCTGGGCACTATAAGGCCGCTGTCGAAGGTGAACCATCACGAAAACCTCACTATAAAGCTTTGCGTAAAGTGAAAACTAAGTGAAAAGCTTCTCCTCCTCTGAAATTTGATGAAGAAGAGGACCCCCTGGTTGAGGAGGAGATCCTCCAAAAACAGATCTTGAAGTTGAGTCAGAAACTAGCAAACCTAGGCTCTTCAAGAAGAAACATATACAAAGACAAAGACAAAAACAAACCTAACGAGTTTCAATTTGATCCACATACAGACTATACCTTTAAGGCAATGTAGGCTCAAAGGCCAATGTCACCTACTAAAGAGCAACTCATTCAGGAGGAATTGAAATCTATGAAAGATACGCTTACTACATTACAACAGGGAAATGTAGGCCAAAATAGAAAATATTCGTATGAAGAACTATGTCCTTACCCCTTTGATAAGGACATGTTACAACAACCTTTCCCAAAACACTTTACCATTCCCAAGTTTGATAAATATAAGTGCAAAAGTGACCCTCGTGATCATATAAAAGACTTTTACATGGCTTGCAAAGATGTCGCATATAGCGATAATTTCTTGATATGACTCTTTCCTCGCAGCCTTGGAGCAGTAGGATTGGAATGGTTCTATAGCATACCCAAGGACTCCATTACAACGTGGCCCACTTTGGTAGAGAAATTTGTAAGGCATTACTCCTATAATATGGAGAGCGACATCACAATGAATGATCTATGTAACACAAAACAAAAACCCAATGAGACATTTGCAGGATTTTTACAACGATGGCGTGGGTTAGCTAGTCACTTTCCTTGTGCCTTACCAGAAAAATAGTTAGTGAGCATATTTGTTCCTAACTTAAACCCAGAAATAGCCTTTCACTTGCAAATGCATTGTGGCTCAAACTTCGAAGAAGTCATAGAGAAAGGCAGTCAAATTGAGAAAGCCCTCATTGCCAAGGGAACGCTTAAACCTGTCACTAAAAACAAACATGAAACCAAATCCACAGACAAACCTAAATTCTTCAATAAGAATAAACATGTTGTTGGTGATGGCATTATAGACTCCAAGAGATTCCAAGCCATACAGACAGGCCCACTCTTAAATCTTTCGCAAGGACCTCGTCCTAAAGCACCTACAAAACGTACGTTCACATCCTTAACAGAATCCTTATCTACCATCCTAAAACAATTAGATGACGCAAAAATGGTAGAATATCCAACTACAACAGTACCATATCCGGAAGATGCTCCAAAACCGGTTTGGTTCAAAGATCATGAATATTGTGACTTCCACCGTGTTAAAGGACACAAAATGGATAGATGTTTTATGATTGTGCCATTATATCCAAGACCTCATAGAGGAAGGGAAGATTGTTGTGGATTCTCCCCCTGAGACCGGTAAAAGTTCAAATGAAAAAATGGGTATTTACAAGGAACCTTTTCCTAACCATGTAGATAAAAAGAAAAGAAAACCAGATCAAGGGAAAACCTCCAATGACTATAGGACTGCTGCCTATGTGTACCCTACAAATGATAGTCCTTATGATTCCCTCATTGGATGTATTAGCTCATCTAATGAACAGATCAACACCATTCAGATTTTAGAAAAGAGTTGCGCAGTCAGGACAAGACGTGCCCGCTTAGTCATACCAGATCCTGTGCCTATCCCTCAGGAAGGTCAGTATAATTTAATAGAGCAGTTAGAGAAAACACCTACTAGGATATCTATTCTCGATCTCCTCAAGATCTCTAATGCCCATAAGAACATACTGTACAAAACTTTACAAAATTCAGGGGTTTCCATAGAGGTAGACCCCACAAACCTTCAAGCCATGATTGCACGCTTAGACACCAATGATCATATTACTTTTGATCATACTGCAATCCCGCATAACAACCCAGAACATAACTTACCATTGTATCTCGAAGTGGTGGTTACCCATCACAAAATCAAAAGAGTACTTGTAGATGGGGGATCTGGTCTAAATATTTACACTTTAAAGCTGGTTAAACAACTAGGCCATTCAGAAACAGAGCTGGGAGCTAAGACTATCACAATCACAGCATATGACAATGAAGAAAGAGAGTCAGCAGGGACTATAGTGGTTCCCATGGAGGTAGGACCAACATGTCATGACACAATGTTTCATGTCCTTGACTTGGACCTTCCATACAACATGCTCTTGGGATGCCCATGGATCCATGCCATGCAAGCTATTCCATCAACTTTTCATCAGTGCATCAAGTTATGTCATGAAGGGTAGGTGGTTACCATTTTGGGTGACCCAGAACCATTCACACATTGTAGGGCATTGCATAGTTTTTCTCGTGCAGCTTATGAATGTCCTTCTGCGGATGTTGTTGTCCCTCTACAAACAGAGGCTATAAAAAAATGAATAGATTCAGAATCCCTCATGCCTTTCAATCAATATTTTCCCTCATTGGTCAACCCATTTGCTTCATGGGAGGCAACATCAGCAAAATATGGCCCAGATAAGCCATTCACTCTTGAGCAGGCTTTGTTGATATCAGACTTATCAGTATCCCCCAGGACAAGGGGTAAGCCTTATTTTCAGTTCAAGAGCACTCACGAGCAATGTCCTAAACTGTTGGAAAAATTTGTCCATAGTGGTCTCCTATCTGAGGAGAAAATGTTAGAAGACCCTACCAGCAGAGTGCCAGAAGGCACCATGGCTTCATGCAATCAATCACCTCAGTACATCAAAGGTCCCCGCATGATGTTTGTCATGGGCTATAGTGGGTTTGGATGTGGCGTCAATGTACAAGGCTAGTTGGAGCCTATCCCTATCCCTCATTTTAAAGTTGATAAACATGTCCTTGGAATAAGGCCCCATGATGCTCTACCTTTTGAGAATGATGCCACCTCTTCTGAACGTGAGGATGTTTCATCTCATTCTGATAGTGACGCAGATTCCCAATGTAGCCTTTACGAGGATCTTGCCTCCACGAACCTATTCCCAGATTCGTCGATCCTTACCTTATCCAAATCCATCCCCTAGATAAATATCCAGTAGCCCTTGTATATCCTAAACTTATAGATTGGGATCAACAACTTCACGTGCCCCTGGATTTCTTTGAAAATGATGAGGCATTTGCAGAGTTCATGGGACTCAGGGACTTTATTCCGGCTAGAGACCACAAGAAAGGATTTAGGATTCAACTAGACACATGTGTCTACTTTGGGGAAGAAGCAGAGATGTGTGGATGGTTAAATAAGAAGACTATAAATAAAGGTACACCTACTTCTGAGAAACCAAGCAAGAAGGCTCAATGGAGATCCCATAGTGACAAACTCTTTGATAAACTCATAGACAAACAGAATGAAGAGTCTAAAGATGAAGTGATTTATCCATTTAAATATGATCATGAGCTACCACAGGAAGTCGATCTTACTCTTCCCCCTGATCCTACGTGGATGGAAGATGCTTCTAAAATGCTTATTGAGGAAACAATCAACGTCAACATTGGCTCAGAGGAGCAACCTAGAATAATAAAGTTGGGAGCTTCACTCTCAGCTCAGGAACAAAAGACCTTTGTAGAGCTCTTAAAAGAATACGTGGACATATTCACGTGGACATATGCAGATATGCCTAGTTTAGACCCAGAGCTAGTTGTGCACAACCTCGTTGTGCACCCAGATGCCAGACCAATCAAACAAAAGTTGAGAAAGATGCATCCTAAGGTGGCACTCTTAGTCAAAGAAGAATTAGAAAAGTTGTTAGCTGTTGATTTCATTAAACCTATTGATTATTCAGAATGGATCTCTAACATAGTCCCAATATAGAAAAAGCCTGTGGGCATCAAAATCTGCACTGATTTCTGTGACATTAACAAAGCATGTCCAAAGGATGATTTTCCCCTACCTAACATTGACATGATAGTCAATTCAACAGCTGGTTATGAAATGTTGTCCTTGATGGATGGTTTTTCAGGTTATAACCAGATACGAATTGGAAGAAGATCAACATAAGACAACATTCATCACCCCTTGGGGAACGTTTTGCTACAAATTCATGCCCTTCGGGCTCAAGAATGCTGGGCTACTTATCAGTGGGCCATGACAGTTATTTTCCATGATATGATAAGTGACATCATGGAGGACTATGTTGATGATATCCTAGCAAAATCCAAAAGTAGAAAAGAACACCCTGAAGTATTGAGGTGTATCTTTTAGCGTCTAAGAGACTATAAGGTTTGTTTGAACCCTAAGAAATGTGTCTTCGGTGTTTTATCAGGAAAACTCCTAGGGTTCATTGTTTCACAAAGAGGGATTGAAGTAGACCCTGCAAAGGTTACGACTATCACAGAAATGCCACCACCTACCACTCTCAAGCAACTAAGGAGTCTACAAGGAAAATTCAGGCAATCCATCACTTTATTTCACAACTTGTGGATAAGTGCCACCCCTTTACTCATTTTCTCAAGAAAGATGTCACATTCAATTGGGGACCTAACTGTCAGAAAGCCTTTGTGCTACTCAAACAGTACTTGACCAGCCCACCTGTACTAATGCCACCTACCCCCGGTGAACCTCTCCTCTTATACATTTCCGCTACCCAATTTTCCATTGGTGCATTACTTGCCCAATATGACTTAGCCCATAAAGAGAGAGTAGTTTACTATCTTAGCCGCACCTTGATCGCATATGAGTTGAATTATCCCCAAATAGAAAAGGCCTGCTTAGCGGTTGTCTTCACATTCCAAAAGCTTCGCCATTATCTCTTGAATAATAAAACCAAGCTCATATCCAAAGTTGACCCTCTCAAGTACCTTTTATCCAAACCCACCCTCACAGGCTAAATGGCTAATTGGATCATTCTCCTGAGTGAATTTGATATCGATTTTGTGAATCAGAAGTCTTTAAAAGGACAGGTACTGGCTGATCAGTTGGCAGAAGCTCCTCTCCCAGGAATGGAACCTTTATGCTTAGATTTACCAGATGCATCTATGATGTATATTGAGGAATCCGTAGAATGGCAGGTTCATTTTGATGGATCTTTTACCTTCCATGGATCCGGAGCAGGAGTGGTGCTCATCACTCCAACAGGCGATGTCATACCACAAGCATTCCGGTTGGGATTCCTGTGTACAAATAACATTACAGAGTACGAAGCACTCATCGCTAGCCTCAAGCTAGCTATTACATGGAACATCAGACAACTGTGAGTCATTGGGGACTCTCAACTTATCATAAAATAGGTTAATGATGAGTACAAGGTTAAAGATGAGAAGCTTATTCCGTATAAGAAAATGGTTGAAACTTTGAAGGAATATTTCACACAAGTCATATTTGAACAAAAACCAAGGTCGCATAATAGATCCGTGGATGCTATGGCTACTATTGGGTCTCTCTTACGCATAGCACCTGAAGAAAGCAAGATTCCTTTCTTCATGGAACATTTACAGGTACCTACATATGATATGTCAGAGTCATGTTTGGCATGTGAAGTTGTTGGTCCTTTATCCCCTTGGTACGACCCTATCTTCCAATACCTACAAGATGCTACTCTTCCACCTGACATCACTCATTCTAAAAATAAATCCCTTATTCGCCACATAGCCCGTTATACCCTCCTAGGAGGCACCCTTTATCATCGTGGCTATGACGGGAATCTACTTCGTTGTTTGGATGTTGTTGATTCTATCCACGCAATTAAAGAAGTACATAGTGGTATTTGTGGAGCACACACTAGTGGCATGGTCTTAGCTAAAAATCTATTGAGAGTAGGCTATTATTGGCCTACCATGGAATCTGATTGTTGCAACTTCGTAAAGAAGTGTGAACTATGCCAAAAATATGGAAATTTAATACATGTGCCAGCACAAGCCTTACAGCCTATTACAACGCCTTGGCCATTCTCTAAATGGGGCCTGGATCTCATAGGGAAGCTCCATCCTTCTTCATCAAATGGTCATACTCACATCATCACTGCCACTGAATACTTTACCAAATGGGTAGAGGTTGTCCCTCTTACCTATGTCACCGGTGTGCAGATTTCAAAATTCATCATGAACCATCTCATATGCCGTTACGGGATCCCCTCGGCCATTGTCACTGATAATGGTAAATCCTTCAAAAATAAAATGGTTAAAACATTGTGTCAACACTTCCATATCCAACTTAAGTGGTCTACCCCTTATTACCCTCAAGGTAATGGATAGGCAGAAGCCACCAATAAGACCCTTGTATGGATTATGGAGAAAATGGTCAGTAAAACCGGCCGTAATTGGCATCTACAGATACATCCCACCCTCTGGGCCTATCGTACCTCCATCTACACTCCTACTGGTGTGACCCCATATTCACTTGTCTATGGCACTGAAGCCATCATACCTTTGGAAGTGGAGCTTCCCTCCCTGAGAATATCTCTCAGAGACTATCTTGATAAAGATGAGGACTACAGGGTTGCTCACCTAGCAGAGTTAGAACTATTAGATGAAAGGCGTATCAGAGTGCTCAATCACCTAAAATTCTATCAGAACAGAGTGTCTAGAGGATATAAAAAATGCATCATTCATCGGGAATTTGATGTAGGAGATCTAGTTCTCAAAGAAAATCAGAAGAACACCGTCAAAGACAGAGAAAAGAAAGGAAAGTTCGAGGCTAACTGGTTAGGTCCTTATGTTGTAATTGCAAAATATGGATCAGGAGCCTACAAACTTGCATATTCAGATGGTGAAGAGCTTCCGGAACCTATGAACGCCATGCACTTAAAGCAGTTCTATGCTTAGGCATGACGAGAATATCAAATAAGAACTAAAAATTAGAAAAAATAAAGAAAAAACAAGCAAAAAAATGGAAAAATGAGAAAATAGTAAAGAAAAAGTAGGTCACCCACATGTGAAAACCACACAATTGTGGCACAGTGGGCAGGTCTTTGAGTGAAAACTAGTTTTTGGTGCTCAAGGAAGATTCACCAGACACAAGTTACTCTTACGGAAGGACGGGTAATCATTACCACTTTTTAGATATGACCTTCTTCTGCTAGGTCTAGGAACCCTACTAGGGCCACCTTTTCCTTGCCATGATCTGGTTTGTTTGCTCTTATATCTGCATGGAGGACATTACCTTTGTATACTCCCATCCAATGCTGAGCATACATGCACCGTTGTCACCTTCTCACACATACACGTGTGGCATTCTACCTTTTGTATATTCCCACATCACGTTGGGGGCATCCACGCTTCTTTGTTCTTGTACATTGCTTTCAAAACATGTCCTTGGAAAATACAAAAACATTTGGAAGACTATACACAAAAATTTAAACATCTGGAAAATTTCCCTTTTCAGGGATAAAGCTACATTCATCTCACAACGTTATTCTAGGAACACCTAGACAACAATGTAAAAAACATAGCTGCGAAAACTTATCTTTTTAGATAAACCCAAAAACATTAGAAAATATGTCAATGTTGTCCCGCAAAAACAAAGTAGTGCTTTAATTACTTTTAGTTGTTGGTTTGTATAGTTTTGATGTACTTAGTCTGTTGAATTGTTTGTTCTTTAAATGGATCATTTGCTTATCTGATTTTGAATCTTGTTTGATTTAAATTATGTATTGCATTGCATACATTTAGGAACTCTCATGCTTGTGAAAAATTGTTGTGGGCTTCTTTATTTGTTATGTGCATCTATTAAAGTTCATTTTTACTTGCTTAGATTAGATCTCATTTTAATCTCTTGTTAAACTTTTGCAGGTGTTTGTTTAGTTGTAGTTTTGTGGTGTTGTTTGTATGTGTATATTTGTTTAGTTTTGTTAACTTTTGCTTGTGTGTTTTGCACAGTTGTTTGTTATCACATCTATCATCTATCATTTCATCACATTTCTAACATCATTCACTACATCATATATATACAAAAATGCTAAGTATCACATCATGCATGTATGCTAAGCTAATCATCACATATTGTATCATCAATGGGGGCAAGAGGGGTTGCGCATAATCACAAATCTATCCCCCCCACACCAATATCATCTAGTATCATCCCAAGTGCTAGAATACAAACTCAGAAACAACTCATGAATCCAAAACATGTGGTGCTATCTACAGATACATCATCAATATGAAAGCATGAAATATACACATTTCTAAATCTAAGGTATGTCACATACATAAAGGAAAGAGAAATCATACATCATAAATCCATCATAGTATGATACATCAAAAATGTCCATATATACATGTATAACTATCCATATTCAGTACTCAAAATAATAAATCATCAATACAATATGCCATCAAAAAGGGGCATGCATCAAAATAATCGAGCCTTCATCACGAGGCATCATCAAAATAATGGTATACATAGCTATACATCAAAATCAGCCTTCATAAGAGGCATGTATACAATAATATGTACAAAAAGAAGAAGTAAAATGAGCTCAACCACAACTCTCTTCCGCGCCAAGGCCCCCGAGTCTATCACATGGTCAATGGAATAATGGTGGTTGTGATGGATTTACACTAGGATCACCACCAAACTGTCTAGATGGCCCCTGTATAGTCATCTGCTCTAGCATAGGCTACCTAACCTGATCTCACCAAATGACCTAATATCCATGACCTGGAGCCTTTCACACTAGCCTCTGACTACTGAAATGAGACTACTCACTGATGTACGGGAAATGCCCTAAAGTAGGCATTCCTATAATGCAAGGCCTCACTGCTGGATCTCATCACCAGAGCCTCTATAGGGTGACATATCACTAGCCTATCAGCTTTCCAATATCAGCTTGAACCTGTCTTAAGATAGTAGCCTCTCGATCTCTATCTGTGGTAATGGCTTGCACCTGGGCTCGTGCCTGATCTCTCTGTGTAAAATAGCCATGTGATTGTGCATGTGCATGGTCCCTCTGAGAAACAACCATCCGCACCTGAGTCTAGGACTGGTGTAGGAGGCTCAGTATTTGAGCACCTTGTGTAGCCAACTCCTATATCTGACTCTGCCATAAAACACTATCGCTGGCCTGGGCAGCCTATGCCCTAGCCTGATATCTCTCTACTGTCAAAATCTGCACTTGAGCAAGTGCCTGATCTCACTCTGCTATGAGGACCTGTACCTTTTCCCTCGTTGTGTCTCTCTCACTAACCACATGTAAATGTATAACAATGGCTTCCTGTAACTACTACTGAAGAGTAGCTCCCTGCCCACCAATGTTGTTACTCTTTGGAATATTAGGTGGGGCCCCTACTCTGGAAATACTTGTTATCACTAAATCATAGCACCCCCTATGTTTATACAAGCACATATACTTGAACTCATGGTGTGATTGAATGACATGGGTACTATCTCCAAGTTATGGGATTTGCTACTTGAGATACACCTCCAGAGAAAGTTGGTTCTTGCTCCTAAACTACCTGCCACATTCTACTCTAATGCAAGTGAAAATAACTATTTTAATTTAAATTTCCAAGGGACCAGGGAGAGAGAATGCATAAAATGAAAGCCTACACTAAAGCGGTGATACACTAGAAAAGGAGGGTGTGAGAGTAGTCTTCAAATGCGTGAAATACAGAAGAAAAGTGCACACTAGAAGAGGTGATGACAGTTCTCCATAATCTAGCAAAACACATTCACAACAACATTTCAAACATACACAATGATAATGGATCCTTGCATGAACATAATAATAGACACAATATTCTTGTAATCAAGGTTAAAGGGGTAAGAAGAATGCAAGAAAATACAATAGGGGAAGATACATCCACAAACTTATATTTTATTGCTTCCTGATATGCACAGTTCAATCGGTTACAAGAAAAGGGCCTGGATAACCATGCAAGGAGTCCACAACAAGGGCCTGCAACACATCAGCTTCACAAAGCAATTTTGGCAGAGCTTTTCTACAAAAACTACTCCCCCTTACAATGAGCCCAACACTCCCATTTATAGAAAAAATGAGAAGAAAGAAAGAAGGGAAAAATGAAATCCAAAAATCTGTCCTTCAACCACTTGTATGAGGCATTAAATGGAGTAAAATTATTGTATATTACTTGCAAAAGGCTCCCGATACTGTCCGAGGTGCTGCAGCAAAGAAATAATGGTGACCATGCCTCTTAATTTCACTCCCAACTACCAAATAAAACACTGTTATGAACCAGGCCACGTTTTATAAAAAAATACCCACTGATTTCTCATCAAATCCCATTTTTTTTTACTTCTGTGTGTTAAGCTCGGATCCGCGATTCCAACGGTACCAATTTTGTGTGATTTCGTTGAGAAATACAAAAGTTATGGCCTTCATGAGTGCGGGCAGCTATTTTGGGACTAGCAGGCGTTTTCCTGTCATTTGACGGAATGATCATTAATAGACTGGAGCCAAATATGTTTTTTTGGCATATATGACGTTGTGCTTGTTCTAGAAATTCAAATTTTGTGAAAATTGAAGCTCGGAGTCAAAAGTTATGGCCGTTTGAAGTTCATGGGTCAAACGTTGACTTTTCTTCTTTGCGTTCGGCTATTTCGGCTTTTCGCGTCCCACGCATCCCTCACGTACTTTTGTCCTAGCTGTCCCATATGATGCCTATCTGAAATCTCACTAAATGGACTTGATCTTCGGTGACCTAGAGCAATTCGTGCCATTCACATCCGCGTACTGATCTACCGGTTGATCTACCGGAAACCGCGCTTGAAGTAGGCAGTCCTATATACTAGGCCTCACCAACCAGATCTCATTCACATCTCGTGCATCTCTCAAAAGAAAGAGCTGTTTCGCCGTGTAGGGCGGCTTCTCACTGGCATGTCAACCTGCCAATATCAGAATGACCTGTCTCAAGACAACAACCTCTCAATCTCTATCTGCGGTAATAACCCACACTTGGGCTCGTGCCTGATCCCTCTGTATAATATAGCCATGTGAATGTGCCTATGCATGGTCCCCTCTTGGTACGACCAACCATCCACACCTGATTCTGGGACTGGTGTAGGAGGCTCAATATCTGAGCACCTTGTGTAGCCATATCTCGCATCTAAATAAAACAACCATGAAGCACTATCATTGCCCTGGGTGGCCTATGCTCTAGCTCTGATCTCTCTAGTGGTCAAAATCTACCCCTGGGCACGTGCCTGATCTCACTACTGCTATGAGGGCCTATACCTGTGCCCTAATGTCTCTCTCCCTAGCCACCTGTAACTATACGGCAATAGCTTCCTGTAACTACTGCTGAAGAGTAGCCCACTGCCCACCAGTGCTGCTACTCTCTGGAATATCAAGTGGTGGGCCTTGCTCTAGAAGTACCTACTGAAGAGGGGTATATATCCCCACTGGAATGCCCACTGGGGGCAACTCTATGTCCACTGTCCTGTATACCTATCTCGGCCTGGGCCTAGGACCCTGTCCCTGTGGTTGCTATGGTATGAGACCATGTCTTCTGCCTTTGACATACTGTGTGTATCGGGCCCACCCTCATCATCATCATCATCATCATCACTGTCAGCGCCACCAATGGCTCCACCCTCATCACCACTAGGAGGCCCTACTAGAGGAGGTCTCACACTGGCGATATACGCCACTCTAGATACAGTCAAATGGCACAGAAGCACACCGTGATACCAGGGCCTATACTCAGGAGTAGTGTCGGGATCCCTAATATGTCTCAGTGGCACCCAAATAACAGGTGCCAGCTGTCAGAAACTGGCCAGTGCTCTGTCGCGAGTAATCTGTGGCCCCATGTCAAAATGCTCTCAGGCTCTACTAGCATACCATATATCTGGCCCAGGAACATCCTAGGTAATGTCAAACTGCCTCTGGCACCGATCAACCCTATATATCTCTTGCATATAGCTGCGGATGCCTAGAATGAAATGCTCTATAGTGGTGGTACTAAGCTCTAAGCCATCCTCGGGCCACTGGAAATGTCTATAAGGCCTCCAAACCATGGAAGCCTACCTCAGCTCATCCAACTCACATCGATAATGATATACAACCCCCATGTTGGGTCGCACATCATCCCCTACTGGGACCCAACCCATCGTCGATGGCTCATCAGGAGCTGGAACTCTCAGAACACCTAAGGGGTGACCAATGGCAATGTGGTCCCATGCCCAAATCTGCAGGAGGTGAGCAGGTCCTACCATCTTCTGACGGTAGTAAGTAATCAAATGAAGGTCCCAGTATAGATGTGCTAATATGCACTGACCCCGTAGTAGGTCTCTCCCTCCACCAAACCAAGAATCACTCCCAGGAGTCCAAGTGGAAAAGAAGCACCAGTCTTGTCAGGGAGTAAAACTCCACTGACAAAAGCCATCATGTAGACCACTACTCGGTCTAACTCTGGATCATCTATACATCAGGATAATCTGATGGACATCCCGCGCCGTGGTATAGTAGGGACGCCGAATAAATGTATAATATGTCGCTGAATATCGGTCCAGTGGCTCATAGTCTGGATGAGCTGGCCCTGAATGGGAACCCGCATGATGCGCCACACGTCCTCCAGTGTAATGGTGATCTCCCCGGTCAGGAGCCGGAAACACTTACTCTCATTATGCCATCTCTCTGTTATGGCTGTCAAGAGGCCATGGTCCAATGTAATCTTTGGCATCTCTGCCACATGAGACAATCATGTCACATGTAAAAGGCTCTCCAGAGTCACTCTATCATCATCATCAAATTGTGCCTCTATAACAGCTAGCCGACCGTAGCGCTCGCGAGTCTGTAGAACGGGTAGTATACACTACAAAAATAAACACAAGTGTTAGGCACTTACTTATTTCTATTTTTCTAAGGAAAAATGCTTCTTCAAAAAACATCTAACTTACTAATTATTCTTTTCTTCTGAACTAATCTCGTCTATATTCTTCTATACTTGGTTATTTTTTAGCCAGTTGTCTTTTCCCCCTTCATTCTAGTGCCTACGCACCTCCTTTGGCACCTGCACGCCCTAAACGACGCATACGCACCCTTACGGATGCATACGCACACTAACAGATTTTTTCTTCTTTTGGCGCAGGCCACACAGAACATACACGTGCCCAGTGTGACGCCTACATGCCTGCCTCAATGCACACATGTGCACGTGTTGTTTAGCCTAACCGATGCATACGTGCCCCCTATCATCAAAGTTTTCTATGGGTACGTGTGCATGTACCTACCTCTTCCAATGGATACGCGTGCGCATACCTGCTTCTTCCAAACATAGGTACGCGTACACGTCCCTGCCTCTCGTGAACAGACACATGTGTGTGTCCATGTTCTAGTTTGACATGTACACGTTGTGCGTACCCATCAATCCGACACATACACCCATGCGCATGCATCAAAAAATGTCCTACCTACCCTAGAAAAGCCCTAGAAAGTGCAATAAATGTGTAATTAATGGGAGGGATAGGCCACTCACGTATGGTCCATCCGTTGGGTCCCGCATGAACTCTCGGATGCGATCCGCGCGTCTCATCCTTGTCGGTATTCTCACCATCTCACTCCAGGGCTATCGCTCTCACTCACAGTAAAAATTTGCAAGAGCTCTAGTAGAAATGAATTGGTTGTGATTGTTTTACCGACCCCGGGTGGGTATATTAACCCGTCGCAGTGCCCCTGGGGCATGTTTTCTCTGCCGTGATCATTCTAACCTTCTTCTATCCACTATAATAATTATTTTTGTATTAAAATAATTATTTTTACTAATTTTCACATGCTGGGGCACTTCGTGCCACCCAACGGTCACTTCTTCGTCGCACTAAAATAATTTACGCATCTTTCAGGTGCCTTTTCCCGCCTTTTCCTTTAATTTTCATCTATTTTTCCTCGTCGGGATAATTATTTATTCATTTATTTTCAATGAATTCTTCCCGACTCATCTTTTTTCTTGCGAGCATATATCCTAGCTCTCTGGCAGCTTCACCTTCCCGTTACCACCTTCGCACGTACTTTTAGAAGATCTTTGATCTTTTGAAATTCTTCTGACCGATCAAAAACCTAGAAAAAAGGAAAAAATTCAGAAAAATATTTAAAAACAACAAAAACATTGCAATTCCTCGAGAATGGCTTTAAAATTGGTAAAACCAATCATCTACGGCTGAAATCTGTGTCTATTGCATGGCACTCATCCCAGATCTTGCTGACATTTTCAAACGTTTCGAAACAATGACTCGTGCATCACCAAAATCTTCAATCACCTACACAAGCTATGTTTCTTACTTCGTCTGTACTCTGGGGCACTATCAGTTGCTTGGTACTATTTTCGTCGTGCACATTGCTTTTTCGCGGGACCCAAGTGTCCTCCATCTTTCCCCTTACATAATACACCTTGCTTGGGGCATCATTCTTCACCCTTTTCATTTATCAGAACATTTGGGACTTCATCTCGATAACAAAATATTTGTGCAACTATCTTAAACATTGTTGGTTTAAGTGTGTGTGATTGTACTTATTTCCCTATTAGGTGATTTTGTTTATTTCTCATATTGCATTGCATTCGTGTATGTTGCATGGAGTTGGTCATTTTTAGCACAGGACGGTTGTTTGCATCTTGGCTTTTCATGTCATTTTACGCTTCCATCACATGCTCACATTTTAATAAGGACCCATGAGGAGGATTCTAAACATTATGATGATTAAGTATTGTTAGCAATTAATTTGCGGATAGCTCAATATCCCTTTTTTTCAAGTTTCTCATCTTCTCTATCCACTTCTCTCTCTGTTGTTTTCTTTTTCGATCATCGATTGAGTTTCTTCATCACCCCATCGACACTCGAGGGGGCATTCGTCATCCTTCATCCTATTAATTTTTCTTCTACCCCTTCAATTTTTTTTCTACTTGTTTGCGTTTGTCTACTTTCTTTGAAGTGACGTAGCTTACGTCACCTCAAAGAGGGGCAAATGTAGACACCTGTAGTTTGATCAATACACTATTATTTCTAATGGTGCACTAACGCTTCTTCCCTTTGCAAATTGATGGCACACCGTCAGTTAGACCTATCTAACTCCCCTCTCACGACACCTTTTTGGTCATTTTTCCTCTTATAAACCATTTAAAAAGGCTGTTATAGCCTTGTTCTAACTACATTAGCTTCTTATTCCCTTCTAGCTTGCTTCTATTAGCTCCCTAGAATATCAATCCACTTCGTTGGATTGATTAAGCCCTTCAGAAACCCTTCCAGAACCCTAATTACTCTCTAAGAGAGATTAATTAGTCTAACCTAGGTTAAATACCCTAAACATAGTCAAATCACACTTTGACTTGCTAAAAGTGCTTTTTGGACTTTAGCCTTTGTCCCACATGCACCCAAATCTCCCATTCTTCCAAACCAAAAACTATAAATAGGGCTATACCCCCTCCCTCATTTCCTAAGAATTCTCTCTTCTTCCTAGCATAGATTATAGCAATTTGTTTAGGCTTTAGATTGTATTTCATCTTCTTCCATTGAGCTAAAAGCATTTGATTTTGTATTTCATAGCATTAACATGGAGTAAAAGGGAAGATCCATTGTCCTTGAAGCCATTAATGGGGAGATCTCTTTCTCTTAAACACATAACTGAATGCTTAGATCCTCTTAGGTTCATTATTTCAAGCTTTCAAAGAATAGAGGTTAACTTCATTTGTTTAGTTTGCATGTTTATTTCAAATTAATGTATGCAAAGAAGAAAACCTTGCTCATTTCTTATCACATGGTCCATTGATCAGATTGTTAAACGCCTTTGGGGTTTCTTTAGAGATTCTTACCCCAAATCCATGGCTTTTACAACTTTTCATTAAACACACAAAGAGGAGAGAAACCACATAAGTGGAACCTACAGGTGAAAACATTTAATTATTGGTGTAACGAACCATTAAACCAAAACCTCGAGGCATAAGTGAAATCCACACATGAGGATCATAACATCCCACCAAGCTTCCATAGCCCGGACCCCGGGCTAGATTTGTGCCCGTATAGCGGGACCCCGCCTTGCCCTGTCGACATAGCTACCCGTGCCGGGGACTCGAACCTAGGTGGTTGCTCTGATACCAAATGTAATGAACCGTTACACCAAAACCTCAGTGCATTAGTGAAATCCACACATGAGGATCATAATAATTGGTGTGAATGTGAATTTGTAAGAAATTTTAATTATCGAGGCAAAGACTAACATATTGATCATTTATTTTTTAGGTGGTTCAAATGCAAATGAAACATATTCATGTCGTTGCTTATCTTTTAGCAATCTAGTTTCTACGCAAGGTGTGTATTGAATGTCCTTAATTTCAATACATTCATTTATTTTATGTAAAGTACAAAGTCTTTGATAAATTGTCTAATATTTAATGTATTGTGTTGCAGATGCAACAGATATGTAGAGAGATGTATCTTACAGTATGAGAAGGTTGAGCTGTGGAAAGTAAATGTATGGAATGTAGAGCGGACCTATTTTAGAATTGTAAACATTTAAAATTCATGTATCTGAGATTGTAGATTACGTTTATTTAAAATACATAAAAATGGAATGTATAATGAGCCTGTTTTTGATGATTTTGAGATTATTTAAACGGTGGTTGCTTGTTTGTGTTAGCCAACATAGGACAACTCATGTAATATACAGATAGTAGAAAATATTTTAACATATAAGATAATGATGTAATTATGTTGGAATGATGTAATCCACAGTAACTATTTATCATGTGTAATTTTTATTGCTATTTTCAAAGTACTGAAAAACAAACTTTATTTTCAAGCATGTTGAAAAACACACTGTATTTTTCAACACTAAAAAAAATGAACCATCATTTTCCATAAGATGCAAACCACGATGTTGTTTCACTTTTATGTAACGATGTAATCCATAGTAATGATGTTGTTTCATTGCTCATGCATATTCTGCTTAAGGATGGGATTAATATTAATCCGAAGTGAGTTAAACTATTCAAAAGATATCTCTTCCAACAAGCCAGAAAGGTGTTCATTGTTGTGGTGAAAGAAAAATAGGAATCATCATACGAGCTACATAGTATGTTCTTTGGGAAAAAATTTTGGTCAAGAGAGGAGTTGATGGTCATTTTCTCAGAGGTGCAGACAAACAACAATATAAAAAATGCAATGCGGATTTTGATTTCAACACTTTGAAAAACACAACTCCATTTTCCACAAGGTGTAAACCATGATGTTTTTCCTCCTTATTGTAATGATGTAATGTATATGAATTAATTATAAGGTGGAGAACAATTGTTTTTTTTCAAAGTGCTAAAAAATAAAGTGTGTTTTCAACATGTTGAAAAACACACTATATTTTTCAGCAATATGAAAAATGCAATGTATTTTTTTTATAAAAAGTGCAAACCAAGATGTTTTTCCTTCTTGTTGTAATAATGTAATGCATATCAAGTAATTATCAGGTGGAGAACTGTTGTTTTTTTTAAGTGCTAAAAAATATAATATGTTTTTAGACACATTGAAAAACACATTATGTTTTTCACCAATATGAAAAACGTAATGCGTTATTTATAAAAGGTGCAAACCACGATGCTTTTCCTCTTTTTTGTAATGATGTAATAGAAATCAAGTAATTATCACGTGGAGAACAATTGTTTTTTTTCAAAGTGCTGAAAAAATATAGTGTGTTTTTCAACATGAAAAACACAATGCATTTTTTTATAAAAGGTGCAAACAAAATTGACAAGGGTAATTTGCAGGTAACTATACCAAAACTTCTATTTTGGCCCCCAGGGAAGTTTGACAACGTTCGAAATGGCCCAAAACTCCCTTTCAAAAAATCAAGTTGTTTCAGGACTTAGCCACTTTTTAGCTTATTGACTTCAGAAAAGTGTGCCAGAAATTTATGTGTTTGTGTGTCGACATGTGCTAAAACTGCGCCATTTTACAAAGGGGAGAAATTTGTGTGTCGACATGTAGAAAAGTGTGCCATTTTACAAAGGGCAGAAATTTGTGTGTCGACATGTCTGAAAAGTGCGCCCTTTTACAAAGGGCAGAAATTTGTGCGTTGACATGCAGAAAAGTGCGCCCTTTACAAAGGGGAGAAATTTGTGGGGGATGCGTTGATCATTTTTGTAAAATATTTAAAAGGCATGTTGGCATACATGATGACCTCATCCATGTTGCACCATGGGATGTTGCCATCCAAAAACTTGCCCAAGTCAACTGTTGACTTTTTAGATATTTTTTCTAGATCTTTTGTAAATATCTTGTAAGATATTTTGTAAGTAGTGGGTTTGCTTTTGTCTTCTTTCCTCCTCTCCTTCTATAAATACTAGAATACTTGTTGTATTCAGGGTGAACATTTTTTGTATGAAAAGAGAAGTGAGGAGAGAAAGACTTTGTGTTTTCTTGCAACAGAAGAAATATTAATACACATATTCAGACTTTGTGCTTAATGTGTGTGTTATTTGCATCAGATCTTTCTTAAGTTAGATCTATGTTTTTATTCTATTAGATTTATTCCTACTATTGTCATATGTTCATCAGTATTGCTTTAATTGTTTATGCAAGTAAGTTTGGCTCTGTTTACTACCGGCCCAAAGCATAAACCTTCTGACCTTTCTGTCTTGGAATTCATTTTTTTTCTTCCTTCAGATCTACCCTCCTCCATTCCTTCCCTCCTACCTTTCTGTTCGTAGTTGGAACTACCTCTACTGGGATGAGATCCCAAACCCCCCTGAAGTTAGAATAGTGTAGATTTGCACAGATTCCTGCTTGATAGATTAGCAATAAACCAGTTTCACTTTGCTGTCTCGAAGAGGGGCTCTGCCCTGCACACTGTTGGCCTGTTTCCCCATGACCTGCCTAACCGACAGATTTTTCAGACCAACAATTTTTGGCGACTCCGCTGGGGATCAAACTAAGGAAATAACTAAAAAACTGTAAAAATCACTACCAGATTGCAAATTTTAACCCTTTGTTAAAAATCAAAATTTTTGCATAAGTGATCAAAACTGAAAATTTCCTTATGAAAATCCATAGATCTGGACCAGATAGAAACTTTTAGTTCGCTGAGTTTTTACAAAAACTTGTATATTTCAGTAGATCTGAGATTCTGACATTTTATGTTATTTTCAAAACCTTGCAAAATTCAGGTCAAAGATCCGAAAATCAGCCTACTAAATTGACCCACTTTTATCCTTATTAATCTTTGTCAGAAAACCGCAATCGGTTGTTATTAAAAAGGGTAAAATTAAATATTGAAAAAAGTACATGCTGCTGATTTTTGCCAGAAAAATCAGAAAATCAGCAAGTATAAACAAAAAGATTGTTGTAAATCTGCTCCTAATTGTTGCAGATCTGAATGGGTATGCTGCGGGTGAACCATTTACTCGTAGCAGAAGAGCTCGTGGGGAAGTTGATCCAATTTTTGATCTACTTCGAAGGCACAATTTCAGTATCACTCCAGCATGATTCGCATCACTGAGCTCAGCGGATCGATCAGCAAGAAGTGCCTCGCCTCCACGAAAGAGCCAGATTTCACAGGGTGCCTCGACATCAACTTGTAGTGCTCTTTTGCTAAGTGGAACCACACTCCCTGCTCGTGTTCTTTTTCCTACTTTTCAAATGGCAGTAAATCTACCTGTACCATGGGGAAATGCCATGGGTCCTCTAGCACTGCCACATCCAGTCAACCCCCTCCCTCACGGAAATCACAAAAATTTCCCGTGATTTGATGGGAGCAGAAATCAAAGCACAGACGCGCATATAGCTGTGTTTATTATGTCATGCAGCATTCTGGATGTGACTCATGAGGACGTATCGGTACGTCTCTTTCTGGAGACCTTGCAAGGGCCTGCATCAGAATGGTTCCAGCATTTACCAGCCAGATCCATCACCAATTGGGCCACATTGCGGACTGCATTTGAAGACAGATACAAACCTTTAGAAGACGCATTTGCGTTATTGTCACAAATCACTCACATGAAGAAGGAGACCAATGAAACCATGCATGATTTTATCACCCGATTCAATTCACTGATCAACCGTGTGCCACTTGCCATGATGCTGACATTAGAGAATCAAAAGTGTTTCTTCTTGAACGCCATGAGTTTGAAAGTAAGTTTCTTACTTTTACAGGAACAGATACCCACCTTGGCCCTTGCTCAAGCTATGGCCATTCGGATAGAAGACAACCTTCTTATATCCGGTGAGTTAAGATGAGAGCCGTCAAAATCAAAGGCTTCAACTTCTTCTCAGGCTACCTCATCAGATCCAGCATTCCAGAAGATGGCGAATGACTTGCTCTCATTAAAGAAGCAATTGGCTCAAACATCGTCTACTACTCCATACTGGGATATCCCACGGAGGAACTTCACTCCCAACAACGCCCCCCAAAGGCCACGTTTGTCTGCTGCTTCTCCAAGGTTAGCAATTGAAGCCCCTCTGGTTAATGCTTTGGTTGAAATCGAAGAAGATGATCCAAATTACGAAGAACCTTCGTCGCAAGGTGAAGATGATCAAGATGTCAGTGAACCGACTGACGACTCTACTATTGGGTATATGGAATTTGAAGATGAGGAATCTGATGAAGAAGAGGGTACCCAAGGGTATGCGAGTGGACAATCATATGCAGTTTTCACTCACTCGCAAGGAAAAGAAGCAGAGGTTGCTGCTGAAAAACAAAGGGAAAAGGCTGTAGTAACTCCTCCTCCAATGATCGCTAAAAGAGGTAATCCCCTTCCTACTCAACCTCTGTTAAACCTTTTGTAAAGAAATATTTTCCTCCTTGTTTCTCCTCCAATTTAGTCTTCCTCCAATCCCATAAAGACCAGTAACCCTCCTCTACAAATGCGAAATGAAGGACTCATTCCTTCATTAGCGCAACCCTTGGTCGCATTCGATATAGTCAATCATGCCAAAAATACCAAGATCCAGATGTCTGAAGCTGAGTACCTTCAGTCCAACCCAGAGCAGCTTATAAGATTAACTAAGTATATCCAAAGCCAGGCTGTCATCCCTCCTCCTATTTCCCCAAAAGGAATTCTTCCCATTCCTCCTACGTCTCGCATAAACGTTGCCTCGACTTCCGTGCATCAGGGAAAATTGAACCTTTTTACCTATCTCTCCTGATCAATGGTCATAAACTAAGTAACTGTATAATTGATTCTGGAGCTTCTGACAATGTTATGCCAGCAAAGGTCACCCATGCTTTGGGCCTCACACTTACTAAACCTTTTGGCAGATGCTACTCCATGGAAACCAAACAGGTACCATTGATTGGTCAGATCAAGGATGCGCAGTTTGCATTCGCGGCATTTCCTGAGAAAAGGGTAAAAATGACTATTCTCGTAGCTGATATTCCAGCAGCATACGAGATATTGCTAGGGAGGAGATTTTGTAAAGAAGTTGGTGGGGAAATTCATATGGACTGGTCCAAAGCTAGGATTCCTGTCAAAGGGGTGATGCAGACATTGGAACCAGAGTCACAAAAGAAATATCTAGTCACCAACTCTGATGACCCTAAGGCTCAGATTCTTTTCGAATCATCAGGGATGGGGAACTACTTCTTGTCCACCGACTCAGATAGAATGGACGTTCTCATCCAAAAAGAGGATCTCAACAAAGTATGGACATTGCAGTTTGATGGCAGTTGTGCGACAAGTGGATGCGGTGCTGGGGCTGTTCTAATATCTCCTGAAGAGGAGATTTTCCCTTTTTCTTTCAAGTTGCAGTTCTTCAATATGAATAATACTGCCGAGTATGAATCCTTGTTACTTGGCATGCAAGCTGCAAAAGAGAAGGGAATCAAGAATCTAAGAGTGCAAGGTGATGCTGAGCTAATTGTCAATCAGGTAAAAGGGATATACCAAGTAAAGAATGACCGGCTCAGACACTACCGCAATGCAGTATGGGATAGCATCAAAGAGTTTGATGCTTTCTCAATCAAAGTAGTTCCACGAGCTCAAAATGACATGGTTGATTCATTGGCCATCTCAGCCTCTCTCATGCTCCCTCACCCAGGGTTAAAAATGGATACATATACCATTGAAGTGGTTTTTCGCCCAAGTGTGCCAGATAATTCACAACACTGGCAAGTGTTCAATGATGACAACCAACTTATCACCTTTTTGGAGAAAGCTGACAATTTCAAAGAACTTCATTTCGATGGATCAACTTCTACGTGTCGTGAGTCTCTCATCGGTCAAGAACATGAATCTGAAAAAGATACAGTGATACAACTCAAAGGAAATAAGATTCTGAAAGGTTTGGTTTCCTTAGAATGATTATTTGATAATCATGACCATTTTGTCAAGAAAAAGTGACAGGATGATCCTTGCTCTTCTCTGGAAACTGAATCCGTCAATCTGGGTACTGCGGAACATCCTCGTTCCGTGAATATCGGGAAGTGTTGTATGCCCGAGGAAAAGTGAAAATTCGTTAAGTTGCTGAAAAAGTACATGGATGTGTTAGCATGGTCTTATGCTGATCTGAAGTCTTTCAAGCCAAAGGACATTCGACACGACATTCCGCTCAAGGATGATGTCAAGCCTTTCCATCAAAAGCAAAGGCATTACAACCCCAAAATCTCAGGTACCATCCAAGCTGAAATTCAGAAAATGTTGGATGCAAGAATTATTTTTCCAATTCATCACAGTACCTGGGTTACAAATATTGTGCCTGTGTGGAAGAAGAATGGCGAGATACGCATATGCGTGGAATTTCGCAACTTGAACCAGTCATCCTTAAAAGATAACTATCCACTGCCGATAATGGATCAAGTGCTACAGGCAGTAACCGGTTCAGAAATGTTGTCTATGCTTGATGGTTTTTTAGGTTACAATCAAATTCAAGTCACGCCTGAAGATCAGTTCAAAACAACATTCACCACTCCTTGGGGTACCTTCGCCTACAACAGAATGTCGTTTGGTTTGATCAACACTGGTGCCACCTTCCAACGAGCAATGGACTTTTCATTCAAAGGTATGATGGGAAAATTCATCGTAGTTTACCTAGATGACCTGACCGTGTTCTCCAAAAGATGAAGTGATCACTGCGATCATTTGGAACAAGTCTTGATCAGATGCCGAGAGCATGGGATCTCGCTAAATCCCAAGAAGTCAGTTTTTGGGGTCACCGAAGGAAAGCTGCTAGGACATGTCGTCAGCAGAGAAGGAACTAAGATAGATGTCGAAAGAGTCAAGGCTATTCAGAGCCTTACTTTGCCTACAAGCAAGACTGGTGTTCACTCTTTCTTCGGAAAGGTAAATTTTCTTAGACGCTTTGTTCCTGATTTTGCTGAGAAGACTCGTCATATATCTAATATGATGAAAGGGTCCCAAACATTCCGATGGAGTGAGGAAGGCAAGACATCATTCGAAGACATAAAAACCTCCATCACTCACGCTCCTGTTCTAGTGTGTCCTGACTTCAGCAAAGACTTCATCATGTACAGTTATGCCTCTGCGCATACTGTATCAGCTATCTTGATGCAAAAGAACTCCGAAGATATTGAATCCCTGATTGCTTTCATGAGCTCTCCTCTTAAGCCTCATGAACTGAAGATGTCACAATTGGAAAAGCATGCCTTTGCCATGGTAAAAGTAGTCAAGAACTTCCGCTACTATATTCTGAATTCTCATACAGTAGTGCTGGTTCCTGACACGGCTGTTAAGTCTATCCTGACTCAACAGGAGTTAGGGAGCTTACGAGGGAATTGGATCGCAAAGGTCCAAGAATATGATCTAGACATCAAACCAACCAAGTTGGTAAGAGGTAAGGGCCTGTGTCAGCTAATGGCTGAAAATAAAGACTCAGAGGTACCTGAAGAGAAAGTTGATCACATTGATGGAGAACAAAATGAACTGGAGAAAGTGGATTCTTTGCCCATGGTTCTATTTGTCGCCACCAACGACGAATGGTATTCTGACATCACGTTCTTTCTCACCTATGGTGAGTGCCCAACTCACCTAACCATAAAGGAAAAGTGAATGGTGAAGCTCAGAGCCACAAGATATGTCATATGGGATGATGGATTGTACAAACACAGAATTGACGGTGTTTTTCTATGATGTGTTGACAAGCCGCAGCAGGTAAAATTGTTGGAGAGTTTTCACAACTCAACTTGCGGTGGTCACTTCTCCTCATCAGTGATAGCACATAAAATCATTCGGGCCAGGTACTACTGGCCAACGCTATTTCAAGATGCAGCCACCTGGGTAGCAAAATGTGAACTTTGCCAACAGTTCGTTGGCAAACCAAAGCTGGCTGCATTTCCCCTCAGGCATGTCATCATTGATGAACCATTCAGACAATGGGGAATTGATTTCATTGGAGCACTCAATCCTCAATCGAGTGCTGGACATAGTTACGTCCTAACAGCAACGGATTACTTCACGAAATGGGTGGAGGCCATACCTGTCAAGCATGCCACTTCTGAAGTTGTTTGCAACTTCATCAAAGAGAATATTATTGTGAGATTTGGCATTCCACACAAAATCGTTGCTGATAACGCTTCCAACTTCTCTTCACGGGAAGTTATTGGTTTTTGTTATGGATACGGAATAACCTTGGCTCATGCCTCTGATTATTATCCTCAGGGAAATGGTCAGGCAGAATCCAGCAACAAGAACCTGGTAACTATCATACGGAAGCTAGTTGATGAAAACCAGTGGTCCTGGCACAAATCATTGTACGATGCTTTGTGGGTAGATTGTATCACTCCAAAGAGGTCTCTTGGCATGTCACCTTTCTAGGTGTTATATGGGATCGATGCTGAAATCTCTATCTCCGCAGAACTTCCTGCTCTGCGCTTGGCTCGAGCAATTGAAGATGAAACTTTTCAGAATTCTCTTGAAAAGAGGATTATGTACCTGACGGAACTTGAAGAAAAGTGAGTGAAAGTGGTTGACAAGATCACTGAACATCAGAATCAAGTTAAGAGGTTGTTCGACAAGAAAGCTAAGCAGAGAGATTTTCAAGTGGGAGATCTTGTTCTTCTGTGGGACAAACGAAGAGAACCGAAAGGTATGCATGGGAAGTTTGACTCTCTTTGGAGAGGGCCATACAAAATCAAGCAGCTCAATAGAGAGAATAGTTTCTATCTCTCATATCTGGATGGAACCGAGCTCCCGCTTCCCTATAGCGGGCAGCACCTGAAGATCTTCAGGAAGTAGAGCTTGCTCTCTTCTTTGTACAGTTTGCTTTTTCGTTGTCTTTTGTTTTGTTGTACTTTTTGTGTATGTTCCCTTTCTTTTCCTTTTTGTTCCCCCTCTGGTCGCCCTTGTTTTTGACTCTCTGTAACCCAATGGATAGGCACATGAAAAATTTGGGATTCTCTACCCTTAAGTTTCACTCAAAGATAGTCCCCAGAAAGAGCCAGCTGTTATCCTACAAAATTGACAAGGGCAATTTGTAGGTAACTATACCAAAAATTTCTGTTTTGGCCCCTAAGGAAGTTTGAATAACGTTCGAAATATCCCAAAACTCCCTTTCAAAAAATCAAGTTGTTTCAGGACTTAGCCATTTTTAGCTTATCCTTCGACGCAGAAATTTGTGTGTTGACATGGCTAAAACTACGCCACTTTACAAAGGGCAGAAATTGGTGTGTCGACATGCAGAAAAGTGCACCATTTTACAAAGGGCAAAAATTGGTGTGTTGACATGTCTAAAAAGTGTGCCCTTTTATACTGGGCAAAGTAGTGTCGACATGTCTGAAACTGTCGGAATAGTTTTTCTAGGATGTGTTGATTGTTTTTGTAAAATATTTAAAAGGTTTTGTTGGCATACACGATGACCTCATCCATGTTGTACCATGGGATGTTGCCATCCAAAAATATTTGCCCAAGTCAATTGTTGACTTTTTAGATATTTTCTAGATCTTTTGTAAATATCTTGTAAGATATTTTGTAAGTAGTGGGTTTGCTTTTGTCTTCTTTCCTCCTCTCCTTCTATAAATACTAGAATACTTGTTGTGTTCTAGGTGAACATTTTTTGTATGAAAAGAGAAGTGAGGAGAGAAAGACTTTGTGTTTTCTTGCAACAAAAGAAATATTAATACACATATTCAGACTTTGTGCTTAACGTGTGTGTTATTTGCATCAGATCTTTCTTAAGTTAGATCTATGTTTTTATTCTGTTAGATTCATTCCTAACTATTGTCATATGTTCATCAATATTGCTTTAATTGTTTATGCAAGTAAGTTTGGCTCTGTTTACTACCAGCCCAAAGCATAAACCTTTTGACCTTTCCATATTGGAATTCATTTCTTTTCTTCCTCAGATCTATCCTTCCTCCGTTCCTTCTCTCCTACCTTTCTGTTCGTAGTTGGAACTACCTCTACTGGGATGAGATCCCAAACCCCCCTGAAGTTAGAATAGTGTAGATTTGCACAGATTCCTACTTGATAGATTAGTAATAAACCAATTTCACTTCGCTGTCTTGAAGAGGGGCTCTGCCCTGTACACTATTGGCTTGTTTCCCCACGACCTACCTACCCGACATATTTTCGGACTAACAGGCAGTGAAGAGTTTATTTTTTAAAAAGTAATGCAAAATAAAATATGTTTTTCAACATGTGTGAAAAACAAACTATGTTTTTCAACAATATGAAAAATGCAATGTTTTTTTATAAAAGGTGCAAACCATGATGCTTTTTTCCTCCTTGTTGTAATGATGTAATGCAAATCAAGTAATTATCATGGGGAGAATAGTTTTTTTTTTCAAAATGCTGAAAAATAAAGTGTGTTTTTCAACACGTTGAAAAACACACTGTGTTAATCAATGTGATTTTTAACAAGGTGCAAACCACGATGTTTTTCCTCCATATTGTAATGATGTAATTCATATCAAGTAATTACCATAAAGAGAAATGTGTGTTTTTTTCAAAGTGCTGAAAAATAAAGTGTGTTTTTTTCAACACGTTGAAAAACACACTTTTTTTTTAGTAATATGAAAAACACAAATATTTTTTTTATAAAAGGTGTAAACCATAAATATTTTTACTCTTTATTGTAATGATGTAATCCATATCAAGTAATTATCAGGTGGAGAAGAGTTGATTTTTTCAAAGTGCTGAAAAATAAAGTGTGTTTTTCAACATGTTGAAAAACACACTGTATTTTTCAGCACATGAAAAACACCAATGTTTTTTAACAAGGTGCAAACCACGATGACTATTTTTCCTTGTTGTAATGATGTAATCCACATCAAGTAATTATAGGTGGAGAAGAGTTTTTTTTTCTAAAGTGCTGAAAAATAAAGTGTGTTTTTCAACACGTTGAAAAACACATTGTGTTTTTCAGCACTTTGAAAAAAACAATGTTTTTTACAAGGTGCAAACCATGATTTTTTCCTCTTTGTTGTCATGATGTGATCCAAATCAAGTAATTATCAAGTGGATAAGAATTATGTTTTTTCAAAATGCTGAAGAATAAAGTGTGTTTTTCAACACGTTGAAAACCACGTTGTGTTTTTCAAGCAATATGAAAAACACAATGAAGGTTGTTTTTTTTTTTTGCAAACCAGTGATGATTTTCAACACGTTCCTTGTTGTAATATGTAATGCCACAAAGTAATTATCAGGTTCCTCCTTGTTGTAATGATGTAATGCATATAAAAGTAATTATCAGGTGGAGAAGGAGTTGTTTTTTTTCAAAGTGTTGAAAAAAATAAATGTGTTTTTCAACACTTTGAAAAATACACTGTGTTTTTCAACAATATGCAAAATGGATGTAATTCATCCTTTTATAAAATGCAAACACATCATGTAATTTTCTCCTTGTTGAATGATGTAATGCATATCAAGTAATTATCAAGTGGAGAAGAGTTGATTTTTTTTGTTGAAAAATAAAGTCTGTTTTTCAACACGTTGAAAAACACACTGTGTTTTTCAGCACTTTGAAAAACACAATGTCATTTTCCACAAGGTGCAAACCATGATGATTTCCTCCTTGTTGTAATGATGTAATCCACATCAAGTAATTATCAGGTGGAGAAGAGTGGTTTTTTTCAAAGTGCTGAAAAATAAAGTGTGTTTTTCAACACGTTGAAAAACACACTGTGTTTTTCAGCACTTTGAAAAATGGAACGCCATTTTCCACAAGATGCAACCCATGATGCTTTTCCTCCTTGTTATAATGATATAATACATATCAACTAATTACCACGAAGAGAAGGGTTGTTTTTTTTGCTGAAAAATGTGTGTTTTTTCAAAATGATGAAAAATAAAGTGTGTTTTTCAGCAATATGAAAATCGTACTGTGGTTTTTATTAAGGTGCAAACCACGATGTTTTTCCTCCTTGTTGTAATGATGTAATCCACATCAAGTAATTATCAGGTGGAGAAGAGTTTTTTTTTTCAAAGTGCTGAAAAATAAAGTGTGTTTTTCAACACGTTGAAAAACACACTGTGTTTTTCAGCACTATGAAAAACACAATGTCGGTTTTGAACAAGGTGCAAACCATGATGATTTTTCCTCCTTGTTATAATGATGTAATGTATATCAAGTAATTACCATGAGGAGAAGGGTTGATTTTTTCAAAGTGCTGAAAAATAAAGTGTGTTTTTTAACACGTTGAAAAACACACTGTGTTTTTCAAGCACTTTAAAAATGTACAATTCGGTTTTGACAAGGTGCAAACCACGATATATTTCCTCCTTGTTGTAATGATGTAATCCACATCAAGTAATTATCAGGTGGAGAAGGGTTGATTTTTTCAAAGTGCTGAAAAATAAAGTGTGTTTTTAACACGTTGAAAAACACACTGTGTTTTTCAACACTTTGAAAAATGTAATGCAGTTTTTATCAAGGTGCAAACCATGAATTTCCTCCTTTTGTAATGATGTAATGAACATCAAGTAATTATCATGGAGAAAGTTATTTTTTTCAAAGTGCTGAAAAAAAGTGTGTTTTTCAACACGTTGAAAAACACACTGTGTTTTTTCAGCAATTTGAAAAATGCAATCGGTTTTCGAACAAGGTGTCAAAACCATGATGTTTTTCCTCCTTGTTGTAATGATGTAATGCAATCAAGTAATTATAAGGTGGAGAAGAGTTGTTTTTTTTGCTGAAAAATAAAGTTGATTTTTCAACATGTTGAAAAACACACTGTGTTTTTCAGCACTTTGAAAAATGCAATGTTGTTTTTAACAAGGTGCAAACCATGATGTTTTTCCTCCTTGTTGTAATGATGTAATCCATATCAAGTAATTATCAGGTGGAGAAGCGTTGTTTTTTTTCAAAGTGCTGAAAAATAAAGTGTGTTTTTCAACACTTTGAAAAACACAGTGTTTTTTTCAGCAATATGAAAAATGCAATGTTATTTTTAACAAAGTGCAAACCACGATGTTTTTCCTCCTTGTTGTAATGATGTAATCCACATATCAAGTAATTATCAGGTGGAGAAGAGTTAATTTTTTTCAAAATGCTGAAAAATAAAGTGTGTTTTTCAACACGTTGAAAAACACACTGTGTTTTTCAGCAATTTGAAAAACATAATGTGGTTTTTACAAAGGTGCAAACCATGATGTTTTTCCTCCTTGTTGTAATGATGTAATCCACATCAAGTAATTATCAGGTGGAGAAGGGTTTTTTTTTCAAAGTGCTGAAAAATAAAGTGTGTTTTTCAACAACAAAAAAACACACTATTTTTTTTCATTGAAAAACACACTTTTTTTCAGACTTAATTGAAAAATGCAATGTTGGTTTTAAAAAAAGGTGCAAACCACAATGTTTTTCCTCCTTGTTGTAATGATGTAATGCATATCAAGTAATTATCAAGTGGAGAATAGTTTTTTTTTTAAGTGTTGAAAAATAAAGCATGTTTTTCAACACAAGTTGAAAAACACTGTGATTTTCAGCAATATAAAAAATGCAATGTGTTTTTTATAAAAGGTACAAACCACGATGTTTTTCATCCTTGTTGTAATGATGTAATGCATATCAAGTAATTATCAGGTGGAGAACAGTTGTTTTTTTTTTCAAAGTGCTGAAAAATAAAGTGTGTTTTTCAACACGTTGAAAAACACACTGTGTTTTTCAGCAATATGAAAAATGTAATGCGATTTTTTGACAAGGTGCAAACCATGATGTTTTTCCTCCTTGTTGTAATGATGTAATCCACATCAAGTAATTATCAGGTGGAGAAGGGTTTTTTTTTTCAAAGTGCTGAAAAATAAAGTGTGTTTTTCAACATGTTAAAAAAACACTATGTTTTTCAGCACTTTGAAAAAATGTCAATTTTCAACAAGGTGCAAACCACGATGTTTTTCCTCCTTGTTGTAATGATGTAATGCATATCAAGTAATTATCAGGTGGAGAAGAGTTGCTTTTTTTTTCAACACGTTGAAAAACACACTATGTTTTTAGCAACTTTATGAAAAAACACAATGTTGTTTAATATCAAGGTGCAAACCACGAATGTTTTTCCTCCTTGTTGTAATGATGTAATCCACATCAAGTAATTATCAGGTGGAGAAGGGTTTTATTTTCACCTTGTGCTGAAAAATTTTTTTTCAAAGTGCTGAAAAATAAAGTGTGTTTTTCAGCAATATGCAAAACACAATGTTGATTTCGACAAGGTGCAAACCACAATAATTTTTCTCCTTGTTGTAATGATATAATCCACATCAAGTAATTATCAGGTGGAGAGGAGTTGTTATTTTTTCAAAGTGCTGAAAAATAAAGTGTTTTTTCAACATGTTGAAAAACACACTGTGTTTTTCAAGCACTTTGAAAAATGTAATGCTCATTTTTACAAGGTGCAAACCATGATGTTTTTCCTCCTTGTTGTAATGATGTAATGCATATCAAGTAATTATCAGGTGAGGAGTAATTTTTCCATAATCATCCTTATTTTTTTCAAAGTCTAAAAAAAATAAAGTGTTTTTCAACACTGTTGAAAAACACACTGTGTTTTTCAGCAATTGAAAAAACAATGCCATGGTTTTTCCACAAGGTGCAAACCATGATGTTTTTCCTCCTTGTTGTAATGATGCAATCCACATCAAGTAATTACCAGGTGGAGAAGAGTTTTTTTTTCAAAGTGCTGAAAAATAAAGTGTGTTTTTCAAGTTGAAAAATACACAGTGTGTTTTTCAACACTTTGAAAAATGTCAATGCGGTTTTCAAACAAGGTGCAAACCACGATGATGTTTTTTCTCCTTTAATGTAATGATGTAATCCAAATCAAGTAATTATCAGGTGGAAAAGGGTTGAATTTTTTCAAAGTGCTAAAAAATAAAGTGTGTTTTTTAACATGTTGAAAAACACAATATGTTTTACAGCACTTTGAAAAATTCAATGTCAATTTCAACAAGGTGCAAACCACAATGTTTTTCCTCTTTATTGTAATGATGTAATCCACATCAAGTAATTATCAGGTGGAGAGAAGTTTTTTTTCAAAGTGATGAACAATCAAGTGTGTTTTTCAACACGTTGAAAAACACATTGTGTTTTTCAGCAATATGAAAAATGTATTGCGGTTTTGAACAAGTTGTAAACCATGATGTTTTTCCTCCTTGTTGTAATGATGTAATGCACATCAAGTAATTACCAGGTGGAGAAGAGTTGATTTTTTCAAAGTGCTGAAAAATAAGTGTGTTTTTCAACACGTTGAAAAAACACTGTGTTTTTCAGTTTTGAAAAAAGGTGCAAACCACGATGTTTTTCCTCCTTGTTGTAACGATGTAATCCAAATCAAGTAATTATCATGTGGAGAAGGGTTGATTTTTTTCAAAGTGCTGAAAAATAAAATCAACACGTTGAAAAACACACTGTATTTTTCAGCACTTTGAAAAATGCAATGCGGTTTTTGAACAAGGTGCAAACCACGATGTTTTTCCTCCTTGTTGTAATGATGTAATGCATATCAAGTAATTACCAGGTGGAGAAGAGTTATTTTTTTCAAAGTGCTGAAAAATAAAGTGTGTTTTTCAACACATGTTGAAAAAAAAATTTAGTTTTTTAACATGAAAAACACATGTGTTTTTCAGCAATTTGAAAAACACATTTTTTCATCAAGGTGAAAACCCATGATGTTTTTTCCTCCTTTTTGTAATGATTGTAATACATATCAAGTAATTATCATGTGGAGAAAGTTTTTTTTTTTCAAAGTGTTGAAAAATAAAGTGTGTTGCGGTTAAAAAACACATGTTTTTCAGCACATTTGTAAAAAAACACAATGTGTGTTTTCAGCATTTGAAAAACAAAGAAGAGTTTTTTTTTAACAAATTTGCTGAAAAACCATGTGTTTTTCCTCCTTGTTGTAATGTATTTTTTAATCCATATGCAAGTAATTTTACACAAGGTGTAACCCATGATATTTTTCCTCATTTCAAATGATGCTGCACAAAAAATTAAAGTGAAAGTTTCCTTTTTTCAAATAAAAAGTAATGTGTGTTTTTCAACACGTTGAAAAATACACTATGTTTTTCAGCAATATGAAAAAAACAACGTTGTTTTCCACAAGGTGCAAACCATGATATTTTTTCCTCCTTATTGTAATGATGTAATCAACATAAAGTAATTATTAATGTGGAGAAGAGTTTTTTTTTCAACATGCTGAAAAATAAAGTGTGTTTTTCAACATGTTGAAATACACACTGTGTTTTTTCAGCAATTATGAAAAATGCTGACATATTCGATTTTGACAAGGTGAAAACCAAATGTTTTTTCCTTTATTAATGATGTAATCCATATTAATTAGTTACCATGAGAGACATTTTTTTTATTTTCATCTTGCCGAATAATAAAGTGTATTTTAGCACGTTGAAAAACACACTTTGAAAAACTTTGAAAAATGCCATGTAGATGAGAAATTACATTACACAAACCATGAAACAAAATTTTTCCACCTTATTGCAATGATGTTATCCATATTAAGTAGTTATCATGAGGATAATTTTTGATATTTTCATCTCACAAATAATAAAGTGCATTTTTAAGCACACTGAAAAATACATTGTGTTTTTATGCACTTATGAAAAATGTCATGTCGATTTCGACATTGTGCAAACCACAATATTTTTTCCACCTTATTGCAATTTAAATCTTTCTACCAGATTCACAATACTCACACATTCTAAATCTTATTGCAATTTAAATCTTACTATCTGATTTTCACACCTTCTAATATTTTATTATGTTTTTATTGTTTAATTATTATTTACTTTTATAAAAACTAAAATATATGTTTAACCAACATCTTTTGATGTCAAAGGTTACATGGACAATGTCATTTTATTACAAATTCATATATTCATTTATTAGTTGTGTCTTCGGTGGGAGTGACTTGTACATTTTCCTCAGTTGACGCCTTGGCCTATATGTACATCTTCTTCCATACTTCTTTGTGACCGTCATGTATTTTAAGAATGGAATTAAAGCTTGCTACGTGATTTTTGAACATTTTTTGTTTGATTCACCCGTTGTCTCCCAATTCTTAATTTCTAATTCCAACTCTTGAACCTCAAGCTCCAACTCCATCTTCCTTGAGGAAGCATCTCCTAATTGGTCTAATAATTCCTTTTTTTACAAGTATAAATATTGCAATGTAAGTCTTTCACGCTTCGGTTTTATAAAATTTTCCTTATTCATTACAAGTTTCATTTCTAATTCCATACGCAATGGTGGGGAAGTCTCATCTTCTTGTCCAACACCCACATCTTTGTGTGTAGGGCTCTTTGCATTCTTTCTGAACACATAAGTGGCACTATCAAATGTTTCATAATCTTTCGGTTCCTCCACTTGTGAAGCCTTGTGCTTTCTATCCTTCTTGTCTCTTGCCATCTAATTACACCTGTATTTAAACAACTGATTAATATTTGTCACCATTCAAACATAATTACAAAGAAAATAATGCACTTTTCTTATACTCAACAAAATATTATCATGGATGAAATATATATGAAAGTTTAGTAAGCACATCAAACCCAAGTAGGCAAACATGGAAGAAGAACACAACTATGTAACCATAAACCACAAACTGTAATCCATAATACACTAGATTTGAAAACAAAATTGTGAATTATCTACAAAATTAGTGCCTTATATATGAAAGTTTAGTAATCATGTCAAACCCAAGTAGGCATACATGGAAGAAGAACGCAACTATGTAACCATAAACCATAAACCGTAATCCACAATCCATAGTCACATTAATACATTAACCAGATACATAGTGATAACATCATCATTTATACAATAAATGGAATGTCACATAACAAGAATAAAAACCATCTAATGCACTATAAACAGAACCACAAACCATATTCAATTTATCAAGAATGCAATACTAAATCGTAAATGTCAAACACATTAAAGTAACAACATCATCACACTTATATACACTTGTCTTCTAATCACACTTGTATTACTCTTCCTTATACATCACACATCACATACCAGATGTAGCAATCCATATACATGATCTAAATACTAATTAATGTGCACATCATAACATTAACCAAAACACAACCACATTAGAGTAAAATCACATACATATAATAATCATAATATAACCACATACATCTATCCATCTCATCTACTATGCTACAAATGCTATAATCATTAAATAAAACATTTTTTTTGCATACCACAAAATCAATATCTATACATATATGTCAAATATATAAGTAAAATATGTCAAATATGTAAGTAAAATATATAAGTACAATAACATATTGATGTCAACTATATAAGTAAGTTTAATATATGTTTAACAAGCATATTTTGATGTCAAAGGCTGCATGACTGGTATATTCATTTATTAGTTGTGTCTTCGGTGGGAGTGACTGGTACTTTTTCCTCAATTGACACCTTGGCCTGCATGTACATCTTCTTCCATACTTCCTTGTGATCATAGTGTATTTTAAGAATGGAATTAAAGCTTGCTACCTAATTTTCGAACACTTTTTTGTCGCTTCACGCATTGTCTCCCAATTCTTAATTTCTAGTTCTAACTCCTGAACCTCAAGCTCCAACTCCATCTACCTCGAGGAAATTTCTCCTATTTCATCCAATAATTCCTTTTTTTTTACAAATATAAATTTTCCAATGCAAGGCTTTCACACTCGTTTTTATACATCTTTGTCTTCTTTGTTACAAGTTTCATTTCTAATTCCATATGGAATGATGGGGAAGACTCATCTTCTTTTCCAACACCAACATCTTTGTTTGTAGGGCTCTTTGCATTCTTTCCGAACACATAAGTGGCACTATCAAATGTTTCATAATCTTTCAGTTCCTACACTGGTGAAGCCTTGCGTTTTTCATCATTATTTTGTCTTGACATCTAATTACACCTGTAATCAAACAAATGATTAATATAGATGTTACCATTCAAACATAATTACAAAGAAAATAATGCACTTAACTTATACTCAACAAAATATTATCATGGATGAAATATATATGAAAGTTTAGTAAGCACATCAAACCCAAGTAGGCATACATGGAAGAAGAACACAACTATGTAACCATAAACCATAAACCGTAATCCATAATACACTAGTTTTGAAAACAAAATTGTGAATTATCTACAATAAATTAGTGAACACGTCAAACCCAAGTAGGCATACATGGAAGAAGAATGCAACTATGTAACCATATACCATATACCGTAATCCACAATCCATAGTCACATTAATACATTAACCATATATGTAGTGATAACATCATCATTTATACAATAAATGGAATGTCACATAACAAGAATAAAAACCATCTAATGCATTATAAACAAAAACGTAAATGGATAACTCTATGTAACCCATAACCACAAACCATATTCAATATATGAATAATGTAATACTAAATCGTAAACCTCAAACACATTAAAGTAACAACATCATCATATACACATATATAGTAATCTGAGTCCTCATAAGCAATGTTATACAATAACTGTTTTCATCTCCTCCCCTACCTATTGTTAGTGAGAGATAATAGTCCATCATAATATCTAATATGCTTCTTCTCATCTCTATGAACACAATTAGGTGTGATGCCAAGAATGGGTGGGGCATCGGATCTCTGCATCCGAGTATGGTGCACTCTCTCAACCTGTACCTTATCATCCTGAAAGCCAACCATATAGTAAATAAGTCAACATAGATGAATCTTTCAGTTAAACACATAATTAAATTAAATCATCCATTACATCTACTTGCCTCTTCACGAGGAGTGTCCAGTCTGATATCTCTGAGATCCCATATAGCAAACCCTTTGACACACTCTGCCAAAGTGCTTGCAAATGTATTAGGGTAGGGAAATGGAGCAGTGGGAACAATGGCCTCAGAAATAATGACTTTCATAGTAAATTGGGGGAGTGTGATGCCATGACAAACCGCATGCGGGCTACTATCACAAACCACTCCTCTCGCAACAACTATATCATCTGACATTAACCTGACTTCGACCCCATCAGGAAAATCCTAGAATAATGAAAATCTCAATTGCATTAATAAATTTATCTTAATTTCACCAAAAAAGAATACAGAAAATCAAATGAGAACATTCAATAACTTACCAGTCCAACTCCACCCTCTCTCATACTGTCAGCAATGTCATTTGTGCCCCTCTCCTCGTGCCTCCCCTCGTCACCCTCTCTCTCCTTGACTGGCAAGGAAGATGCAACTCCAGAAATATTCATCTCAGCCTCTCTGACCTCTCATGAAGCTATCTCGCCAATAAGATCGAGACCACAAACTGATTATGAAGGGGGTGTCTTATCGCAAAACGTCCACCTACAACAATCGAGTCATCAAGACAATGTAAATATCAACAACATAAGGCAACATTCAATTTTCAAGTGCGTGTTAAGTGGTTTTTACCTTTCTCCATTTCACACTACGAATGAGTCTCTCTGTTGGCGTAGGAGCTGACACAAGGGAATGTCATAATCCTACGCACACCTACAAGTTAGTATATACAAAAATAAACAAAAACTATATTCTATATAGCAACGAAAGACCAATAATTACTTACGTTATCATTCGCATGGGGGGTCAACATTCCCACTAGTTGTTCCACCCTCTTCTCTATCTTCCTGTTCATGACATAATATTAAGTTTTTGATTTCCAACCAAACATAATATATAATATATTATACTAATCTTAAATTTACCTTTGTCCTGATATTTGAGTTAATTTTTTCTCTCACTCTCAACCACTTCTCCTCTCTCTTATGTCACATCTCCTTTGAATCATAGGCACACATTTCAGCATCCACCTCCCTCTTTCCTTCCTGGCTCAACTCCTTGAATCGAGTTTTGCATTCTTTTTTGCAAACTCGATCGATAACCCTCCTGCGCTGCAGGTAGAATCACTGCCTCAAGACATAGTTCACATCCCCCTCTCTCTTCTTCATGTATGCCCTGCTCTTATCTTGAGGGATAGGTGACTATTTTCCTATATGCTTATGGCCACACTTACACGGTTCCATGAAGGGAAGATTGTGTGCTACCTGGCGATGTCGATTAAGTCTATGCAACTCCCAAAACCTAACATCCCCACTAACAACACATGATCCATGCTGGCAGAATAGTGAATACGACCATTAACATGTTTGGTTTTGTAGTCTACGGGTGGCTGATTGAAAGACATGTTAGAAAATTTAATAGTTCTTACACTATTCAATAGTAGCAATCAACAAGAAATAAAAATATTAAGTTTTAACTTTATTCACCTCCGTTGCAGGCTCACAGATATCTGAGTGAATGGGCTCGGAAGGACCATCTGACGTAGTGCCATCAACTGTTGGAGGAGCATCTCCCTTTGCATCCTCTCTGACACTTGTGGAATGCGTACGTGCCATGTGATGTGAAGGTGCATGTATCCAGGGAGTACAAATACATAAATATTAGCCCAACATAAAATATTAAGTATTATGAAAAATAATTAATGTTCACATATTTGAATATTACCATCATGGAATGTGAAGAAACCTGTGTGAAAAGATGACAATTTCATATTTATTAGCCCAACAAATGACATTAGGTACATTGCTGCAACAAACAATTAATGTTCACAAAGTTTTATATTACCGTCTCATTATTTATGTCTTCCCCAAAAACATAAGAATGGATTGTGAACATGGATGGGCCCATGTCACCAAACTTCTGCATGTTTCATTCAAGTGCGTTGTCATAACCATCATTGAAGTGACACATTGTAAAACAAGATAAACTGAAACAAATGGTGCACAAACTTATTTATTCGTATTTTTCATTCATATTGAGAAAATCATGCACAATAAACCATTTGTGATGAAGTTAGCTGCACACATTATTTTTCAAAACTGGATACTCGACTCTAGATGTTTCTGAAGTAAACATGAAATGTGAATTGCAAGTGTGTTACAAGACAATATAGGATTAAAGCATCAAAACAATAACATTACATTTTGAAAAGAAATTTGAACATCCAAGTATCATCCCATGCAATTATATTATGTGTTTGGTTGTTCATAAGTTGTGTTTGTAATACAAAGTGAAACGTCAACCCAAACAATGGAAGAAGTAACATTTTCAAAATAAGTGCATTGCACTTTTACAGAATACATAATCACTCAGTGCACGTGACAAAGGCCAGTGCAGGCATCCCCACTGCAATCATTGTCACACTCATCTGAGTCATGATGTGTTGCTCTCCATTGTTCAAACCTCCACTCATCAAGCTCTTCTAGCTAATGATCAACATCATCCCACCAATCAAGAACATTTGCTGATAAGCCAGGCCAGTTTCCATCTGGAGGTGGATGTACGACCAGTGTGATGTCGTGGTACCACCCAAGGTATTGTCGCCAATCTACTGCAGGGAGTTTTTCATCGATCCATCTTCCAGTGACTGTGTCTGTCCTTGTGAGCCGAGGGTCGAATAGAAAATGAATGACCATCCCCGACATGATAACCATGTCTGCCAGCTCCATATTTTTCTATGACCATTCTCCATTCAGAATAATAAAAGTCAACCATTTTAGCCCTATTTGGTCCAATATCAAAAGGGGGTGGATACGTTGCATAATTTAACAACGTTATGGAGGCATTATGAACCTCATCAACTTCCATCGTTGGGATTCTTCTTAAGAGTGTCCATACTTGGCTTTTCCAATCATCCATCTACATAATATGTAACAAAATATCCATACTATTATGAGGAACAAAACGAAACATGGTATTATGAAGATCAATGACACAGATGGACATGGTATTATGAGGAGCAATGAAATGGATCGACACGGTAATATAAGGAGCCATTAAATATGTACGAACTTATCATTATCTAAATCCTTTTTTTCATTCCCAAGACATGTTCATAGGTTCTGGAATGTACTATTATTAATACTTCCTAGCTTCCACATCCTTCCCATATCTCTACAATCCTTCCCCTTTATCCACAATGCCCGGTTTATTAATCTACACTATATGATGTATCATCATATTATCCACAAAATATAAAATATATGTGTTGGAGACAATTCACATAATATTAGTTATTCATAATCTAATAAAAAATGTATGTCTACCATTACACAAAAAGCAAATACAGTGTGTACATATATCATATTGAAATTTCATCCATGGCAAATGCTAAGAAAGCTGCCACTTCTTGGTTTATAGTGTCCCTAGACACTTGACATACATTTAACCTACCTCTATTAACTTTTACATGCACATATGAACATTTCACAAAGTGAGATACACTCTCTAGTGCTTGAACTTGAAGAATAGAAAGATTTACATTGTTACATTGGTATACACCATTCATTTGTTTCACAACAAGCATATCGTGAGAAAACACACAAATGTTCTAAGCTTTGTGGCGTATCGCTTCCTCAACACCCAATATCAAGGCCCTATACTCAGCCTGGTGGAAGGTCATAGTGGCATTTCCCACAATTGTACCTCTCTCTACTATCTTACTTCCATCAGGGTCATATAATATGAACGATGAACATGCAATATTTTTGGAGGTATTAGACACTCCATGAATTTCCAATCTCCAAATGGCAACCATGTTTACCTTTACAATGGACAAACATATATCGTAAGCAAACAACAACAAAAAATCATAATGAACACTTCAAATTTGACTTTTTCAATACAACCATCTGTAATTTAACATATGACAAGGCACTAAAACATTTGCTACTGAGTTCGTTCATTAATAATGATTTCATATTGGAGATTCAGTGGAGTTAGTACTCTGTCTAGGGACATACACACTAAATGAGTTAACTTCATGTGTTTGTGAGCGACTTCTTTTTGGGAAACATTGTATTAAAACAATCTATTTCTTACAATACTAAAACTTTGTATTCTGTATATTAGACTAAAGGGGGAATATATTGGAATCGCATTCATGGGTTTGATTCCATTCCACTCATTTTCTGTATAGATAACATTATATTTCTAACATATAATTAATACAAGCGCTTTTTTTAATAAATTTTAAAAATATGTTTTCCTATAATTATGAGTTTATAAATGTTATGGGTAAATATTAAATTTGAATAAATCACTTAATAAATTGATTAGTGTATTATGAATAGATAGATTTCAATCTATTTGCAATATAAATATCTATAAACATTTGATTAGGGATAAAATGGATGTAGAACAGTAAATAACATTTGATTAGTTTTCAAAACCAAATCAATAAAGAAATATCTAGTACATAGGGTTTAGATTTATCATGTTTGTAGGAGTGACAAGAAGATGATCATCCAAGATAGAGTTTAGATTTATCATGTTCTTGGGAAGTGACAAGAAGATGATCATCCAAATCTTGTAGTAAAATTGATTTTTATGAGACACAGGAAAGCTAGAAAACTTACATTTATGAGAACCAAAAAGTGTATAATGTACACTTGACATTTCAAGCATACCTAAACCATACACTTGACATTCCAAGTAAAATTGTGCACTTTAATTCAAAACATTTTTTATGAGTAGATTTGTCAACACGAGGGGTCCAAAAACTCTCTCAAGTTTCTAAAACTTCATTACAATCAATGGAAAAATGTACTTCTTTTACTTTCCCTAAATGGGATGTTGAAGTTTAAACCATAAGGAAATAATAAAATGTTTTGGGGTTTTCATTTTATCAGATAGACTAATCTTTCTTGATATTTAACAAGTCCATCAATAGCATATAGTATTGTGAATGACATTCCAATAATTGTTATATTTTATTCACTAAAACCCATTGTAATGTATATGTAGTATGTGTTAGTGTGAGTTATCCCATGTGTCCTCCTCTCATGTTGGAGGGTCATCTCACATGGGTTAGGTTTAGGGTTTCATGTGTCTCATGCACTAGGGTTACTTAGCACCCTATATGTACCCTTTTTCTATTCATTTATGAGCATGCCAAGACACTCCGCTGTCTTTCCTCTATGCAAGCTTTGTTTCTGTTGAGCAAGTTCTTCCATTACTGATCAATTTTTTCCTTGCTATCGCTGGAGCTTTCACGATTCCGTTGGAGTGCAACTACTTCGTGGTGCCTCGTTTCCGATTCGATTCTCACAAACTCTTTTCATGGTATCAGAGCTGAGATCGGGTAAACGTGCACTCGATTTATTTTTTGTTGCTATTACTCTTACTTGGTTTCGTTATTTTACTCTGCATGCAAGTCTTTTGATCACTATTTTCTGGAAATTATCTTGCTAATATCTCTAACAAGCTTTCTCGGAAAGTTTTTTGTGTGTTTTTTTTCTTGTGCATGTGCAGGTTTTTCAAAATACCTTGAGAAATCAGGTTTTTTAATTATTTTTTTTTGTTGGATGTATCAAAATCCAAAATAGAGATTCATTTCATTTTTTTTAATTTATTAAAATGGAAGTGAAATTTTTTTAAGATCTCTGGTTTTTGCAGGATATTTGTCTTTGCATGTTGTCTGTGGTTGCAGGATCTTTGGGTTCTTCAGTCGTGGTTGCTCATCAATGAACTGTTGTCCCTCTGACCATTTTTGGACTGTTCTTTCAAACTGCCTTCACTCATTCACTCGTTGGCCGCATTTTCTTCATTCCACATTTTTTTTTCTTCACAGGCATTTTAATACATCTGCCACGTTTTTTTTGCTTCACAGGGGTTTTTAATCCATCTACCACTATTTTTTTTGCTTCAGGCAGGTTTTTTAATCACTCTGCCACGTTTTTTTTTGTGTGGGCAAGCTAAAACTGCGGTCTGTGCGTTTTTTGCGAGATTGTTCTGGCATTTTTTTACTGTTCCTCACTTTTTTTGGGTGTGGCCAAGCTAAAACGCGGCTGTACAGGCATTTTTTGGATTGTTCTGGCATTTTTTTACTGTTCCTCACGTTTTTTGGGTGTGGGAAAGCTCAAACGCGGCTGTACACTCATATGTGCGGCCTGTACACTCAAATTGGTAAGTATTTGGTAAGTTTTCACTTTCTTTCTTTTTAATCTTCCTCAAAACAAAAAAAAAAACCTCTGCTTTTATAAAAACGTGCCGCTTTTTTTCATGTTGAGTTTTTTTTTTTTTGTTTGGTAAAACAACTCAAACCTTTTGGTAAGTTTTTAAAAAGTTTCTAATTTACCGTGTTTTTTTTAATCAAGTTTCTAAAACCATTTAGAAATTTTTTTTTTAATTAGAAGTTTCCATATATATTTAAAAATCTTCATCTAAAAATCTTCATTAGATTAGATCTTAATTATTTTTAAAATTTTAAATTAGATCTAATTATTTATTTAATTTCACATTATTTAAACAATATATTTCTTTGGCATTATAATTTGGTCTTTGGCTTGTTGTATTTTTAACCTTCCGTCGAGTGCCGAAGACGAAGGGTGAGGTCCGGGATTGGCAGGTGGCTAATCCCCCCTCGCAATACAAACAAACCCTATCTCAAATTCCATGCCATTTCCAACGAGCATACATACGACACCCTTTGCATGCGTTTAGGGCACTTTTTTAATCCGTTTGCAGGCTTATTCCTTTTTCTCATAAAAATTGCGGGAATTGGTTTTTGCTATAACTTTTGACTCGTTGCTTGGTTTTGAGCACTTCTTTAGTCAAAGTTGCATGTTTTTTCACACTCTAGATGATGGGATCATTAGCTTTGTAAACACACTAATTTTATAAAGTGCCGCATTCTGGGGGGTGTCTTTGTATTGCTTCCTTTAGCTCATTTTTTGAGCTTTATTCTATTCCTTATTTTTTCGTGGACTTGTGAGCGCGTCCGCCACAGTCTTATGACAAAGGGATTCTTTCATATGATGTGAGACATTTTTTCTCACCACCAGGGTTGGCTTTCACCTCCTTTCTATTTTTTGCTTGTGCTTGTTTACGGTGTTCCTCTTTTGTTGCGCTCCACAAAACACTGTTGTGGTCTCCTCTCTTGCGCGTTATTACGCTAATTGCAAGACGAGTTACCAAGTGTTTCAAACCACACGCACGGACCCGATTGTAATCAACGCACTAAACTATAAAGTGCCGAAAGCAGGGGGGTTGTTATTGTCCTGGGTGGTTGTGTTTCTTTTCTGCATTTCTTTCTCTCTCTCTCACTATGGATGCACTTTCAATTCCTTTGCTTACGCCGTTCAAATTTTTTGAATGGAGATCGAAAATAATAATGAAACTAAGGGGTAAAGGGTTATTCCGCATCACCATGGGAACTGAGACTGAACCAGATGACGAACCTGAAAAATCTAAGTGGTTAAACCGTAGTGATGAAGCTTTAGGTCTTCTTTGCATGTCCGTTTCTCCTGACTTGCTCTTCCACATTGAGGCATCTGAAACACCTACATCTGCGTTGAAGAAACTGGATGTGATGTTTGGACAACTAGATGACATGAGAGCGCATGAGTTGGAAAACGAACTACTAGGGTTAAATCCTAGTGACTTTGAAAACCTACAAGCCTTCTTCTCGAAATTTGTCCACATTAGATTATTGTTAAAAGGATGTCAAGTAGAAAAGAAAGATTCTCAACTGATCTTGTCGATTCTCTCTAAGCTAGGTCCTGAATATTCTGTCTTCGTGTCAACTTTCTACGCTACAAAAGCTACTTTGGGCGATACTTGGATGATGCCCTCCTTTGACTATTTTTCATCCCAACTCATTCGAGAATAGGACAAACTCATTCAAATGGGGTCTCTCAAGTCCAAGTCACATGCCCTTGTAGCAAGTACTAGCAAGGGAAAGAAGACTGAAAAGAAGAAAGAAACTAAGGATCAACCTAAGAAAGAAACCAAGATCAAACCTAAAAATGACACAAACACTTCGACTTCTGAGCCTAGGGCACAGAAAAGCAAGTATTTGTGTTCCTATTGCAAGAAGACTGGTCACGACGAGCAACACTGTTTTAAGAAACAGATTGATCACTTATCTCATTTACTTGAGAAAAATAAAATAAGTGTTCCTGAATCCATAAAACAAAGTGCTCCGAAGGCCGAGTCTTCTGCTGCAAAAGGTGCTAAAAATGATAAGAAGAAAGGAAAGGCCCTTGTAGCCAAAGTTGCTCCTTCATCGACATGGATTATAGATTCTGGTGCCTCGCACCACATGGGTTCTTCGCATGTTGAGTTTTCCAACATTGAACCTTGTGGAATGTCCCAAATCATGATGGGTAATGACACGACAGTGTCGGTTTCTGGTAGTGGATCGGTAGAGATGGATGGGGGAACATTTAACCAAGTGTTGAGTGTTCCTGATCTCTCTACCAATCTCCTATCAGTTTACCAAATTACTCACCTTGGTGAAGGAATGCGAGTGGAATTTGGTCCTAACTCGGTGATTATTCGTGAGCTTAACAATGACACTACAGTGGCTGAGGGAAAGGCAGATCACCGTTCACGGTTGTACACCTTCTCCCACTTTACTTCTGATTCTACGCCCACTGCCTTGCTCACTCATGCAAATGAGGTTAGTAAGCTATGGCATGAGCATTTTGGACATCTAAATTATCGCTACCTTGAACAATTGAGTCAAAATGAAATGGTCAACGGGTTGCCTCGCGTCAAGTTTTCTAAGGGTCTTTGTGAGGGTTGTACCCTTGGAAAGCATCCTGAAAAGAACTTTGACAAAGGAAAATCCTGGAGAGCCACTCGTCCCTTGGATCTTGTTCACAACGATGTTTCTGGTCCATTTCCTTCTCCTTCATTTACTAGAGCTCTTTATGTGCTAACCTTCATTGATGACTATTCGCGATATACTTGGGTATATTTTCTTAAGCTTAAGTCTGAAGTCTTTGAACATTTTCAGGACTTTAAGGCTCTTGCTGAGAAACAGGTGGAACGGTCTATCAAGGTTCTTCGAACTGACAATGGAGGTGAATATGTAAACAATAGGTTCATGGATTTCTATACTTCTGAAGGGATCTCTTTGCAACATACAGTTGCTTATAGCCCTTCGCAGAATGGAGTCGCAGAAAGAAAGAACCGTACTCTGAAGGAGATGGCCACTTGTATGATTCACTCGAAGTCTCTTCCTCCGCAGTATTGGGCCGAAGCAGTGAATTGTGTAAATTACATTCAGAACCATGTTCCACACAAGGCAGTAAGAGGGATGACACCCTTTGAAGCCTGGTTTGGATGCAAGCCTGATGTTGAGCACTTTCGAGTCTTCAGATCCAAGGCTATGGCTCAGATTCCCAAGAAGAAAATGCAAGGCCTTGGAACCACAATCCAAACCTTGTATCTTTGTAGGGTATCCTGATGGCGTGAAGGGATATCGATTGATGAATCCTACTTCTCATGAGCTATATATTGAGAGAAGTGTTAAGTTTGATGAGTCTTCTTCGACTTCTACTTCTCCACCTATTGAGGTTCTTCAGCTCGCTGATTCAGATTCTGACTCATCAGATGATGATACTGTTGAGCGTGCTCCTCTTCCGGATCCTCCCGACCATCAGACCTTTGAGTCTTCTGATTCTGATAGTAGTGATGATGAGGACTATGTCCCTTCTCACTCAAGTGAAGAATCTTCCGACTCTGAGCCTGATCCTCCTGGTCCCCTTTGGGCCAGGAAAACTTTGCAAAGTGCTGGAGATTTAGTTGGAGATACTTCGGATATGAGACGTACTCACTCAGATTTCATTGGACCCCACTCTTTCTTCACCTCTGCTTCTGATCCACAGTCTTTCTGGGAGGCTTCTGGTATTCCTGAGTGGGATTCTGCCATGGATGAGGAGTATTCCTCTCTCATGAAGAATGATACTTGGGATCTCACCACTCTTCCGAAAGGAAGAAAAATCGTTCGGTGTAAGTGGGTGTTCCGAACAAAGTATGGAGTAGATGGAGACGTCAAAAAGTTTAAAGCGCGATTAGTAGCTAAGGGTTTCTCCCAGATAGCTGGGGTTGATTATACAGAAACCTTTGCTCTGGTTGCGAAGATGACTTCTATTCGACTGACCCTAGCCATTGCCGCAACAAACAGATGGAAAGTCCATCAAATGGACGTTAAGAGTGCCTTCCTTCATGGTGACCTAGAGGAAGAGATCTATATGGAACAACCTCCGGGTTATGTCCAAGATTCCTCCCTCGTTTGTAAGTTAAAGAAGTCTCTTTATGGCCTTAAACAAGCCCCTCGGGCTTGGTATGCCAAGATGGACTCCTTCTTACTTACATCAGGGTTTACTAGGTGTCACTCTGATCCAAATGTTTATATTCTATGGCAAGATGACTCCATACTCATTCTTGTTCTATATGTTGATGACTTGTTGATCACAGGCAGCTCTTCCTCTATTATTGATTCTGTGAAGATCGCCTTAGCCAACAAGTTTTCCATGACTGACTTAGGTCTGCTTCATTACTTCCTTGGGATCCAGATTTCACAATCTGACTCGGGAATCTTGATTTCGCAACCTAAGTATGCTCTTGATTTGCTAGCTCAGTTTCAGATGTCTGATTGCAAGTCTTCTCCTACTCCTTTTCTTTCGGGGTTAAGTTGGTTTCAGATTGCTCTACTCCCTTGGTTGATGGTACTCTTTACCGACAGTTAGTTGGGAGCTTGATCTACTTGACTCACACTCGACCGGATTTATCATATGCTATTGGGATCGTGTCCAGATTCATGCAGGAGCCACATGAGCTGCATTGGAAAGCAGCTAAATGGATCCTTCATTATGTTCGTGGCACTTATGCTGATGGCATTCACTATCATGGAGGGGTTGATATTGACTTGATTGGATTCACAGATTCTGATTGGGCCGGTGACTTAGATCATCGGAAATCTACTTCTGGCTACAGTTTCTCTCTTGGTTCGGGTCCTATTAGTTGGTCTAGCAAGAAGTAGAATGCAATTGCGATATCATCTACAGAGGTAGAATACAGAGGAGCAGTTAACGCTGCCACAAAAGCTATTTGGCTACAGGGTATTCTGACAGAGTTTGGCATCCACTTTCGGTGGCCTACCATTATCTACTGTGATAACACGAGCACAATCTCTATTTGTAGAAATCTAGTTCAACATCAGTGGACGAAGCACATTGAGATCCATATGCACTTCATACGGGAGCTTATTCATGATGGTATCATCGACATTCAGTACATTCAGACAGCTGATCAGATTGCAGATTTATTCACCAAGCCTTTCACTGAGATGAAGTTTCTTCACTTACAGTCTCTTCTTGGGGTGAGGTCTTCTGCAGCTGCCCATCTTCTTAGGGCTATGTAGTCCTTCTTTTCTTCTTCTTCTTCTAGGAAGATTGTGTTTGTATATGGGCACCTTATCAGGCCTTTAGTTGCCGGGCCCCATTGACACATCTTTCTTAGTTGTTTAGGAGTGTCTTCCTCTTCCGTCTGACTCATCACAGCCGCTACCCCAACTTCGATGAAGGGGGGGTGTTAGTGTGAGTTATCCTATGTGTCCTCCTCTCATGTTGGAGGGTCATCTCACATGGGTTATGGGTTAGGTTTAGGGTTTCATGTGTGTCATGCACTAGGGTTACTCAGCACCCTATATGTACCCCTTTTCTATTCATTTATGAGCATGCCAAGACACTCCGTTGTCTTTCCTCTATGCAAGCTTTGTTTCTGTTGAGCAAGTTCTTCCATTACTGATCAATTTTTTCCTTGCTATCGCTGGAGCTTTCACGATTCTGTTGGAGTGCAACTACTTCGTGGTGCCTCGTTTTCGATTCGATTCTCGCAAACTCTAAAAAAGTGTTTATCTCACTATGTTTATAGCTTCAATTAGAGCAAGAGTGTTTGTAGTGCTCCAACGGGTTCTACCCTTTTGTGGGGAATGGACATTTGATTGTGTATTTAAGATCTCTGCCTGTTTAGAAGCCATATCCCGTTGAGGTAAATGGGAAGCATCAACATGTGCTGTAGAATGTTTTTGATAATGGATCCCATCATTAAAAATATTGTCTCTAGGGGAAAACAACTTTTGCATAATGTACTTGGAACAAAATCAAGGATGGATGAATTATTGAAGTAAACATCATCATTTGAAATATCATTGTCTGAAAGTAATGTTGTATCTCTTGTAAAACTAGGCTTTATAGGAGTTGGGTGATACACATGTTTGTCCATGGATATATTTTTTAATCCCTGCGATTAAATCAAGTGTGAATAAACAGAAATAAAAATTAATCAACAGTAGAATTTAAAAGTAAATATGCAACTGAATTATTAGAAAATTACTGAATTCTAATGTGTTTGGAAGAATGGAATATTTGTTGGTCTCATAGTTACCAAGAGATGGGTACGGGTACATGAAGACGGGTTTGGGTACTGGTACGCCATTTTTTAGAAAAGTGGGAGACAGGGACGGGGAGACTGAAATATATATATGAAATAACTAGAAAAATACTATTGTACATTATTAATTTATTTAGATTCAGAATGCACTGAAATTTAAAAATAACTATACTTTTTGAAGTAAGGAAATCAAATGTCGACAAAAGATGAGTAATTCTATTGATATTTGATATCTCGCATATTGTGGGAATAGTACATTGTAACAGAAAAATGCAACAATCCCTGTGTGTGCGTGCGTGCGTGCGTGTGTGTGGGGGGGGAGACGTTAACAAAGGTTCCCGTGTATGGGAGATGTCTCCGTACGCGTCTCCCATACCCGGTACGTGTATCCGGTGATGGGGGATGCGTCTCCTTGCAACAGTGGTTGGTCTTAATGTACGTGAGTGTTGATAATATGACAACCATTTCTTTTGTGAAAATGTTGCTGGCTGGAAGGGATTGTTGCATAATTTGATATTTCTTTAAAATAACTACAATACTCTTTTAGGGAGATATTAAAGACCTTCAAGTCTGTAATTCTTATTTTCTACTTCTTGAATAAATGCAGGAGTTGAATTGGTATGTAAATAGCCATTGATAATTTTCTGTTCATTTCACCAAAATTGTGTGAAATACTCACTCCAATCATGTACAAGTAGATCTTTGAAATTGTGTTTTTTTTTAAAATAAATGGAAACCAATCAATAAACATTACTCTACTTACATACATGCATGGACTGTAAAAATGATAGCCAAATTGAAATCTATAGTTTCCTATGTCACCCATGCACCTGCGTAATACTAACATATTTAAAACAAGGTACCTGATTTTGCAGTCTTTATCCATGTGTTAGCCTCAATTTATGTGCAGAATGGATACTTTTTGCTGTCAGAATAGAGCCAAATGCAAATATATTTACCATCCATTTAGAATGCAACAATTTTAGAGGGAAGTGCATTTGGAAGGGGAAAACATTTGCAACCGGTGCTCTATGTGGATAGGTGGCCTAAAAATATGGAATGCAAAAACAAACATTTACAGCGCCCACCCATTTGAGTCACTAGAATAGATCTCCCTATGTAACGAGTGCTCTTTTTTTCAGTTAATTTCTGATTTTTACACTTAATAAAAATGAAATAAACTATGAGACCACCTCACTACACTTTTTTTTTTTTTTTTTCCGATTGCCTTGAGCATGGCACAATTGAAAAATGAAGGCCAATGCTTGCCTGGGAGCATAAAAAAAGCGGAGACCAATGTGTCATGCTTTTTTGAAGATTCGAACAAACAAGAGAATATTCGAACGAACAGGAGACTATTCGCCTAATAAGAGTACAGTGAGGCAGAGAAACAGCCATTAAGCAACAAACATGGCGGCGGAAGACGAGGGTGTATTTTCAGTGTGGGCAATGCCTTCCCCGCAAGACAGACGAGGGTTTCAGGAAGTGATGAACACCCTCAAAATCGAATTCGGAGGACCCTCATTCGATCCTCATGTGACCGTTGTGGGGGCAACCAGGATGAGCAAAGCCGAGGCCTGTGCCAGATTAGAAGCCGCCTGCGCCACAATAACTCCTTACACCTGCTCTCTTACTCAGGTTGCCTGCGGCTCCCACTTTTACCAGTGTGTTTACCTTCTTGTCGATCCAACTCCTCAGGTTTTTTTTTTTTTTTTCCTTGTCATCTTCTTTCTGTTTTTAACCCTAGGATTCGAACTGGGCTTCATTTTTTCCCAATATTTTATAGGGTTTGTATTTTGGTAGATGAATCGACAACCACTTCATCATCATCTGCACTGATTAAACTATAGCCAATGTTGTTTAATTTTTTCCCCTAACAATTCAGCGGTTTGTGTAGGTTATGCAGGCAAATCTGAAGGCAAGCCGTTGCTTCGGCATCATTGACAATCCCACTCCATACATGCCACATTTGAGCCTTTTATACGCAGATTTACCAGACCAAGACAAACAGAGAGCTAAAGTCATGGCCGAATCATTCAATCACCTTCTCTGCGATTCAAAGTTTGAGGTCTCTAGTTTATGCCTGTACAGAACTGATACTCGAGACAAGTCACTGGAATCATGGGAGAAAGTGGCTGAATGTAATCTTAAAAGCTTGCACTGATAAGTAATTTCTGACCTGAAATCCCAGCGATTCTCATTTTGTACAACTAAATAAATTGCAAAAGTTTATGCCTTTGTGTGTTTGTTGTTGGGTGTAACCTGTTGTTTTATCATGGGATTAAATCAAGCATGAATGGATGAGGAGGAGCAACCACAGACTGACGGTTGGGAGCTGATGACCGACACCCCATCAACTCTCCTGGTGGGTGGGGTGACTCTCCGAAGAGCCCCCCCGCAATCGCTTCCTGCCTCCATGTTCGTCGCCGCCGCCTAGATCCATGCCTGGTTTTTTTCTGCTGGTTTCTGATAATTTTGCTCCAACTTTTTTTGATTGATAAGCTTATCTCGAAATGATTTTGTAATATGTGCCACTCGTAGCCTTTTAATGGCTACTTTTACTTTGCATTTGGGGTGTGATCTTTTCCCATTGTACATTTCATCATTAATTTATTTATGGATATGCTTTTCAATAAAATAAAAAAAAATCTAACCTAATGTATAAGGGTATGGAATAATCTGCTACTCAAGGACAGGCGTTGTGATTTAGGATATTCCTATTAAGGGGTACACTTATTGGGTATATTGTAATCTGCTACTTAAAAGGGCAGAGATGTCAATATCTATTAACTCAGTTGTATGTAAAAAAACATTTTATAGGGGTTATTTTTAGAAATCAGAACCTATGTGGTATGATTTCATGGAGGGGCTCCTTAAATTTCAGTGGAAGCTCTCTTAAGAAAATTCACAGGTATTTTAGTACATTCAAGGTTTCATATATTATATTAATTTTTTCAACAGTATCTGAATATTGATAAATTGTAGGGTAATAAAGATCATATTTCCCTACAAAACGCAAAAAAATTGATTGCAGAAATGACAAAAATTGTCTTAAATTATAGGGGAATTTTCTATCCCTCTATTAATTCAGTAGAGAAAAAATGGAGCTCTTTTATTCAAAAACAGCATTCTTTTATTATCTATGACCGAATTAATTTTTTTTTTTGAAACTTTCTCCTACAAAAAACAGGAGGGGAAACCCCTCCATAATATCATGCGTATTAGTAAAACAAATATTTGAATTCCATGAATCTAGAACAGCCCTGGACAAATAAGATGCCATCCAACTCAGCTATGTAACATCTCAGTATTAATCACCAAACAAATGTAGACTGAAAAAGGATTGGGTCTATAGCTTGTAATCAAGTACTTACGGGTATATTTCAGGAGTGATTTTCTTTGATGTGTTGTAGCGTGGTTTTTCTTGTAAAGCAGATTTAATGTTAGTTTACTGTAATAGCCCTAAATAGGTATAATCTGAAATTGCTACTTGAAGATAAATACCCTCTTTTAAGTGTATGTATACCTTCTTTTACTTGGCTGTAACAGATATATGCTTTCCCCCCTCCCCGAAAAAAAATAGATGAGATGACAAGGAGCAAACTTTAAGGCACACCATTGGCATGTTAGGTTTGGTAAAAGTAACTTCTCTAAGCTTCTCAAACCTAATTTCATTAGGGTTGGGGATGGGTTCCGATTTAGCCTCTCGTTCAATTTTTTCTTATTATGTTGAGAGGTGTTTTTACAATGGCAGCTAGGTTTGTAATGGCATGGGTTGTTCACTTTTATTCTCGACATTAAATTTGACGCTCATTTAATTGTGATGTGACAATTCATCCATAAATTTAACTTCCATTGGATATGTTTTATTTTTTCATTTCTTCATGGAGAAGTCAATCAAAAAGTAGTAATATCTAGTATATGATTAGATAGGTGCCTTGAAATTGATATCTATCGGCCTATTTTAGATAGATGTATTTAAGATATCTATGCTAGTTATGGTGTTCTCTCTTTCTCAATTTTCATAATGTTTAATTTGTTACGGCCCCTTGGATTAAAGGTCTACGACTATTCAAAAAGGGGATCAAATTTATTGGTGACTTATTTTGTAAAGTATCATGCACTTGGCTATCATGGGATGGGCTTAAAATGAAATTCCAACTTTAAAACGAAGATTCAAAGTCCACATATGAAATTCAAGCTTCTATACTTGATGAGTGCTTGGACGAAATTGTTATTTCCCTTGGTGTGCCAAGGTGGCAAGACTGAGATTGGCCTTTGGCAACCCTTTCTGCTAGTACAAACCCTAGATTAGTTACCATCTTTTCGCCCCACGACACGTTCTTAACGAATCTCTTAATTGTTGTTGGAACATTAGATTTTGGGATGTTTGTTCCAGAAGGTTTACTAACCTTTGGAAAGCTCGTATTGAGCTTAAAAAAGGACATTTTCTTTGGTCTATTCTTTATCATAGTTTCCCTATTGGGGACAAACTTAAGCACACGCGGCTCTTGAATCGTAAATGCCCGACTTGCCTCACAATTGAATCTTTCAAACACCTTTTCTAGTTTTGACCTTGTGCTCAGTCTACATGAAAATGGATTTATACTCTTTTCCAATCTTTCATCCCTAAATTTTTTACTTGGAAAATGGTTAAGCTTAGGGGACTGTACCATGCTTCCTACAAAATACAATGATTATTGAAAAAATAATTGTGTTGATATTCTATTTCATATTTTGAAAGATAGAAATGTTACTATTGTTAACAACACTATTATGGATAAAGACTTCTCTGTGACTGATACAATTATTGTGATCTCCAATGTGTTATTTTAGATCTAGATCAAAGCGGAGAAAGTCTGCTTGGAAGTGGAGCATCTACAATGTGTTTTTGCACTCGTGAAATGCGTTGTGTATCGTCAGATAGGTGCTTTTGGATCCTCCACGTTGGTGATCTCCCTCCCATCATTGTGGCCTTGAGTTTCGCAAATGCCACTCTAGCAACAGGAAAAGCTTCTCTCCTTGCCATTGTTGCTCCTTGCCCGAATCTCGCCCTCCCCTACACTTGCCCGTAGTGGCGGAACTTTTGATAGCCTCAAAGGTAGTGGTAGTGTTTGGGAAGCTCTCCCTCATGGGAAATCCCCTTGTCTTGTGTTAGCCATTTCTCCTCTCCACCAAAATGAAGAAGAATATCAACAACATCAAGTTAGATGGGACCCCATCCCCGTTACGACTCACCCCTCCGACACTAGCAATTGGGGGGACAAACCAAATAGTCCTCTGCGTTGCCAGCCAGCATGTTCACTATTGTTGATAGTTTCTTGTGCTTTGGTGTTTTAAAATTTTACACCTTTTTTCTATTGAAATTCACCCTTTTATTACTATTTTGAATGAACAACTTTAATATTGATGTTTTGAGGTGAGTTGGCCTCTTTATCGAGACCTATTTGACTCGGTTTGGCATTCTAAGGTGTGACCTTTTCCACCCATTTTTTGTACAATTAATATTGTACTTCATATTTTTTCTATTAATAAAAGTGCACTTTTCAATTAAAAAACTTGTAATATATAATTCTTAATGATTCAACTTGTACACATTTGAGTGAAACTTGTAATGATAGGTTTATTTGTGGCATACCAAAGCTAAGGCTTTGTGATGGGAATTAGATTTTGGACATATAACATAATGCAAAAAAAAATCACCATGACTCCATGACTCCATATTAATTAGCACTACATCCGTATAAATATTAATTTAATTCTAAATATTTGATTCTTAATAAAGGTGCATAATTATTCACATGCAATTGAATTTGAAGTGGGAGGCATTAGGAAATGGAAATGTTTGGATAATGTGGGATGCTCACGGCTTATAAAGCGAAAAATATTGCAAGAAAAAGTAATTATGGAAGAGAGTTATAAAGATACACTTTGCTAGATGGGAGACAAATCTAGATGATACATGGTGAAGCAAGGTTTGATTATTTGGCTAGAGACATTGTTGTGGTAAAGGATTATTCAGGAGAGCTAATTTGGAATTTGGTTAACACTCTAAAGGCCAATTCATTTGTATGGTGGGTATTGTTGGAAAGAATACTTACATAGTATTTGCATAAAATAAGTTTTATTGGGCCATCGATTTGTATTTAAAATATAAGGGGTGAGGAATCAGTGGAACATCTCCTCTATTGTAGTCATACGAATGAGATTTGATATTGTGTTCTCTCTAAACTAAATCAAATATTGGTATTCCCTTGCTCTGTAAGAGAAACCTTGCGCTCTTGGCCTCCAGGGCTAAAACATCGTGGCTTTTTTGGGTAGCATTAACAATAAATGTGATTTAGAACATTTGGTTGGAAAGGAATAGTTGTATCTTTGAATATTAGAAAATGGTATGGGAAAGGTGATGGGCTAAAATAAAACAAGCTATCTCAAGCAATATTGGTCTTTCGACAAAAAAAACCTTTCTTAGCAAAAGAGAGAATTATCATAGAAAAATGGCTGACAATTATTGTTGCTCTAACCTAGAAATCAAAGACAAGATGATTTTGAAAATGAATGCAAGATGAATCCCACCTACAATATGTTTTTCCAAATTAAAATTAGACGAAGCATCAAAACAAAACCTAGAATTAGCATGTGCAGACTTCATTATCAAGAAAACCTTTCGTGGGGAGGCTCTATTTTCTTAACTAATAGTGAGGTTCATGTAATGCCTTTGCTAGAAGGAGTTAGACTTCCAAAGGAAAATGGCATCTTGAATCTAGTAGTGGAAGGAGATTCCATGATTATAATTAATGCAATAATCAAAGTTAGGACTTCGGTTTGGGAACTATATGGCATTCTTTGTGGGGTAAGGGACATGACATGTCATTTCAAATATATTTCCTTCCAAAATTGTTTTTGGGAGTGCAATTGTTGGATGGTGTTTTGTACACACCAAAGAAAACATTACAAAAAGGAAAGGAAAGGAGTTTTAGTTCTTTCCCCCTCACTCGTTTTAGAACCTTGCTAGAAGTATGGTTCAAGGTACAAAATACTCAACACCTATAACTTCAATTGGGACACTATATGCCTTAGTCTTAACTTGCGGAGGGATTAGTGTGTCTTGGAAGACCACCTATTAAATTCTAGATTGAATGGATATGAAAATTCTAATTTGCATTAAGCTCAAGCATACTGGTTATTTACAATGGCTCTAAGTGACTTAAATCTCATTAAAAAAGACAAAACGGGAGAAGGGTAGGGAAGAAAAGAAGCTAGACTCTCTCTTTTCTCAAGTATGGTAATCACTTTGATCTCAACCAAATCATACACAAGAAACCAAAGAAAACGAGAAATAAAATTAGTTCATTTCTAAATAGGCTATAGTCAATCAATCAAAGAAAGACACAAAGAATCATAGTCCTGCATAAACCTAAGAAAATAATTGTTGTACATTCACCTAGATCATGACAATGTTTAGTCAACCTAGCATTGGTACAAGCTATAACCAAATTCAACACAAAACACACAATTTTCCATGAATTAACATCTCAAAACCACCCAATAACTAAAATTGCATAGCACACCCAACAAACCAAGTATAAGAATCATTAATTCATGAAGACGAGACTAATTAGGCTCAATTTCTTATCATGCAGATATAATTGAAACTAAAAGTGCAAACTCTGCATAAAGAAAAAAAAGATTTAATGCCTAAGACTCTAAAACATAAGGTCTCAATTGGAAGTAACTTGACACCCACAAAACAATGTGAAATTCTGAAGTCTTTCCTCTATATTGAACTTTTTAGACACCCCAAAATTATGTACTTGTTAATATTATCCCAATTCACATCTTGTTATTCATCCCCATATGATTGATTGCTCAAATTAATTAATCATATACATTACATCTTGTTAGGATTAATTAAATTAGTCAACAACACACTTTAGCTAAGTTAATTATCATTTATTAAATAAATGATTAATTATTCATCTTGCACATTGTAACTATTACATTAGTTGCTTAATTAGGAAACAAGAGAATATTCGAACGAATTTGGAGACTATTCGCCTTAGGCCTAATAAGAGTACAGTGAGGCAGAGATACAGCCATTGTTGTCGTGATAGAACATTAATTAACAAACATGGCGGCGGTGGGTGTATTTTCAGTGTGGGCAATACCTTCCCTGCAAGACAGACGAGGGTTTCAGGAAGTGATGAACACCCTCAAAATCGAATTCGGAGGACCCTCATTCGATCCTCATGTGACCGTTGTGGGGGCAAACAGGATGAGTAAAGCGGAGGCCTGTGCCAGATTAGAAGCCGCCTGCGCCACAATAACTCCTTACACCTGCTCTCTTACTCAGGTTGACTGCGGCTCCCACTTTTACCAGTGTGTTTACCTTCTTGTCGATCCAACCCCTCAGGTTTTTTTTTTTTTTCCTTTTTTCGTTGTCGTCTTCTGTTTTTAACCCTGGGATTCGAACTGGGCTTCATTTTGTTTCAATATTTTTTAGGGTTTGTATTTTGGTAGATGAATCGACAACTACTTCATCATCATCTGCACTGATTAGACTATTCAGCGCTCTGTGTAGGTTATGCAGGCGAATCTGAAGGCGAGCCGTTGCTTCGGCATCATTGACAATCCCACTCCATACATGCCACATTTGAGCCTTTTATACGCAGATTTACCAGACCAAGACAAACAGAGAGCTAAAGTCATGGCCGAATCATTCAATCACCTTCTCTGCGATGCAAAGTTTGAGGTCTCTAGTTTATGCCTGTACAGAACTGATACTCGAGACAAGTCACTGGAATCATGGGAGAAAGTGGCTGAATGTAATCTTAAAAGCCTGCACTGATAAGTAATTTCTGACCTGAAATCCCAGCGATTCTCATTTTGTACATCTAAATAAATTGCAAAAGTTTATGCCTTTGTGTGTTTGTTGTTGGGTGTAACATGTTGTTTTATCATGGGATTAATCAAGGATGAATGGATGAAAGTCCATTTTACTGCCTTGTTCTGTTTGAGATGGAACATTTTGCAGTAAGCAACCCAGGTTAAAGGTATGGAATAATCTCCTACTCAAGGACAGGTGTTGTGATTTAGGATATTCCTATTAAGGGGTACATTTATTGGGTATATTGTAAGCTGCTACTTAAAAGGGCAGAGATGTCAATATCTATTAACTCAGTTGTATGTAAAAAATTATTTTATAGGGGTTATTTTTAGAAATCAGAATCTATGTGGTATGATTTCATGGAGGGGCTCTTTAAATTTCAGTGGAAGCTGTTAAGAAAATTTACAGGTATTTTAGTAGATCTAAGGTTTCATATATTTTATTAATTTCTTCAACACTATCTGAATATTGATAGATTGTAGGGTAATAAAGATCACATTTCCCTACAAAATCACAAAAAATTGATTGCAGAAATGACAAAAATTGTCTTAAATTATAGAGGAATTTTCTAGCATCTAGTAAGTTAGGTAGAGAAAAAATGGAACTTCTTTTTTCAAAAACAAGATTCTTTTATTATCTATGACTGAATTCAAAATTTTTTATGAAACTTTCTTCTACAAAAAACAGTAGCGGAAGCCCCTCCATAAAACCTTGCGTGTCAGTAAAACAAATATTTGAACTCCATGAATCTAGAACATCCCTGCACAAATAAGATGCCAATTCATCCATAAATTTAACTTCCATTGGACCATCAGCTTTGGAGAAGTCAATAAAAAAAACTATTAATATCTAGATAGGTACCTCAGTATTGAATCTTGGCATATTTTAGATAGATGTATTTAAGATATCTATGCTAGTTATGGTGTTCTCTCTTTCTCAATTTTCAAATGTAGACTGAAAAAGGATTGGGTCTAGCTTGTAATCAAGTACTTACGGGTATATTTCAGGAGTGATTTTCTTTGATGTGTTGTAGCGTGGTTTTTCTTATAAAGCAGATTTAAGCGTGGTTATTCTTTATCATAGTTTCCCTATTGGGGACAAAATCAAGCACACGTGGCTCTTGAATCGTAAATGCCCAACTTGCCTCACAATTGAATCTTTCAAACACCTTTTCTAGTTTTGACCTCATGCTCAGTCTACATGAAAATGGATTCATACTCTTTTCCAATCTTTCATCCCTAATTTTTTTACTTGGAAAATGGTTAAGCTTAGGGGACTCAACCATGCTTCCTACAAAATACAATGATTATTGAAAAAAAAATTGTGTTGATATTCTATTTCATATTTTGAAAGATAGAAATGTTACTATTGTTAACAACACTATTATGGATAAAGACTTCTCTATGAAAAATTATTGTGATCTCCAATGTGTTGCTTTAGATCTAGATCAAAGTGGAGAAAGTTTGCTCGGAAGTGGAGCATCTACAATGTGTATTTGCACTCGCGAAATGTGTCGTGTATCATTAGACGGGTGCTATTGGATCCTCCACATTGGTGATCTCCCTCCCATCATTGTGGCCTTGAGTTTTGCAAATGCCACTCTAGCAACAAGAAAATCTTCTCTCCTTGCCATTGTTGCTCATTGCTCGAATCTCGCCCTCCCCTTCACTTGCCCGTAGTGGTTGAGCTTTTGATAGCCTCAAAGGTAGTGGTAGTGGTGGTAGTGTTTGGGAAGCTCTCCCTCAGGGGAAATTCCCTTGTCTTGTGTTAACCATTTCTCCTCTCCACCAAAATGAAGAAGAATATCAACAACATCAAGTTAGATGGGACCCCATCCCCATTACGACTCACCCCTCTGACACTAGCAACTGGGGGGACAAACCAAATAGTCCTCTGCCTTGCCAGCCACCATGTTCACTATTGTTGATAGTTTCTTGTGCTTTGGTGTTTTAAAATTTTACACCTTTTTTCTATTGAAATTCACCCTTTTATTACTATTTTGAATGAACAACTTTAATATTGATGTTTTGAGGTGAGCTGGCCTCTTTATTGAGACCTATTTGACTCGGTTTGGCATTCTAAGGTGTGACCTTTTCCACCCATTTTTTGTACAATTAATATTGTACTTCATATTTTTTCTATTAATAAAAGTGCACTTTTCAATTAAAAAACTTGTAATATATAATTCTTAATGATTCAACTTGTACATATTTGAGTGAAACTTGTAATGATAGGTTTATTTGTGGCATACCAAAGTTGAGGCTTTGTGATGGGAATTAGATTTTGGACATATAACATAATGCAAAAAAAATCACCATGACTCCATGACTCCATATTAATTAGCACTACATCCGTATAAATATTAATTTAATTCTAAATATGTGATTCTTAATAAAGGTGCATAATTATTCACATGCAATTGAATTTGAAGTGGGAGGCATTAGGAAATGGAAATGTTTAGATAATGTGGGATGCTCACAGCTTATAAAGCGAGAAATATTGCAGGAAAAAGTAATTATGGAAGAGAGTTATAAAGATACACTTTGCTAGATGGGAGACAAATCTAGATGATACATGGTGAAGCAAGGTATGATTATTTGGCTAGAGACGTTGTGGTAAAGGATTATTCAGGAGAGGTAATTTGGAATTTGGTTAACACTCTAAAGGCCAATTCATTTGTATGGTGGGTATTGTTGGAAAGAATACTTACACAGTATTTGCATAAAATAAGTTTTATTGGGCCATCAATTTGTATTTTAAATATAAGGGATGAGGAATCAGTGGAACATATCCTCTATTGTAGTCATACGAATGAGATTTGATATTGTGTTCTCTCTAAACTAAATCAAATATTGGTATTCCCTTTGCTCTGTAAGAGAAACCTTGCGCTCTTGGCCTCCAGGGCTAAAAAATTGTGGCTTTTTTGGGTAGCATTCCCAATAAATGTGATTTAGAACATTTGGTTGGAAAGGAATAGTTGTATCTTTGAATATCAAAAAATGGTATGGGAAAGGTGATGGGCTAAAATAAAGCAAGCTATCTCAAGCAATATTGGTCTTTCGACAAAAAAAACCTTTCTTAGCAAAAGAGAGAATTATAATAGAAAAATGGCCGAAAATTTATTGTTGCTCTAACCTAGAAATCAAAGACAAGATGATTTTGAAAATGAATGCAAGATGAATCCCACCTACAATATGATTTTCCAAATTAAAATTAGACGAAGCATCAAAACAAAACCTAGAATTAGCATGTGCAGACTTCATTATCAAGAAAACCTTTCGTGGGGAGGCTCTATTTTCTTAACTAATAGTGAGGTTCATGTAATGCCTTTGCTAGAAGGAGTTAGACTTCCAAAGGAAAATGGCATCTTGAATCTAGTAGTGGAAGGAGATTCCATGATTATAATTAATGCAATAATCAAAGGTAGGACTTCGGTTTGGGAACTATATGGCATTCTTTGTGGGGTAAGGGACCCGGCATTTCATTTCAAATATATTTCCTTCCAAAATTGTTTTTGGGAGTGCAATTGTTAGATGGTGTTTTGTACACACCAAAGAAAACATTACAAAAAGTAAAGGAGTGGAGTTTTAGTTCTTTCCCCCTCACTCGTTTTAGAACCTTGCTGGAAATATGGTTCATGGTATAAAATACTCAACACCTATAACTTAAATTGGGACACTATATGCCTTAGTCTTAACTTGTGGAGGGATTAGTGTGTCTTGGAAGGCCACTTATTAAATTCTAGATTGAATGGATATGAAAATTCTAATTTGCATTAAGCTCAAGCATACTGGTTATTTACAATGGCTCTAAGTGACTTAAATCTCATTAAAAATATCAAAAGGGGAGAAGGGTAGGGCAGAAAAGAAGCTAGACTCTCTCTTTTCTCAAGCGTGGTAATCACTTTGATCTCAACCAAATCATACACAAGAAACCAAAGAAAGCGAGAAATAAAATTAGTTCATTTCTAAATAGGCTATAGGCAATCAATCAAAGAAAGATAGACACAAAGAATCATAGTCCTGCATAAACCTAAGAAAATAATTGTTGTACATTCACCTAGATCATGACAATGCTTAGTCAACCTAGCATTGGCACAAGCTATAACCAAATTCAACACAAAACACAACAATTTTCCATGAATTAACATCTCAAACCCACCTAATAACTAAAATTGCATAGCACATCCAACAAACCAAGTATAAGAATCATTAATTCATGAAGACGAGACTAATTAGGCTCAATTTCTTATCATGCAGATATAATTGAAACTAAAAGTGCAAACTCTGCATAAAGAAAAAAAAGATTTAATGCCTAAGACTATAAAACATAAGGTCTCAATTGGAAGTAACTTGACACCCACAAAACAATGTGAAATTCTAAAGTCTTTCCTCTATATTGAACTTTGTAGACACCCCAAAATTACATACTTGTTAATATTATCCCAATTCACATCTTGTTATTCATCCCCATATGATTGATTGATCAAATTAATTAATCATATACATTACACCTTATTATGATTAATTAAATTAGTCAACACACTTTAGCTAAGTTAATTATCATTTATAAAATAAATGATTAATTATTCATTTTGCACATTGTAGCTAATTACATTAGTTGCTTAATTAGGAAAATACACCTATTTTCTTAGTCAACTGCCACTTCACTATCCTAGTTAACTTCACTTCTTCATTTCAAGTCAACTCCACTTCTAGATTCCTAGAAATGAGGGGGAAATTGTGTTGTAAGTACAACCACTCTTCTATGTTTAACTTATGCTATTCCAAATGTCTATTACCCCTTCAAATATGTAATTACACATGACAAGTCTACTTTCTATTCTAGGTAATTACAATTGTGACATGAAGCTTAGTCAAATTTTCATCCACCTTTCATGGCCTTACCCTCAGCTATAAAAACAGGTCATTTCCTTTGGAAACTCATCCCTAAAAGCTTTGAGAAAATTGCATCCAACTTCTGCCAATTTGACATCCACATCCTTGTGCATCCAAAGCTCATAACATTTGGAAATTCACTTTGGAGAGTAATATTAAGACCACCCACAATCAAATCTAAAGATTTCACAAGCTCAAGTGCTTCACAAATCTTCTTGAAGTTTGCAATAAAGTTATAGAAAGGTATTGTTGTGTTTATTTCATTTATCTTTCATTATTCTGTTAATTTTCATTGCTCACATTCTAGCATACCCGGTGGGTGTAGACACAAAATCACGCACTTTGAGTCATTATTTAGTCCCAGTCTCATACTATTATTCATACGGTTCTCAAGTGAAAAGAGTAATATAATTAACCCATGTCTTTGGCCATTTTTGCATTGTTTTTTATCATTATTTTTGATCTTACACCTGTATTTGCCCAATTTGTACCTTCATAATGTGTTTTCCCTATTTCTGACTGGGGCGCCCAGTTAGGACTGAGGCGCCCCAGGCGCCATGGTCCCCTCTGGGCGCCTTGATCCTCTTTGTACTTTCCTCTCACTTTTTGGGCACTTTCTAGCCGTTTGAGCTTTTTATATTTTTTATGGTCGGCCTTTTCAGGGTTGATTACGAAATTAAAGTAAGAAAACCATATAAATATAAAGTTATGTGACTATAATGAGGGACCAAACACTAAGCACTTACTATCACCACCTAAGGTTGCATCCATCAAAGGCATCTATAGCTATATTTGCATCCATCTAGCTCCATCACAATTAAACACACACACACACACACACACACACACCTAAAACTATATTAGGTCTGAGATGTAGTGCAACGCTTAGTGACAAGTCCATCAATTTGGCATCTTTCTTTTTTGAGGATTTTGATGTTTCATTTGGGGTTTTGCAAGGGATTCTTCTATTGCAAGTTTATTAGATTTGATGCTTCTATTTGATCATACAACGACATTCACGTGGCATGAAGCGAACACATGAGAACACTCAGTGACACCTCAGAGGAGGTTTCCTGGTCATTTCCACAGACCAAGCCACCCAGATCTCAGACCAAGATGCCCACGGGTGCCCTTATCTCTCTTCAAGCCCCAATCTAGCCAAATAGTCCAGATCTGCACTTTCTCAAGCTCCTGTGCGATGATTTCCTCCTCATGTTCACCTTGTATACACTGCGACACAATCCCACGACATCTGCAAATCAACTAAGCCCTTCTTAACTCTCTTTGCACATTATGGTTTCAAATTTTATTGCTTAGATTGTTTGGGTATAATTTCAACATTTCATTGTCTTATTATTCAATTATTTTACTGCTCCTATAGCATTAGATTACACTAGAAATATTTGATTTTAGCTTAATTAGTGGGACATACCATATTCTCGCACTTCTAGTTATTTGTAAGATTTAACACATATTTGTATGTTCATGTATTCTTCTAAGCTTGTTGTCCAAGTTTTAAGTTCCCGGGTTTAGTACAGAAGCATACAAACCAAAAAAATGAAAAAAACTATTTTTCTCAAGTTTAATCTTTTCCAGAAGTGTCTACACTAGCGTTCCTGAAATAAATCCTAGGCTAGTGATACATGTGGTGTGCATTAGCATTCATTTGCATGTGTTTCATCATCACTGTATGCGCGCTATCAAATTCAATCACATTTTTTTTTACATTGCACACACTTGAATGCTAGTGAACCTAATTGAATAGTCTAACGCACTCAATAAAAATCCTTTGTTACACTACTTTTAAAAAATAATAAAACATTTAATTGCATGCGCTTAGCATATCACTGAGAGCTAGTCGTAACCCATCTTCTGGGGGCCATAAAAGGTAAACCTCCGTACTCGAAACGACTTCATTTATTTTTTAACGAAAAGGATTCAATTTATGCAATGAAACCATAAGTTAAACAATTTAAAGGTGGAATTCTTCTAGAAAAAAATGGTTTCATTTTCCTAACATTTGTCATTTTTACCATGTTATGGAATTCTTTGCTCAAATTGCCAAATTTTGTGTGCATTTCCATATTTTATTTCCAAAGTTGAATCAATATTTCTCTAAACATAACCTCATGCATATGTTCTTTTCTCACACTTTATAAGTGATCTTGGAAATCAGAAATGTGATCATTTTAAGGTGTTATTTAGTATTAATATACCATATTATCAAATCATAATAATCTCGCACGTATGCTCTTTCCTCACACTTCTTAAGTGATATCGGAAATAAAAAACATGAGTTTATTTCTTGTGTTTTATTTTATGTCTACCTCAGGACAACTTACTAATCCTTGTTTGCAGGACCAGATCTAAAAGAGGTTATTCTCAAGACAATCAAACTACTAACTGCATGTTGCCTTGGTCAAAGAACGTTGGTTAAGACAATCTCGTTTTAAATCAATATAAGAACAAACAATTCACATTGTATTTGTAGGTCTAAATAAAAGATTAAAACCCATCCACTTAATTGTGGGAAGTGTTTTGGCTTAATCAATAAAAGTCATTGTGAGGAGTACCACAGGAACCCCAAAGCATTTGACACATTAAAGGAATTGGATGATGAAATGGGTACCCCCATCCCAACTGAATAGTACGTCTTGTGAGATTAGAGTCGTAGATATCCAGTAGTGGCAACCCCAATGTGATTCATTTGAGCAAGATCTTTGCTCATTGTTTCAAAGGGGGTAAAATAAAGCCAACAAAAGTAATAGTACCACGCTCTCTCAGATATACTGCTAACACCTAGTTGAGAGAACCACCTAGGAAGCCACGTCTTGTCCAAGCCAATCTAAGGTAGAGGCCAACTTAAACAAAACATCTCTTACAATTTTCTCATTTGTTTTTTGTTTTACAATTCAAGTTTATATTCCACTCACATTGTCATTCACACTCTTCATTTGTTCTACCTTGCGAATTTTTTGTTCCATCTTTCACATCTTTCATACTCCTCTCCAAGAATAAAGTTTGTGTTTCATGAATCCTTTTCTTTGTGAGATTCTATCTCTTTCACGTTTTTCAAATCTCATCCATCTTATCACTTTGTAAACAAGTCTAGGTCTTGAAGTTGTGGACATCTGTATCCACACTTAAGTTTTCATCCTTCTTCATCTAAGTCTTGACATCGTGATATTTTCTTTATCACAGTCAAGCACCGATTATGATCACCTTGGTCTTTTTTTCTTAAGTCTTAATTTTAACATTCCATTATTGAAATTTAAGCATTCATCATCTTGTGTCGTCACATTTAACATTCACTTTGTTGAATTGTTGAAATATTCAATTTTTCTTTACTCCTCTCTTGTAAATCATTCACTTTTCTTTAATTTGAAATCCTTCATCAATCACTTTCCCTTCGTCTATTGTCTCCACTTTCGTGAGATTTGGATTTTCTTATGATCATCTTTTCACCTCTATATTTCGCCATTTTTTGTCATTATTTGAGTATTATCCTTCCATTATTTAGTCTACTCTCTTAACACTCTTCTAGGTTAAGAGTCGAGCACCTTCACTATCTTTCTAAGTCTCTTCCATCTTAATCGTCATTTTGTTAAGAATTGAGCTTTTTTGTCCTGATTTCAAGTCTCCTCTTGTAACACTCATTTTATCACAAGTTGAGAAAGCTAACCTCTTTCACCACTTCCCTCTTTACATCCACTTTATAAAGGGTTGAGGAACCTTTCAAACATTTTCATCTCTCATAACACTCATTTTGTCAAGAGTCCTCTAATCTAACTTTTCAATTCCCTCTTTTACCTTAACACTATTCATTTTGTTAAGGGTTGCAAAGATCACACCTTTTTGTAGGTATCTTAACACTCTTGATCTCGTTAAGAGTTAACATTTCAAACCTAATTTAGTCTCTCTTGACCCATTTTATTAAGAGTTGAGCAAAAATAACCTTGCCAAAGTCTCGTCTCCTTTCTACATTCACTTTGTTAAATACAAAAAGTTTGAGCACATCATTTAGCTCGTACAATAATTCTCCCATCTTAACATTTCTTTGGCTAAGATTTCCATAATCAGACTTTCACTTTCTGTAGACACAAAATAACACACTTTAAGTCATTATCTACTCTCGATCGCATACTACTATCCATATAAGTAAGAAAACTATTAATTAACCCATGTATTTGGCCACCTTTCTTTACTTTATGTTTTTGCTTTCAATCTCACCTTTCTTTACTTTATGTTTCTGCTTTCAGTCTTGCAATCTTACTTGCCCAGTCTATCTTTACACCTTTCGACATTTGTCACTCTGGACACCAACACCTAGCCAAGACTCCAACGTCAGGCGTCTGATTAACTAAAATGTGGAAATATGGGGGATGATAGTTAATCTAAGCTATGAATAGATATAAAATAAAGTAAATAAATGGAATAAAGAAGTATGTAAAATGACCCAAGAAACTATGCAAAAGGAAATGCTAACCCTAATGTGCAAGAGAGAAGAGGAAAGAACTCAGCTGAATAGAGATGCTCGTGGGACTGTGTCACAGAGATGACTGAAGAAATCTAGAAAGCAGGAACGACTGTGCAGAAGCCCCAAAAAGGATGGATCTGGAGATTGATTCCCTAGACTGGAGCACCTGGAGAGGGACTGGGGCACCTACGGGTGCTCTGGTCTGCAAAATGGGCCCTCATGTCTGTGCAAAAGCTCTGAAACTGATCTTCACAGGTTTGGAAGATGGTCTGAAACCCTTGTTGTCTGTCGCATTAGATTCACTGCCTACATCTAGATGTTTCCAATGATCCAAGATGAATGTAAAGACCTGCAAAAGACCAAAAGAAGTATCAAAACCCTAAAAAAAAAAATGCAAATGAATGGGTCAGACTGACCTCAACTGCCACAACAGTGGGCTTACTAACTGAGTGTTGCACTACATTTCAGACCCAAATGTAGTTCTGGTGAGTGTGTGCATAATGTGCCCTAGGTGCTCTTGTGTCAGTCACACTTTGTGAAGTAGCGAGCAATAACTAGATGTAGAAAATGTAATAGAATGTGTGCATGGAATAGAATAGAATCCCTCCCCCTATGAAGTGTGTGATGTAGATGACCTAGCCTTGTGCCTTGTGATGGAGCTATGTGGATGCAAGTGATCTCCAATGCAATAGATGGATGCAACTCTAGATGGATGATAGTAGTGACTAGTGCTAGGTCCCTCATTATGGTCTCATAACTTTATATTTATAGGGTTCTCTTGATCTAATTTTGTAATTAACCCTGAAATGGCCGACCACCAAAAAGATAAGAAGCTAAAATGGCTAGAAAGAGCCCAAAAAGTGGTGGAAAAGTTCAAAAGGATCAGGTGCCCCATGGTGGGACCAGGGCACCCATGGGCCTGGGTGCCCCAGTCGAGGCTAAAATAATGAAAATGACAAAATAGACTGGGCATGTAGGTGTAAAAGGTCGGGAATGATGAAATAAAATAAAACAAGATGGCCAAAAGATGGGGGTTAATTAGTACTTTCTTCACTCAAGAACCTTCTAAATAGTAGTATGAAACTGAGATAAATAATATCTAAAGTGCATGATTTTGTGACTACATTTTCCCCCACTTTATGTTGGTGAGCGGAAATCTCGGTAACATAAAGTAGATAGAGATGCGTACCTGATGTCCATGAAGATTGTAGTAGAAAATGTGTCGAAGGACTAGACAAAGCGTGGAATGATAAAAAAGATGATGGAGCGTGGAAACTAAAGATGAAAATGTGCAAAAAAAGTGATGAGAGTGAACCTAGGGTGGAAACGTGTGTGTAGTTGTTGATGTGTGTGATGTACCTGCATGGTTAGTATGGTGTGTGTTGTCGCAAATTGTTGTTTGTTGTTTTTGTTGTTGTTGCCCCCATTTGACTTGTTGTTTCCCATATGGCTGGACCTGCGAGGAGAAAATGATCAAGTAGTCAAATATGTATGTATGTGTAAAAATGTAATGTAAAAGATGCATGTATATGTATGTAAATGTAAAATACGCAAATGAAAAAGTGTAAATGGAACATGTGCACCTGATCCATGTCGAGAAAGAGAGTGTAGAAGGATATCCTGTACTGTCGGGGTTTTTTGGGTGATCTGACGCCATAGGCCGAAGAAGTGTAGGGAGGAATTGCTGTATCCTCCAACCTTTAACTGCTTCCCTGAATGTGTGTGAAGAGATCTCTGTATGTCCTGGTTTTTTGGGTGATCTGATGCCACTGGCTGAAGTAGTGTAGGGAGGCACACCCACTGTAACCTCCAAGCCTGTAACTGCTTCCCAGAATGCTAAGGACACCATGTCCTATAAAATCCATTGTGTATGGGGTTCGTAGACTGGTCTGAACCCACTCGTTGTATGTAACCCACAATGCCAAGGGTAGAAAGTGCACTGAACTGAACCAGTGTAAATGCGTTGTGTTAGTATGTAAAACCCCAAATGATGCCCCCCTCTTTGGGGGTGCATGTGACATCACTGATAGGAGAATGCGGCCCCAAAAGAGGACCAACCACATGTACTCTAAAACTATGCCCTGCAGGGGGAAGGGAAGTGCTTGGTAGAAACCAATGCATGCACAAACAAGAGGCTAGCCAAAGACAAGTGTTAGTATGAACAAGCATGCATGTAGAAAACAATGTGTAAGCTACGCAAACAGTGTAAAAGCTACCAAGCAATGCAATAAACATGCAAGAAGAGAAAGTAAGCCGCACAAAGCGGGTCCCAAACATGGGATATCACTCACGATGTCGAAGACATGCAAGGCCATCATGGCTGCAAACAACAAACAAGTGTGCACACCAAACATAGGGAAAGGCCCGCAAACAAGAGCAAACAATAACAGACAATGTAACAAACAAGTATGGAAGCAAATATCCCTGCATAACAAATGTTGCACATGAAGCACCCATTAGCATGTTAGAAAGATAACTAGTATGTCAAAAGCATGTATAACCAAGTAATGTAAAGTGCTAAGTACAAAATGAAACAATAACACCTGTGAGAGACGAATGTGGATGCCCCCAGTGACCAGTGTAGGAAGGGTAGAAGGTGAAGCATCCATGTTGCATGTAAGATACATATATCTGTGATCACAACTAGAAAAAGACATGAACACACGTGTGGATGATATAGATAAATGACATACAAGTAATCTAACTAGCATGTGTAATAAAGTGACCATGAACAAGCACACATAAGCAAGAGTAAAAGGAACCATAATATGCAATATGTTGTGGATGGATGGAATGGAATGAAAATGGATGATAGGAGCCACGTACCCCCCGAGTGAATGGAAATGTAAATGAGGTTCATTTTTTTCCCCCTCAGAAGTCAAGAATGAACCTAAAATTGACATAAATGAGAGTTTGTCATTGGGAAACAAGAATGAACCGTAAAATAGTGTGTGTTCGGGAAATGGAAATGTGTCTAATGCATTGTCATGAATGTGTATGTGGCGTATGTGATGATGATGATGTGATGAATATAGAAGATGTATCATGACCAAGTAATGTGTGTATAAGTGATATAGCCTAAGTGTATATCACTAAAGATGAATGAGATGAGTGATGATTTATCCCTAAGTATATCACTAGTGATGATAGGGTAGAAGGGAGTGGTGATGTAGCCTAAAGTGTATACCACTACAAGATGATAGAGTAAGTGATGATTTAGCCTATAATATATGTCACTACAATAGAAATGTCAGCATGATGAAAGGTGAAATGATAACATGTGTGATGAGTGTAAGGTCCATTTGATTTGTAAACCCTGTGCATGAGTATGGACTGAGGAACTAAAGTGTGTCATGGGTAGTGATGCAACAATATAGGAGTATGATATGGATGATGTGCCCATGTGATGAATGGAAATGTAATGTAAGGTTCATTTAGTTTGTATAACCCTCAAAGTGTAAGTATAACCGTAGAAGAAATAGAGTGTATGAAATGTAATATGTGTGTATGATAAGTAAATGCTATGTAGTGATATGTATGATAATAGATGTAATATGATGATGTGAATATGTGAAAAATGATGTGTGATATGTAAATGTGTATATGATATATATGTATAATGTAGTAATGTATAAATAGTGTATGATGTATGCTAATGTGACAATATGAATAAAAGGACTGTATGATGTATGATGTAAAGCATATACAAATGTACAAATGAAATGATGTGACCATTTATGTATGATGTATGATGTATGATGACACATGATATGTGATGTGTGTGTAAGACCTATAGTGCAGTGTGTGGGGTTCATGTGTAGTAAGCCCTCAACATACAAGTGTGAATTGAAGAAAAAGAGTGTGTCATTGGGTAATGACGATGCTAGAATGTGTGATGAGTATGCCTATGCTAGGATATGATGTATAACTATGCAAAAAATGAAAGATGTGTTGATGCTAATATGATGGGGGATGTGTATGAATGTTATGCCCCCCAAGTGTATGATGGTAATGCATGTATTGTTCGATAAATGATGTATGAAGGTGGTGAAGTATCATAAATTTTGTAAGATTGATTATGATGGGATAAATAATGAGAAATGTATATGTATGTGTAAGGAGTGATAGATGATTGTAGATGTATGTATGTATGAGTAGTTACGTTATGTAAGATGAAATGAGGTTCTTTATTGTAAAAGACCCCTCAACAGTCATATAAGAACCATAAGAATATGAGTGTGTCATCAGGAGGGTAGAGTGACAAGAGTCACCTACCAAAGACCAAGTTTGCATTTAGTGGTGGAAGCATGGTTGGAAAAAGTTAATATAGAATTATGTGATGTGGTGGAATTTGACAATGTGTCATGACCACTAGTAGGAGGATTAGTTGCTTTGACAAAATTAATTGGTTGGAGCTTATTCTTGAGAGGAGGCCAAGTTGCACTAACTTTTAAGGGAGGTTGCTTAGGTTGACTTGGTGATATCGTAGATGACTTATTAGTAGGAGATTGTGAACTAATTTTGGTGGTGATAGGACTTGGTGATGTCATAGATGGTTGAGTAGGAGGAGATGGTGAACTAAGTGTGAGAGGTTGTTTTCTGCTTGAGTAACGTTGGCATGATGCTCACTAGATATAGATGAATCAAATTTAGGAACCCAATGGGATTTATCATTTGTATTAGAATGTTGTGTAGCAAATGAAATAAAGCCTTGATGCTCAAGATGTTTGATTATTCATGGTAAAGTGTGGCAATCATTGTCATTATGTCCATTGATTCGATGATAATTGCAATATGGATGACCTTGATATTTTGCTAACCGATAAGGAGAATAGTAATGAGTAGGTGGTAGAGTGATCAACTGATGACTAAGGAGTTGAATAAGAATGTCATGTTGTGTAGTATTATGCTCAAATATGAGAGGCTCAGGAAATGGCATGTCTTGAGGTTCAACTAGATGACATGTAGTGGACATAGATTGCATATAAGATGTAGAAGGAGCACAAACATGCGATTGAGAAGCATCCTTAAGCTGTTGAATTTCAGATTTGAGAGATGTAATCGTGGATTCCATAGCCTTAAATTTATCTTGAAATAAAGCATGTAGAGCTTGAATTGAGTCCAATAGGGGTTGATTAGATGGAGGATCACTAGGGTCATCAGATAAATGATTGAATATAGGACTTATTTTGTGTGGCGGCGTATTGTCATCAAGATACATTGGTGTCTAGGATTTTTGCAAAACAACCTGACAATTGGGATATATCTTAAGTAAATTTGATAAAGAAACTTGAGAAACTTTGGGAGCCATGATAGAGGGAAAATGAGGATCCTAAGCGTGAAAGATGTGGGGTTCACCAAAATGATTAACTAAAATGTGGAAATATGGGGGATGATAGTTAATCTAAGCTATGAACAACTGTAAAATAAATTAAATAAATGCAGTAAAAGTATGTAAATGATCCAAACAACTAAAAAAGGAAATGCTAACCCTAATGTGCAAGAGAGAATAGGAAAGAACTCAGCTGAATAGAAGATGCTTGCAGGACTATGTCACAGAGGTGACTGGAGATTCTAGAAGCAGGAATGGCTGTGCAGAAGCCCCGAAAAGGATGGATCTAGAGTATCTAGCTAGACTGGAGCACCTGGAGAGGGACTAGGGCACCTAAGGGCACTCTGGTCTGTAAAATGGGTGCCCTAATTTGTGCAAAATCTCTAGAACTGATCTTCATAGGTTTGACAGGTGGTCTGAAACCCTCGTTGTGTGTTGCATCAGATTCGTTGTCCCTGTCAGATGTCGCCAATAATCCAAGATGAATGAAAAGACCTGCAAAAGACCAAAAGAAGTATCAAAACCCTAAAAAAATAAAAATGCAAATGAATGGGTCAGACTGACCTCAGCTGCCACAACAGTGGGCTTACTAACTGAGTGTTGCACTACATTTCAGACCCAAATGTAGTTCTGGTGAGTGTGTGCATAATGTGCCCTAGGTGCTCTTGTGTCAGTCACACTTTGTGAAGTAGTGAGCAATAACTAGATGTAGAAAATGTAATAGAATGTGTGCATGGAATAGAATAGAATCCCTCCCCCTATGAAGTGTGTGATGCAGATGTCTTAGCCTTGTGCCTTGTGATGGAGCTATGTGGATGCAAGTGATCTCCAATGCAATAGATGGATGCAACTCTAGATGGATGATAGTAGTGACTAGTGCTTGGTCCCTCATTATGGTCTCATAACTTTATATTTATAGGGTTCTCTTGATCTAATTTTGTAATTAACCCCGAAATGGCTGACCACCAAAAAGATAAGAACCTAAAATGGCTAGAAAGAGCCCAAAAAGTGGCGGGAAAGTTCAAAAGGATCGGGGTGCCCATGGTGGGACCAGGGCACCCATGGGCACCCCAGTACTAGCCTATGGGCCCCAGTCGAGGCTAAAATAATGGAAAATGACCGAAACAGACTGGGCATGTGGGTGTAAAAGGTCGGGAATGATGAAATAAAATAAAAGAAGATGGCCAAAAGATGGGGGTTAATTAGTACTTTCTTCACTCAAGAACCTTCTAAATAGTATCACAATTCCACACACACATAAAACTACATCGGGTTTGAGATGTAGTGCAATGCTCAGTTATAAGTCCACCATTGTGGCAGTTGAGGACAATCTGACCCCTTATTTTACATCTTTCTTTTTTAGGATTTGATGTTTATTTGAGGGTTTTAAAAGGTGCTTTCTTCATTGCAGGTTTACAATGACTTCTAGTGAGCCTCACAAGGACATACACTGACTTGGATGAACAATTTTGAAGCTCCAACACCTCAGAGGTGGTTTTCTAAGAATCTACGCATACTAGTTTGCCCACCTTAGACCAGGGTGCCCACAAGTGCCCCCATTCTTCTCCAGGTGCCCTAGTTAAGCCTTCAAATCTATGATTTATTTCATTCTTTCCAAATTCTTGCTTTATAAGAGAATAAACCTCCATCTAATACCTATTTAGTCATTCTCCACTGCAAACAAGTCAATAACTTTAGAAAAATTTCTTCGAATCACCTAAGGCTCTTCTAACCTTCTCTCACAGTAGGGCTTCAAATGTCATTCATTGCTTAGCATAAATGATATTATTTTAGTATTTCAAGAGGTCATTTATTTACTGCAAACTTGCATTAGATCATAAGCTTTTATGTTAGATCATTAGCATAAACTTTCACAACCCCATTTATCTTCGGATTTAGTCTTATACATCTAATGAAAAAATGTTGAGAGTCAAATCTTGACTGCTAATATTTTCAAATCCCTCGTCCATCTTAACATTCACAGTGTTAGAGAGGTCCAAATTCTATCAAATCATTTTCAAGTCCATGGGTTTTCATTACATTCACTGGTTGCAATTAGATCACTAAGTAGCCTTATTGTCATCACAAACCTCTGTGTCTACCAAAATATCTTTATCAACTTTCAAACAAAAATTAAGATTTTGGATACCCATTCCATACTTTCGCATTCACGTTGAAAAATTTGATACTCTATCAAATATTTCATCCAATGCAACTCATCTTAACTTTTTTTCTTGTTTAGGGTCTGAGCAAATCAGGGTTCTGATCAATCTCGCTTCCCTCTTAGGGTATTCAACTTTAAAAAATTGTCTCAGCTTCTCAAACAGATTAACCCACTTTTTCCAAAATTTTATAAGCTATATTAAAGTATATCAACCTTCCTATTAATGCCTTGGTCAATTTTCAAGTTTTAGTCTTCTTACTTGCTTCTAGATCTTGACTCTTAACAATCCTTCTCACCTCAGTTTTGTAGTTTCCTTTGACTAGGTCAAAGTGACTTATCTAACTCATCTTTTCATTGTTCTTGACATCTCTATATACTCCCTCAAGTCCACTCAACAAACCTCCTTCAATACATCTTGTTATCCTTATACTTTTGCATCACCTAGGCTTCTCATATGACAAATAGGACAATCAAGGTTTTGATAAGAAATGATAGTTTACTATTCTTTGAAAAACTTTTCCAATGCTTAGCAAACACCTTGCTAAGGGTTGAGTCCTTTCATCTTTTAATCCTCTTTCAACTCTCCTATGGAATGCTTCTTTACTGAGAGGGTTGAATTTCACTAAAATGGACAAATTGTTATCACTCTCCCTAATTAGGGCTATTTCGAAGGTGGATTGAATACAAGACTTTACACAACGAGCTTATTCAGACAACTTGACGTCTTGTGGATGGCTTTCAAAGGGTAACTCTCATATCCTCCATAATCATTAACAAGTTTTTAGAACATTCTAAGAAACATTGACAACATCCTTTTTATTCAATAACTTATCTCCCTCACTCCTTATGATCACATGTTAGGAATCTAGCTTTAAAATTAACTGCTCACATTGTTATCTTGGTCAAGACTGTGGATATAAGAAAGAGTCTCTTATTCCACCCATTATTTGCACTTGGGGAATCTCCCTTGAATTAGATACTGAATATTATGACCCTTACAATATATTAACTGTCAGTTTGTTGAATACACATCTCACATAGCTATTCCTAAGTATCTCCAAGAGCACAAACTCTGGGGATGTATTTCACCAAACCTCCCCACTCCACCCTTAAGACTGGGTATAATGCATCAGAGTCACAACTATGGGCTTGGGTGAGCCATGAATACTTGATCTATAAGGTTCTCTTTCAACTATTTATGTGTTAATACTTCTCATGTATTGTTGTTCTAAAAATCCTTGACCACTCCTCCATAACTTCTCATGATCTTAACAAGGTTGAAGCATTATTAGCCTATTATGAATCTACAACCTTGCCCTGTAAATCTCATACCACTTCATATCAGTGGTATCCCCGAGTTTAGTCCTGTCCAAAATGAGCTTGTCCACCTCCTTTTCCTTGTTTGACTCTTCAAAATAATCATTAAAATGTCATACCTGCATACACATTGAATCGAAGCCCCTTGATTGGAGTCTTAACATGTGCTGGTTCATAGAATAGGGAAATCCTTAACAAGAAACGTGTTCACAATCAATCCCGAAATTCTATCCTTAGAACATTGATATTTTACTCTCACTGAGATAGGTTCTACTTGTTGATTATTCTTTATTTAGACTCTAATGAGATATATCTAAAAGTTTAACACATACCTGTTGGAGTCTTCACTAGCAACCCCCACAGACTCCATTCATTCCAAATCTTTGACACGTGGTCATTTCTTCACGTAGAAAGCTATGTCCTCAGGGATTGAATTCAAACAATTTCTTAGATTCTTGCATTGGAATTCTATATAGTCCTTGCCAAATCACATAAGTTCCCTGCGGCCATCACCAATTGTTCCAGATTGCTCTCAGCACTTTATACGTTTAAATGTTCCAATTTTGCAATCGATGATTGGTTCATTTTTGTTCCCTCATTGCCATATTTCATTCCACCGTCTGCCTTTTGTGTAATTTTCCCCTATTGGTCCTTGCAGCGGCGGCTTCTCTTATGCTATCAGACTCACACCTGGCTTTCTGCATGCAGCAATCTGGCAGTGTCTGAGAGAAGGATGTTTTATGCAGATGCAGATTTGGAGAGACCATTTTCATTTTGTTTTGAATCTGTGTGCAGAAAAGTGGACGACAACTGTGGAAGATGTGCGTATCAGGCAGGGTTTTCATTTGTTATTTTTTGTTTACCCTGGTTAATGTATGTTGTTGTTGTAGGTACATGTGTGTTTTTCTATGTGTCTTGTTTTTTGGTGTCTACCTTATGCTTTACATGGGTTTTACCTCTGCCATTGATCCTTGTTATATCTGCATGAGACCACATACAGCTTTGAGGCATATCTATCATAATTTTGTTCAATGTGATGGGCAGTTAGTCTGCATGAGACCACATTTCTTTGAGGCATTCTATCAAACAACTTTCAAATCCTTTTCAACAAATCCATTTTTTGCATATCTATGCAATCATGATTCCTTGATTCACATCTCAAGCTCTTTCTATGGTTCTGGCTGCATTTTGAAATTCATATTGTGGGACTGCAATCATGGCATTCCATGAGCCCACATTTCTTTGAGGCATCTTTGAATGGATCAGAGGAAGTTCCAAACGTGGCTTGTCTATGCTTTCATGCATTTTGCATAATGTCTCTTCTTTTGCAACTAATCAGATCAAAATTCCTCTATTCCCATTATGTGCTTTGAAATTGGCCTTGATGCATTTCAAATTTCTCTAATTTTCCTTGCTGATTTTTATCAGTATATGTTGTTGCTTGTGTGAAATTTCCATGAACCCTGTTCCAAAGCTTCATTTTACAATAATGTTGGATTTGTTGGAAAATGTAAACTGATCAAGTTGAATAAATGTTTTTGAACTATAGGTGAAACAGTTGAGCCTTGTGAGGATAACCATGTCTAGGTCTTCAATATCTTGATTTTGAGTAAATTTGAATGTAAAATTGTCACTTAGAGTAATCTAAATCCAACTAAAAGCTCCAAGGATGTCTGAATGAATTTCTATGAGTCAATTACTCATTAACATGTCTTCAGGATCAAATGTCTCTAGAAACATAGAAAGTGAATTTGGATCAGGATTTTTTGCATAATCTTTGTTCTTTTTGGGCTAGATACCATGAAACCTATTGGTCTTGTAAGCTTCTAAATGTTTGAACCTCAAATACAATATTTTTAGAACAATGTAGGAGTATTGAAGACAGTTAAAATACATCAGAAAATTTAAGACCCTATTCAATAAACAAATCAATTGGCATATCATATACATCAAGGGATCTGATGGTTTTAACAAACTCAAAATGTGGATGTCTTTACTCAATACTTCCCTCTAGGCCTGGAAATTGATAGCATTCAGTGGGTCGTTGTATTTGATTTACACTGTATACATGATGCCACTAAAACTTTCTAGCAATGTGTTTGTAGACATTTACAGCCTGAAAATCATTATTTGTTACCTTGAAATTTCTCATAGAATTCCTTAGTAAATACATATATAATTTGGATTTGTTGAAATTGAAAAATTTTTAGTATTTATGTGAAATCAGATTTATTTTTAAAATTTTCTTAAGAGTAATCTAAATGATACTTTACTCCACCTGATCAATCTATGAGCTTATCATAGAAAGTTACTACTTTGTCTTCTTTTTCTGTTTCAGTCAGGAGAATGTTAAGAGAACTTTCAAAAGAGATTTTGAAGATGCATGAATTGCCTTATGTGTTTTTGCTTGCATGTCAACATAACACCTTGCATCATTTTGGGCACTCATATTTCATGTCAGTCATTTTTAATGCAAACAAAATAGTGGCCATTTTTGTTTCATGTACCAATCTAATATTTAGAGTGCACAGGTTTTTAGTATCCCATTTTCTTACTGCAATATGCATTACTTAAATACCTTTATTCTCTCTAAATCAACACCATGGGAGAATCTATGATTGTTCCTACATCTACTTTAAGAAAAATTTCCATGTATGAAAATGTAACTTTAGTCTTAGCATCAATAATTATTATTAAGCAACAAAATTTATCCATCTGTCGGGTCATATTTTGCTTACTGAAGAGTGCTAATGTTGCATATGGTGAACTGAGTAGCCATGTGACTCTTAAGAGTAATCTAAATGATACTTGCTTTGAGACCTGATCAATCTATGTCTGATCAAAGAACACTTACTACTCTGTCTTCTTTTTCTAGTTTCAGTCAGAGAATGCTTAGAGAACTTTGAAAAAAAGATTTTTCGTGCATAAATTGCGTTGTGTTTTTGCTTGGATGTCAAATAACACCTTGCATCATTTTGGGCACTTGTCAATCCTGTTTGGCCCCGATTTTCTGGTCATTACATTTGTTTCATGCACCAACGACAATATCATTGAGTGCACAGGTTTGTATCCCATTTAATCTTTACTGCAATATGGGTTCCTTAAATACCTTGTATTCTCTCTAGTCAAAACATGGGGAGAACTATGATGTGTTCCACAGTTTTTAATAAAATTCCCATATATGAAAATGCAACTTTATCTGAAAATCAATAATTATTATTAAGTCCCAATTTATGCTTTAATGGGTCATATTTGTTTACTAAAATGTGCCTTCTTCATAAGTGGCATTTTGTTGATCCTACAGATGTTTCCATTCTGAGTCCTGACCCTCATTTTGCCATCTGCATTGCAAGATTGATCATCATAACAATGATTCCACCTTTTTCTTTACTCATTGTCAATCACATGAAGTGTGTGCAACCATTCATAATCCTGTTCAAAGCACTTTATTTTGGCACAATATAAGAGTATTTATCATAAAAGTGCACAACATGATCGGGTTGAAGACCTCATTCACCCAACCAAATTGAAAAGTGTGGGACTATTAAAGTGGATAATCAATGATTATAATACAATCGACTGGAGTTTCCTCCTGAAAGTGTTAAAAAAGTTTGATGTCTCTTAAGAATAGGTCAAGCTTATCAACAGTTGTTTCATGACACATTCTCGGTTTTGATCAATGGTGCTCTTGTTGGTTTAATTTGTCTGCGAAAAAGGCTTGAAATGGAGATCCTATTCTCATTTTTGAATCATTTTGATGGCAAGGCCCTAGGAAGGACAATAATCTATATGCTATAAAAGGCATAAAGATCATGTCGGAATTCAGTTGATGAAACATCTCTAGTTAGTTGACAATATGCATACCTTATGCACGGAACCAATGGTAAAGGAAGCCTAAATTCTATAGAAAAGCCACTCCCTCATGATCACAATATCTAGGCTTGATGGGTCTTGTATTTTAAGACCCAGGGGATCAATTAGGTGTTGATCACTGAGCAACCATCACTTATGCTACCTATCATGCTTTTCCTAAACTTTTAATCAATTGTTTGATTGCCTACATAGATTAAAGGGTTCTGGGGAATGTCCCAATATGTGGCATTTGAAAGGTACATGAAAACTTTGACATCTTTTAGAAAAGACATTGTCTTTACCCGCTAACATATGGCAACGTATTTTGAAATTTGTTTGTTTTCTTTTTCCTTTTTCAATAGAAATCTATTTTTTTCATCTTCATATGCAAGATCAAGCTTATCTACAATCATGGCATTCCATGAGCTCACATTTCTTTGAATCTTTCAACCATTATGGTTGGCTTAATTGTGTTTGAAGACTCATTGCATCATCAACTCTCATGTGTTAGTATGTCTGACTAACATGATTAGGTGTGTTTTTGTTGTCAACTTGAAGATGGTATTTCTAATTGGCCTTGTTATCTTCAAATTACTGAGTCTAATTCTCTTGTTAATTTTTATCAGTATATGTTGTCACTTGTGTGAATTTCAGTTTCTTGTTGAATAGTTTCATTTAAGAAAAATTGTTGGATTTCTTCCCTTTCATATATCATTGTGAGAATTTTCTGAAAATCAATGTTTCATCATTAAGTCAATTTACTCAATGCATCATACGGGCCCATGTCATTCGAGAAGTGTTTCTTGGTTTCCAGGCATAATTTAGTAGTCCTTTTAGTCCTTTTATCAATTAAAAGAAATACAGTAGGTTTTGTCATAAACAAACAAAAGACAAAATTCCAAATAAATTTTGATTACTTAAAAAAATAGGAAGATATAAGCATGGTCAAATAGAAAACCCAGGAATTCCCAACAGAAACAGAGTTCACACAACTGAAGTACAACTAATGCTGTGAGGAACTATTAAGAAATAAATAAATGGTAGGATAGACTTGAACAATGCTGATAAGCAAGTTGTTCAAGTGATGGTTTATCATTAACTTCACACCACAGAGCAAAAAAAGTAACTAATTCAGTCACTAAAATAATGAAAAATTGGCAGAATTTCATTGAGTAAAGAATATACAAGGAAGTAAGATAAAAGATCTTAGAAAATTTTAAAAACCCCTGAATAATAGTAGAATGAACCATTACAAAGTTTTCATTTACAAATTAATGTATCTTTCAGTAGTTTGAAGTCCAAGTATAACTATGCAGTTGATTCCAGAAAATCTTTACAATGTAATGCCCTAGCAATTTGTCACTCCAAATCAAAGCTCCAGTTTGTTAACCGTATTTGTGGAAAGGTAAAAAACAAGTCATTTCTATTCATCAAATTATATTTTTTATGTACTTTAATTAGTAATATGGAAATCAAAGTATTTTTGTACTTCCATTCATGCATTCCTTCCTGCAACTGGTTGATCTTTTATTGTTGCATTTTTTATCGCTATTGCTTTAAATTCATCTGTGTAAATTGTAGCCCCAGATATGTTTACAACAACTACGCATCTTGAGCCAAAAGTGACTTGAAAACATTAAAATTTTATTCTATGTTTAAAATATTCAATTCATTGACAAGTAGTGCCAAGCATTTGTACAGAAGAAATAATAATAGTACATTTGTTTAGACTTTCTCAAAACAAATAGGTTAATGTTATATTTTTATGTACTGTGTCATATTCAGGTACAATTATCAGAACATTTGCAATTGTTGTTACCTTTACATTGGCAATTACATCATAAGAATAGCATCATCTTAAAGGTTAGTAGTTTCAGAATTTGCTATATGCCTATATATGGTTTCCCGCATCAATTTGTATTAACGTTGTTCCATTTCTTCCATGCATAGACCTACATATACATCTTCAAAATGTGTCTTTATAACCATCCTCATTTTCTTATGTTCTATGCAATATATTTGGACACAGGTATCAAATTCTCATAATACCCCAACAAAACTGTAAGAAACTCACATTACTTTTACGGTTACATTTGTGAAGGTATGTAACAACATCTACAATATCTTCTATCCTGTTATATTTTTATGTACTGTGTCATTCAGGACCTTTACATTGGCAATTACATCATAAGAATTTAAAGGTTAGTAGTTTTTAGCCTATTCAACTTAAGGTTACATTTTCTTAAGTCATTACAAAAATGGTTAAAATTGTAACAACATCTAAATCATATAGAAATAAGTAAGTTTAAAAATTTGCATGTACTTAAAAACAAATTGTGCAAGGGAAAACAAAGTAACAATAATATAGAAAAACACATTAAGAAACATGAAACAACAACTCGCGAAGCCACTTTGGTTTCCAAAATAGTAACAGAACTTCCTACTAATGAAGATGCAAATGAAAAGGAAGTAATTAATGCTGAAACATATATACCACAAAATATGCCATCATTTGTTGACATTGAAAGTGCATTGCAATCTGATCATCTATTTCAGAGTACATCATTCAACTACAATGCAGGTGATTGTCTTTTTGACACAATTCAAGTATTGTTGCATTTTCAGTATACGTCAATTGAATTGCGTATGGGTACAATAGACTATTTTAGAACATGCTTAAACAATAGGGACCCAACAGCAATATCATCATATGAAAATGAATTGCATGTTGATATGCTTTTTGATTTGCATAGAATATATGAAAAAGACACTTACTTGCGTAGGATGCGGCTTTCTGCAAATGAAAATAGAGATGGCATTGAAATAGGGCTATGGGGTGATACATTTTGTATCCATTGGCTCTCTAAATGGCTAAACATTTCAATTTGTATATGGTCAGTCACCCACAAAAGAAAATACCTTCACTTTAACAAAGAGTCATTGACACCACCATATTCAATTTTATTTCACGATAGAAACCCAACTTGTGGCCACTATGAGCCTTTGTTCTGTACCATAATAATCCCATGACAAATTCTAGATATCCACACAAAGTTATCACATACTTGTAATGATCTACCTCCTATTTGGAATGCCATTGCTCCTGAAATAGAAAGCTATGGCCTTTTAAAAACACATGCATTTAGTAATGACTGTGGCGAGAGCATGTTTACTGCAATTAGTCTTTTGACAGTAGAAAATTTTAATGCAATAGCTCTTCGCCGGTATATGGCACAATCTTTGACTAATGCAATTTTAGGCAAAGATACATACGCAATCAAATGCTTACAGCTATGCAGCCCAAACTTTGGGCAGCCAGCAGAAAATCAAGTTTTCGACCCACAAATATATCTTGCTTTAATTGGACTACCATATGAAACAAGTGGTATCGAAAGTAGTGATTTATGCTTGTTATGGCTTTCCCATATTTTGCAAGCAAAAATCCAAAAATGGTCAGCAACAACTAAAAGAATTGTTCATGTATATGAATTTTGCCTGCAACCAAAAAGAACCTTCAATGTCATAACATATGAAACAGATACAGTGCATATTCATTATGAGCCATTAAGTCATTTGCATAGAACAACGGAAAATACAATGCATAGAACAATAGAAAATACAATGACCAATGGAATGCAATTGCCAAGAAACAATGAAAGTGGGCCAAACAAGTTTAAGCAATATTCAACATTACCATCTTCTACTACAAAGGAAAATGTAGGCGCTAGTACAAGATTGCACCATTTAAAATCCCAAATAAGGAAAACAAAAGGAAAGGAACAAGTAACTCAACAAGAAAACAAAATAGAAAATGCAATGACCAAACAAATGCAACTGACCACAAGCAATGAAAATGGGTCAAACAAGTGTAGTCAACATACCACATTACCATTTCCTACTGTAAATGCAAATGCAAATGCTGCTATAAAATTGCACCATTTAAAAGCCCACATAAGGAAAACGAAAGGCCAGGAACATGCAATGCAACAACAAAACAAACAAGCAGATAAAACAATTACAATATACCTCTGTGCTATAGCAGATACACCAACACATGCCTGTGCTCTTTGCGAACGTTTCCATTTTAAAAAAAACATAACCATGATTACCAATAATACTATCAATGCTTTTCTATCTGTATGTAGTGACATATCAATAAAAAATCTTACATTGGGGGACAAGATATGTAAGCAATGCAATAATGCCATTCAACATCAATTGCTTCCTAAATTTGCTGCTCCTTTCAACATAAGAAGAAATGGAAAAATAGCTTCAGTTCATAGATTAAGCCTTTTAGAAGAAAGACTTGTTGCTTTACGTATGCCATTTGCACAAATAAGGCAACTTGGATACAAAAGACCACAATTTGGTCTTAGTGGAATGCTTATTAATGTGCCTGTTGATTTTAACCGGGCACAAGAGGCATTGCCAAAGAAAATAAATGAAACTGAAACAATTGCAATTCAGATAAAAAGGAAGTTGGAATACAAAAGTGCATATCTAATAGGAAATGTTAGGCCTAACTACGTCATGCATGCATTAATAGAACTATGTAAATGTCCCCTGTATATTGACAATCATGTAGTTGTTAATAATGACTGGAAAAGTAACTTTGAAATGCAAGTTGCAAATGTAGTAAACAACATTGCAAATATAGAAGAAATAGATTACAATCCTAATGACATTGAAGCTGAACCCATCACAGAAACAGTTGTACATGCTTATGAAAATGCTCATTCAATAAGAGACCTTCAGGAAAATGTTCTTGCAATTGCACCATCAGAAGGATTCAAACCCTTAGGCCTTTTTGAGGACAAATTTTGTGAAGAAATGAGTTTCCCTACTTTATACTATGGAATGCATCATGACAATGATATTACAAAAAGATTCCATTACCAAAAAATAGCAAAATGGGAGCTACTGCATTGTAGAAATGATTTTGCAACTCACACTACCAATCTTTTCTTCAAAGCAATTAAAGTTATCTTGCAACAAGTCTCAAGTTGTGCATGGATATGCATACGCAAAGGTCAATTGCAAGGGGAAAAAATATATGCCAAAGATCTTAAAAGCAAATCAGGGGTGTCCAACATACTTAAATCGTCAATAGGATTTACAAGTTTAAAAACCATCAGAACTTCACCTGATTATTTAGCAAAGACCAGGAAGAACATATTTGCAATGATAAGACAACTAGGTGCACCAACTTTTTTTATTACGCTAACAAGTGTTGATCACCTATGGACACCACTATGCAATGTACTATGTGCTCTGTCTGCTAAAAACAAAAGACATAGTGAAAACATTGACGATGATAACATCGATGCAATTATAAGAAAAAACCCAGTAATTTGTAGTCGTTACTTTAATCATAAGATAAATGCATTCAAAAAACTGATGCTGACTAACGATACTCTATTTGGAAAAGTCTTGGACTTCTTCTTTGTAACAGAATTCCAAAACCGTGGAAATGAGCATGTGCATTTTATGCTTTGGGTGAAGGATGCTCCTGTTTATGGAAAAAGTTCACATGAAGAAATACAAACATTTATAGACAAATATATCTCTACAAATTCATCACTACTTGACACGAATTTGGCAAAAATGCAAACCCACCATCATACGGAAACATGTACAAAACACACAAACTCACATTGCAGATTTAATTTCCCATTACCACCTATGGATAAGACCACAATACTAGAACCTTTAGAAAATACAGATGCCATAACTAGAAACATAGCAAAACAATTTTTCCAAAGCCTACAAACAAAGAAATATAGCCACTGCATAACATTTACTGCATTTCTTGAAGCTCATAACTTAAGTAGGCAAACATATCTTACACTATTACAATCTCTTCTCACTCGTCCTGCCATAATCTTAAAGAGACATCCACATGATATGTGGACAAATGCATTTGCTAGTAAAGTACCAAGCATATGGTATGCAAATACAGATGCACAGTTCATTTTAGATGCTTATTCAGCTGCAACTTACTGTACATCGTACATGACTAAATTAGACCAGAAATTAACAACTGCTTTTCACAAAATACGTGAAGATGCAACAAAGAATAATGAAATTGAAATGCAATTCATACGCCATCTAGGAAGTAGTTTACTTAATTACCAACAAATGTCTACACGTCAAGCAGTGCACATTGTGCTTTCACTGCCATTGCATTATGGATCTAGGAAAACTATTTTCATAAACACATCTCCAATTACGAATAGGACATTCATTTTAAAACCTCCTAAGTTGATTGCTAAAGAACATGACAATTCTGAAAACGTTTTATGTGCTTCAATTAGTGACAAATACAATGCAAGGCCTATATCATTAGAGAACATTTGCCTAGCAGAATTTGCTGCGTACTATACAAAAACAACATAAAAATATGAAACGTCGTAAAAAACCCAAAATCATACGTTATGTAAGATACAATAAACATGTCGATGCAGAAAACTATTACAGAGAAAAATTGATGTTGTTCATGCCATTTCGTGAACCAGAAGAATCATTGAAAAATAATTTTGACACATGGTGCTCAACATTTACTGCCTACCAAACATTGGTAGATGAAAATGAAAACCAATTCATAGCAAAAGCAGATTCTCAATGGGGAAACATAGATACCGCTGCTTACAACATTGAAAATGAGCCCAACTTGACATTCGACTATGAAAATGTAAATGAGCCTAATGGTCCTAAGCACTTTGAACAATACGACATTGGAATGGACCTTCAATATGCCAAAAAAAAAATAACAGCTCATAACCAAGCACACAACATATTCAACATAAGCAAAATTCCTTTCTTAATAGATACTGAACAGTACTTTGCATTGCAACAACAATTAAATGAAGAACAACAAATTATAGTAAAGGATATTACCACAAAAAAGTTGTTAACTCCAAATGACCCATTCCATTTATTCTTAACAGGAGGGCAGGCACAGGCAAAACGTACACTGCAAAAGTAATATACCAAGCAATCTGTCATTTTTACAATAGGTAATTAAATAGTGACCCTCTAAAAGTGAAAGGCATTATAGTAGCATACACTGGAAAAGCAGCGTACAATGTCAATGGTGCAACTGCTCACTCTATTTTCCAGCTACCTTACCGAATGTCAAAGATGTTGCCATTAAACGCAAATACTCTAGATACAATGACCAAATGCTATAGTGAGTTACAAATACTACTAATTGATGAAGTATCATTAATTGGAAGCCGCATGTTATTTAACATAGACAAACGTCTACGTGAAATTATGCATAAGCCAACCAAACCCTTTGGAAATGTAAACACTATTTTCTGTGGGGACTTATACCAAGCCCAACCGATTCTAGATTCATGGTTATTTAAAAATCCAATCATGCACAATGAAACAATACAATATACATTTTGGCAAGACTATGTCAAATGCTTTCAATTGGACCATGTAATGCGGCAACAAAATTCCATGTTCATATCAATCCTTAACCGTATTAGGACTTGCACACAAACAAATGCAGATATTCAATACTTAAACCACCATTGCTATAGACCCCCGCCACTAGATCCAAGTTTCCCATACTTATTCCACAAAAACATCGATGTTGACCACCACAACAAGAACATGCTTATGCTTCTACCAGGAGAAATGTGCACACTAAATGCAATTGACTACATAGAAGCTAACCTCATTGACAATGACTTAGTAACTACCAAAAAACCAGTCCTACCAAAAACTATAACACTAAAACAAGACATTCGAATAGAATTGATTGGCGGCAACTACAACATAAACGATGGCTTAGTCAATGGCGCAGATGGAATATTCAAAGCTTTTACAACTGGAACACCAAGTTTAATTTGGATAGAATTTAGCAATATTGACATTGGTAAATGTGAACGTGCCAAAATGGAAACCATGTACACAGAAAAAATCAGTAAGCACTTCACTCCTATAACAAGAATTGCAAAACAAATACGAATTAGCAAACAAACTATTACCCACCATCAATTCCCCGTACAAATAGCCTGTGCCAGAACCATACATAGAGCCCAAGGCCTGACAATGAATGCACTGGCTTTCGACCCTCACAAAGTAAATTTCCATGGCCTTGTATACATAGCACTTTCGCGTGTAAAAAATATTGAATCATTGTATCTTATACATAAACTACAACAAACCAACTTCGTACTGTCCACTGACGTAGAAACTGAAATGCATAGGCTTCTACATTCTTCAAAATGGGCACCATTATACAATTTCACACAAGCAAGCCCCAAACACTTATGCATTTTCTCACTCAATACCAGAAGTTTAGCACTACACATTCAACACATAACGCATGATTTTGCAATAATGCAATCAGACATAGTCTGTTTGCAAGAAACACAAACTGCCAAAATGCCAACCGATACAACTCTCTTGCAAATATTCAATGTTGTTCCTATCATGAATATCCATGGACTTCTTACGTGCTACAATAAAAAATTCAATGCACACAACATTAAAACATTTAGTACACCCCACATTGAAAGTACTACAATTGATATTTGCTATTTGAATACGCATATACGAATAACAAACATATATTTGAAGCCATTAAGCCCACTAATAAACATTACAAGATTCTTAGAAGTCATCACCTCTACTTTACCAATGGATATGCAACTCATAATAGTTGGTGACTTCAACATTGACATGTCAAAGGCCAAAACCAAACAAGCCCAACTTTGCAATGAAATGCAGCAACAAAACCTCTTCCTTGTACCAACCATTGCAACAACCGATAACAACACACAAATAGACCAATGTTGGATGAATATGAATATTACAAAAATCACCACTGAAATTAGCCATGCATATTGGACCGACCATAATGCACTTTTAATTTCATTCCCAGTTCTGTAACAAAGCAAAATACATACTACAAAAGCAATTGCAAATACAAAATACACCTCAAAATGCATTGGAAAAGGTATTTGTTACTTGCACTTGTACTATGTATATGACTGAAACCATAGCCTATTTTTCGTAGCTGTTACTTACTATGAAACTTTTGTAATTGCAGACACCATGTCAGATGCAACTTCAACTGCCCAGGCTGATCTTCCATCACAACAACCACCAAAGAGGTATGTTGTTTACAAATTTCATTCTCTATTGACATTATTATTATCCACTCCTAATTGATTTCCTCCTTCTAATAATGTGCAGGCCAAGGAATGAAATCCCAACACTAATATCTATTGACGATGTAAATAACTACAAATTTGGAGAAATTTTTGAGGGCGACATCATGGCTGTGTATAAAACAGTCCTCGACAAGCAACGAGGAAAAGAACTGCTGCGAGTGGACCTCATGGATAAAAAAGGTGAGCTGACAATAACTGTCAACATTATGGCACCTTTCATTAAAACCCATGAACATAAAATAATCCTGCAAAAATCCATCCACATAACAAACTTTACCATAGCTCCAAAAAGTGACTATGACCACTGCGACTGTGACTTCATATTGCTAATCACTGAAACCACAACCATAGAATCTATTGATTCTATTTTCCCTCAGCATATGTTTATCCCAAATTCAAGCATCCATCAACTACTCTCCACTACTGACCATTATGCAACTGCAACCATAGCTGCCATTTGTACATCATGCCAAAAAATAGGAAACCAATTCATCATTGACATTACAGATGGTAACTCGCCCAATGACAAAGCTCGGGTAAGCCTCACACTCTCTATAACAAATATTTAATAGCATTCTCATTACAAAATAAATCAATTGTTATTTCACTTAATGGATGGCAGGTATATATTTTCCAGACACTTGCAGCAGAATTCCATATCATTGAAAATAAAATCCGAAGGAAAGAACCAGCAATATACCTTTTCAAAAACCTGGCAAAATGGAGCGAAAGCATAGACAAGAGCTTGCGGAGCACCCAATCCACCTTTGTGACCACTATAAAAGCAAAAAGATCTCTGGAATGCCTACAACTACTTCTGGATACAACAATGAAGGTACTGATAGCAAACCCATTCTTAAATCAGCCTTATACTTTTCAAATGCTTTAACGCTTGCAAAACTTACAAGCAATTTACTATAAGTCTGTTTTCAATTACCTGTCTCAGTTACTTACCTCACTTGCTACTGCTAATGTAATTTTACTTCAAGTTACAATCAATAGTATACTCATTCATGCCTACACATGCACATTTTTGTCACATTTTTTGCACTCAACTGCATTTGATAGGTTACTGTTTTCATGCCAACCCCTCACCCATCTTCTAATCTGCCAGTTGCATATGAACCATCCTTGGTTGGAAATGAACTTGTTTTTAGCCTGCTCTATATACCTAGTCTTACTTAAGGAGACCAGCATTTGAATGGGAGATTCTTACTCTTCATTTATGCTCTATATAGTCAATTCTTACTCCACAAAATTCCTTTTACTATTATGCTCCACACATTCTGTCATTGCACAATTGTACGTAATATTATATCTTTTCTATGCATTTTTAAACTGTACATAGTTGTCTTCAGGAACTTTAAATTTGACTTCCTGAGTGGGTAACATGAAGTCTGCACCATTCAAACAGTCCATGTATAGACCACAGTTTGTTTGATTGGGTTTCTTTCAAATTATGTTCATGGGCCTTTTCAAAAAAATAACCAATTGTGCATATTGTTCATTGGAATTGTCAAACACTTGTCTTTATATTGTGTATACATGTTGGTTTTTGCATCAGTCAAAATTCGATTAACACCAACTCAAAAATATCCTCATCAAAGTGTGTTCCTCATTCTGCTCCCAGTTTGGAACACCAAATAGTGTATGATAAATTCATCTTCGTGCTAATGCTTTTAGGACAAAATTGTTACTTGAATGCACACAAGCAACCCATGAGTAACAAATATTTGTTTTTCTAAGTCAACTGTTTCACAGTAATTTTCTCAACATTTTCACATTTCATCCTAATTAAATAACATGAATGTTTTTTTAACTCTCAAACTCAAAAACTTCAAATTATCCATTACAGTTTTTGAATTTTCTGATTTTTCATTTCAGTCAATTTTTTGAGCAATGCATGGGTTGGTACATTTTGACATTACCTTACCTCAGTATCCAATCACAACACCCACATAAGTTTTCTTTATTGTAGAGATTTGTTAAATTTGCATAATCCTTAATGACAATCCACCTTGCTAGCCATAAATAAAATTAATTTACTCTTCATGGCTGCAACAGATCAGTGGGAATAAACTAGATTTCAAAAAATTCAGCATTTGAAAATAGCTTGCCATGAAAGTATGTGCAATTGATAAACTTCAAAGCCTGCATTTGAATGAAGAATACTCTTGTCTACTCTTTAATAGTTTACAATAGTGTTAAATTGCATTGTAGTATGTACATGTTTAGTCAATTCTTCGTTCCCACAAATTTCTTGCATTGCATATGTTTCTATGCTTTCTAAAGCCTCTTGGTACAAATAATTTTGGAGTTACTGCGGCACTTAACTGACTGGCCATTTTTATCCAAATAAGCATTTTAAACTGATTTCTTACTCATTATCTACTCTATTACGAATGTCAATTGCATTGGTCAACTAGGTTACTTTCAAAAATCTGAAAGTCATTTTAATTAGCTTACCTCCTCAACAAATTCTTGTAGTATATGAAATTAATTAAATTTAATCTTAAAATCCATTTCCACATTTTCTCAATTATAGTGTAATTTCCAGTAACATAGTTAGTTCATATGGACTAAAGAAACCAAAAAGATGGAAACCATAACCATGTGCAATAAAACCCAAATCAAAGCTTAATAACCTGCAGTACATGCGTATTACATATACAATGAAAACAAAATTAAATTCTTAATATCCTTGCAAGTCCAGCCCAACAAAAAAAATTTGTGCATGAAAACCCAAATTAAAGCTTAAAACCCAGTATTCAGTCTTCCAATTGCAATAGATTTAGCTATAACATACATTTGCTTATATCAATTTGTTACATCTCAAATACAAATTAGTTATTGCACATAGCCATCAATACAATCCAATATTTCTCTGCTTACTCTACAACTCCATATGCAGTAGTTGTATACATATGTATGTCAATGTATACGTGTACTAAAATTAGAAGTGTATTAATTCCAAAAAAACCTTACACCAAAATCTATTTTTTTTGTTGCACAGGTTGAAGGAACATTGACCGTCGCAAAGGCCTATTCCAGTCCATTTGAACCAATTTGTAAAAAATGCAACTTGACTATTGACCGTCTACCACCATTGCATGCAGACATAGCATATTGCAGTAACTGTGAATAGGAATGCCCATATGCATATTACCACCGTCTTCTATGCACCATTAAAAGCACAAACAAAACATCCATCCAATGCATAGCTAAAAACAAGCTTCTAACTGAATTGATACCTTCTCTTACTGCTACAACATATCCACAATACATAGAAGACAAAGAATTGTTATAGAACAAGCTATCACACTTTACATTGCATGGCATCTTTACAGTAGACAAAAATAATATCATCAGACAAATGACAACTACTCCAGATCAAAAGTATGTTGCCTTCACCTACTTTTCAATTTCAGCAATATTGCGAAATACTATATGCTCTACTCATACTAATACTCACTTTCATTTCCTGCAGGCATTCCATCCCAATTTCAGTCACAAGAAAGTAGCTATGCATCTTCAAGCCATACACTATCAGGTGCCATCATTTTAAGGTAAATCATGTGTTCCCCATGCACACATATGTTTCAGCTATTTCATTTGAAATACAAATGAAAGACAATTTCTAATACTACTCCATATTTCTTTTGCAGATCTAAAACTAGAGCTCCACTTCCTACACCGCAACATTTCTGAAAATGAATTTGTAATAGCATAAATTGTTACTTCTCATCATTTTGTATCATCATAGTTTAATACAGACAACAATAAGCTATATGCTTATATTTATACATTTCAAAACATTCTGTTTAATATGCACAAATTAACAGACTTTTACATTGCATCCTAAATAGCAATACTATTGTTTTTGGCCTTAATCCACATTTTTTACCATGCTCGAAAAGCCCTTTACAAATCCAACTGCTTCATTAAAACTACCCTAATTCATTGATTAATTATTGCTGATTGATTAGCATTGGAAAGTTATATGCTATAAAACATGAGCTGGTTAAACTTGGCTTGAGTATTTCCAAATCTATTTAAAAAATCATCACCCCATCTTAATCTAGTTTCATTACTTGTGCATATCCTGGAATTCTATGGCATTCCATGAGACCACATTTCTTTGAGGCATTCTATCAAACAGTTCATGGGCCATTTCAACAAATCCATTTTGTGCATATCCTACAATCATGGCATTCCTTATCATCACATCTCTTCGTGCATTCTATCAAACAGTTCACGTGCATTTTCAACAAATTCATATTGTTTGTATCAATGCAATCATTCCATGAGCCCACATTTCTTTGAGGCATTTTGTCAAGCAGTTCACATGGCTTGTCTATGCTTCCACATTTTGCATACATGTCTACCAAGCAGTTGCAACTACATTAGTCAAAATTCTTCTATCCATTATGTGTTTCTAATTGGCCTTGTTGCATCTACCCTGCGTCTAATTCTGCTTGCTGATTTTTATCAGTATATGTTGCTGCTTGTGTGACAGTTTCTTGTGGAATTTGTTTCATTAATGCCACAAAAATTAATGGATTTCTTCCCTTTCATATATAACCATTTTGAGAATGTTCTCACATTTTGGGCATATCCTGGTCAATCACTTAATGCATCATATGGGCGCATTCTTGGCATAGGAAACGAGTGTTTCTTCACATCTGCCAATTTAAGAGGCCAAATTATAGTCCTTTTAGAACCAACTGTCAATATTTAAACCACAAAGTCTTCCTAATTGTATCCATAATGAACATTCATCTGAAAAATATCACAATGCTTTTAGAAATTGTCCATACCCTATTCCAAAGCTCCCACTTTGGCACAGGCTGGGAGTATGTTGGCAAATGTAAACTGATCGGGTTGAAGACCTATTTGTTGCATATGGTGAAACAGTGTGACTGCCTTGTGATGATAACCATGTCTTCTGTATGCTGCAATAATTGTATTCCATGAGAAACTATCTCGTTCTTTCACTTGGTCAAACTTTTTACAAGCATCTATCAAAACTCTGCACTTGACATACATTTCAATATATATTTTTTATGAAAAGCTGTGTGTAGCGAATGTGCATTTATAGCCATCAAAATCTATATGAACTCTTTGAAAGAATGCCTGACAAACATGTGGAAGCATACCTAATGCACATGAACTGTTTGAAAGAATGCCTGACCATGACGTACTAAAACACTTTAGAACATGACCTGACCATTTAAGCTTCATTTATATTTTATTAGCATGCAACCATGCAGGTTTAGGGGATGAGGCATGTAGATACTTTTAAATTGGCATTTCCTATGTTAATATAAAGTTCTTTAAATTTAGAAAGGGAAAAAAGATGGGAAAAACCAACATTTACCCTCTCTAAACTTCGGAGTTAAGAGCCAACCAAAATCCTTATAATAAACCATAGAATCAGCTAGGAGAGTCATATGCCCAATGAAAAAAGGCACGTACATGCTTATGTTTCCCTTCATTGGAAGTCCAGAAAATGATCTCTTTATAATGCATGGGTCTAGTTTTCCGAGTGTCTCTGTCAAAGAAAGACTGAGTCATAAACACAGTGTTCAAGAAACAACTCAAACATGGACACCATTTGAAGGGGAACACATTATCATCATAATGTCAACAACCACAGTGCCGCTGCCAACTCCTTCCCCAACTGAGGACTCTAAACAACTCAGAAAAGAAGTTCAAGGTTTAGCAATAACTTCCTCATTCTTGTTTCGGCCTATTTTTTTGAAATGTGATCTACATTCTATTTTTCAATTGGATTCATACTTCCACAGCTCAAATTGCATTAATTGCTTTTGGCATGGAATTGTTTATTGCCAATGCAACTGACAAGAGAAACCTACAGCTATTCAATTAGTTTCAACTCATTTGTAATGACCTATCATTACTTACCTTATCAGCCTTCTAACAAAGCCTTGGAAAACAACATTCTCCACTGTATTTTTCACAATTTCCACATGTCAATACAACAATGAATTCGAAAATAACCAATATTAGTTGCAATTTACCAGTGCTCAGGTTGATGATTATAGATGCAAAAGCTATTTTGTTAAATAGCTTACCTCCAAAATACAGTAATGTAGTTTTTACTCTTTCAAATGCCTTCTGTATTTATGAATTGTTTTGCACTATGTCATTAAAAGTAAGATTTTAGTATTATTTTTTTAATTCTTTTATCAATCGATTTTTGTATCATCATAAATGTCAAAAGTTGTTCAAATTTATATAGTTTACTGTCTCATTATGTTCTTTTTTAGTTATTTTATTTTTGTCTAGTCAAATGGGAGTTAGTATTATATTTTGTAACTGTCATATTGTTTCGTCATTATAAAATATATAAGTCAAAAAGGCCTAAAAAAAAGTGAAGAAAGCATTGAAGAAGAAGTGGTAACCTGAATCCATCAATGAGGAAATTGAGTCTCGTGATCAAATCCAACTAAGTTAGCATCAGACAGGATGGAGGATGGAGGCAACGGAGGAAGGAAGTCAACCAACGACCTCTCGTCAGGCCGTAAGCGATGGGGGCCGCACAATGAAGTTATGGCATTTTTTCAGTTGTGTGTTTGATTTCTGATGTGTGAAAATAAGAATGGATGAATCATTCTTGTTTAAATGTAATGTGTGAGCAATTTCTCGTATTTTTTCCTAAATGTAAGAAGGTGATGAGAGCTGAAAGAGTATTCTATCTAGGTTGTTGGTTGACCTTATAAAACCATTGTTTGTTATGGTTGTTGGTTAACCACATGTAAAACCATCATATTGTTTGTAGGTTGTTGGTTCCGAGTAGAAAACCATCGTGGTTATTTGTAGGTTGATGGTACCGAGTGTAAAACCATCGGATTGTAGAATTTGGTTAGCAGTATAGGATAATGTTTTCCCCATGTTCGCACTAAGGGGGGAAATGTTAGGAAACTATATGTTAGTGTTCACAGTGTTATTATATGGTTTGAGTTATTATTAGTAAATTATGTAATATTTAGACTAATACATGAGTGTACAGTGAATGATGAGTTGTAATTGCACAACTCATCATGAGGGAATAATGGGCTTGTTTGAGAGATATTTGAGATAGTTGAGAGATTGTGTAGGAGAGAATAATGCTTGAGAGATAATTAGGAAAGGTCTTAGCCATGACTCCTTGATTTAAGGAGCTCAATGAGCTCCTTAATATGTAGGAGATACTCAAATGTATTATTGTCCCAAGTATATTAAATATAATCCCGGATAAATAGAATTTAAGGATTATTATCTTTGTGTTAATCTTCATTGCATGTTGCATGTAAATATCAGACCACTTCTAACAATATAAAGGAAAAACTGATCCAAGAGAGCATATCAAAGAATTTTTCATGACATGTCAAGAAGTGGTATATAATGATATCTTTCTCTTACGCTTCTTTCCTAGAAGTCTAGGAGGTGACTTAATATAAATGGAATTAAATCTATATTTCATATTAATTTTACTATTATTATGATATGCAAGAATTATAATACATTAGTGCACAAGCAATAAGCATGCAATAATACGAAACCCTAAGAAAATGAGAGGGAAAAGTGACTTAGTTTATTCTGTGTGATCCGAGAGTGATCTGGACTGAGTATTTGTTAGAATAGGTTGGAAACAACATTGTAAAGGCTCGATGAAGAATCTAGAACTCAGAAGTATGTAGGACAAAAACGTCCACAAGAGGACACTAGTGATAGGTGGTAGTGTCCGATCTAAGCGCTAGTGTGCGCTTAGATGCTCAAGTTTAGAATTTTTCTGGGTCGGAAGGTCTTCACTCCAATACTCGTTTTGTCACTTTGACTTCACTGTTAGGGTTTCAATCGCGCCTGTAACCTACAAAAAAATGTCTACATGCACATGTCCACAAACCACATCAAATATAATAAAAAAATATGTAGAATATGGAGTCGGACTGACCCCGACAGTCACCCGAAGAGTGATCTTACAACCAAGCGTTGCACTACATCTCAGACTCCATGTAGTTTTGTGTGAATGTGTGTGTAATTATGCCCTAGGATTCCCTTGTGCAAGTTACACTATGATAGTGGGATAAATCTATAATGCTCCAAGTATGCAAATGTGTGAGATGAAATAGAATAGACTTCCCCTCCTATGTTGTGTATACAGAGTGATGCAATGCTTGTCCCTTGTATGGATGTGCTAGATGAATTCTTTGTAATGCTCTTATGTCTTTGGATGCAAGCATGGGTGATAATATATAATGCTTATTGCTTAGCCCTTTATTTGAGAGCTATAAATATGTATATATATGATTCCCTTGTTTGAATTTTGTAATTGACAACTGAAAGGCCAACCCAAAAGTATAAAAGATGCCCAAGAATTAAAAGAGACCCAAAAGAGTGAGAAAAGGGGAGAAAGTGTCAGGAGCACCCAGGAGGGACAATGGTGCTTGGGCGTTAGTGTTCTAACTAGGTGCTAGTTTCCAAGGCCATAAAAGATAAATCAGTAAAATATCGACAGGGTTGTAGGGTATGTAAGGTCAATAAAGGTATGGAAGAAAAAATAAAAGGCCCAAAGGACATTGTCAATTACTAAGTTTCTTGCTTAGAAATCATGTATATATAAGTATGCTCTAGGACCTAGAAATATACCCAAGTGCATAGATTTTGTCTCTACATTGTTGTCAAAAGTCTAGATGCTTCTCGATCTTTTTTCTTTCGTGAATGCCAACTTTTCGGATGAGGACTTCTTTCTGTGATCTTATGTTATCACCCGTATTCTTAACTTGTAATATCGTTAAGATAGACAAGACGTAGCAATGAAAGGGGAGTACTCAATATATCAATAATGTGAAATGACATGCAACAGTGTGGGAATGAAGTCCCTCCTCAATGAAGGTGAGGCTGCCTTTATTGAAAACCAAAACTGTATTTACATCTGTACATTCAAAATTGTATGTGGGGGGTGTTTTGGAACATCAATGGAAAGAAAAGTGAATGAGGGAGATGGAATGGAATGAAGGAAAGGAGTGGAATGGAATGAATTGAAAGAACATGCAAGAGTTAGGTAAAAACAGAGCCTAATATTGCATGAAGAGGAAAGATGAATAACTAACACAAATAAAATGGAGTTTGAGTTAGCTAAACAAGAATGTGTAAAAGGGAACACACGTGAGCAAGTAGATAATCAGAGCTTGATCACTGTGAACTAGAACAACAGATTAATAACATTGACAATAAGATCAAAGACAATATTTGCATGCAAGATTCAAACACTAACATCTAATGAACATAAGAACATCAAATGCTATAAGAGACAATGAATGGGACACAAAGTTCATATTTCATTAACTCCAAAATGTCTTCTCAAAAGAAAACAAAGTTTCTTTCTTTGAAGTAAAGCTTGCACACAAAAGTATTTTCTTCTCCTCTCTCAAATTCACCCTTTACAAATGAGCCCCTCACTTCCTTTTATAACCCAAAAGTTGGTTACAAAGTAGTTAGGGTTTAACATGATCATTAAATAAGGCACTTAAGTGACCTTTGACTTTTTCTAACCAACTTTATTAAAGACAACCAAAAATAGAAATCACTTAAGTTATCCACAGTTTCCCGAAAGCAAATAACAACATCCTTTCCTTAAAAATCCACTTTTTAAAATATAAAATAATAACTAGTGCATTATCCATTGAAATGGGGTCCGCCTATCTCAAACATATGAGAAATGGACTCTCCCACTTCGTTAGATACCAAGAAAATTATCTCCCTGAACCGCCGGTGAAATTAGGATCTGCCGCTTTTGCCAGTTGAAAGGATCTAAACCTTCCCAAAGTTTCAAACATCTTTTCTTCTTCTGGAGGTTCATTTGGTCGAAGAATAGCCTCACAAAATACCTGCAATTCAAGAATCCTACTTGGCATATCATTTAATTTAATAATTTTGATTGAGCGTTCTCAAATAAGTTCTTTAATTTGATGCACCACTCCATTGAAACTGACGAGAAATTGTTGGCGGGAGTGTACATGTCCTTAAACAATTGTGAAAATTGCTCTTCCACCTATTCCGATGAACACCTTTGATTATGCTCATTTACGAGGTTGCAAGGAATCTCAGCTATGAATTCTTGAATCAAGGAGAGTGAAGTGAAGGCTTCATTGCATATGCTCTCATAATGGATCATAGAATCCTCGAGAAGCATCTTCCTTGATTTGAGATGCAGACACCAAAGAAAACGTGTCCCTCGATGTTCAAATTCGAGAATTCCTTCAATGGCTAAAACTGAGGATTCCATACTTGTCATCTCCTGCAAACTGGGCAATATCTCATCCAAATTTGATATATTAGAAACAAAAGTTTCTTTGAAAGAAAGAATTGGATCAAGATACGCACTGACATCTTCATGAAGCTTAACCGCGGTCTTGATCGTCCCTTGGCCTAAAACGAGAATCTCTGAAAGCCAAGTTTTAGTGACATGGCCTAATGTGTTTATTTATTTTGACAAATTGAGAGTTTCTTCATCAGGGGCAGCCACTGCATCAGGTACTGGGAAAGTGGATGATATGGGATTTATCAAATGTTGAACATATTCCACCAATTGATTCTTTTCGGCCTTGAGCTGAGAGTTCTGAGACTTATATTTCTCAAGTCTCTTTAGCACGATATCAATTGAATCTCGAGCCATCGCCATGTCACTTTCTAATGTAGACCTCCCAAGTCCAAGTCTGGAAACTTCATAATCAGCAGGTGTCATGGCATCACGCTCCTTATCAACTTGTGGGATGGCGAGATCTACAAATCTATTTCCGTCATTATCCACCATTATTCGAGAAAGCACCTTAGGCTTCTTTGGAATGACATCATTTGAAAGTTTGAAAAGGGCATCAAAATCAATGTCAATTGCCTTGACAACCCTCTTCCTTTTCTTAACCTCGGAATCAACCCAGGAAGGAGTATCATGCACTATTTCTGCATACAAAATCCTAGAGCTCAAATCAATATTCTCATTGTTCTCGACATCATGAGATCCTGCAAGAATCCTATCTACGACCTCGATTTGAGGAGAAACAACCTCAATATCCACCTCCTGATTATTCAGGAGATTTTGGGAAATCCCTTCATGAACTACATGCTCCGAAGTGTTTGATATTTGGACTACTTGCACCTGAGTGGACGCTTGTTCAAAGCATGGCTGAGGATCGTTTGCCACGAGCTTCTGAGCACTATTAACAATGTGGGTAGAAGAATCTCTACTCGAGGTAGAAAATCCTGATACACGCTCTCTTCCTTCTTCGGGGTTAGGATCTTTAGATTTTTCTCCTCGTGACACGTTACTTGGCGAGGTGGATTTTGGCAACCACTCCTTTCTTGCTTGTTGTGTATGATTGGATGGTACAGAGGTTGATCGAGAAGAGGCTTTGGTTGAATGAAGGCCTCCTCGTGTTGGCAATTTTTGTGATCCTGAAGCATGATCTTGAATTGATTGTAACTTGGCAAGTTCTCTGTCGTACCAAGATATGCTTCTTTCAAGAATCGGTTGATTCTTGCTATCAAGAGAAAATTCATCTCTTTTGGTCCAGTCAATTCGAGGCAATGGGGTAAAAGCAACTGCATCATATGAGGGATCAATGACATCTTCATCATCATTTATGAATGAATCAGGAGGGTTCTTGATGTGGAAGGCCTTGATCTGAGCAAGTGTTAGGTGAGAAAACTCTCATCTTCTTACTTCATGTTCGTCCGAACAGGCATCCCAGAAATCTTCCATGGTAGGGTTATGTTGATACTTTGCTCCAAGAATCTTCTGCATATATCCATTGATATCAAACTGGGCTCTCTTCACATATGGATGGATTGTGATGAGAGCGAACTCTTTTTCCATGAGTTGTGCACTGAAAATATTTGGACATTGGTATTCCCCGATTTGGATTGGGAAATGAATTCCTGAATGGTGCTTGTCACTGAGAAGACAGTGAACTTGGAATAGTTGTCACGCAAGTTCCATTAATGCCCATCTGTCACTGACGTACTTAGGAAGCTTCCATGGAGTACCAACAAAGCCACTCACGTGAATGTAGGAAAAGGATGAAAATTGAATAAACCATGTTCCCCATTGGGAAATGACACTCATGGCTTCTTTAGAAAATCTTTCCTCTGTATTCCGATTCAGGTTCCGAATCACGCGGAAGGTGAATGCATCGTTGACTCTTCTAAAATGGTGAGAGCTATTTTTGAAACTGAGTTGCGGGTAATAATGAAAAACACTATTTGACGGCCCCATGACTCCTCTTGTTTCAAGTCCCGAAAATAGCTTTCTTCTTGCTACTGCATAAGTCAGATACGATGTCATGTAGAAGCATCCAGTCATCTTAACTTCTATCAATTTTTTGTGAAGGGTATTACTGATGATGGTGGCCCAATCCACAAACTCTTTCTTGGCAAGGATGATACAGATAAACTGATACATCCATGGGTGGAAAATCCTAGCAGAGGGTAAACCGAAAACTGACTTAGGAGAGTAATCATGTCCCCGATTTCTTCCACGAACTCAATGCGGTACAGTTCTTTGGGAAGCCGGTCAATTCGAGGCCTCTTGGTCACTAACCAGTTGTTATTAACCATCTTGCTCCATCTCAGGGGTTCTTCATCCCAAAATTCTTGTGCTGACTGGCGAGTGATATCCACATTCTCAGGAAAGTCAGGTATGCCGAGCAATTCCTCAATGTGCTCTGGTGTGATTAAGAGGAAAGGCTCGCGATTATCTTTAAAAATTCCTCATCTCTCAGGATCATAATGCTCTGCACAAGTGATAACCAACTCTAGACACTGCACCGAGACAGGAAATGTTGCTGCTTGAGGTAGACCACTATGGTAAAGCCTATCCGAGAATATGGTTTTGCCTTCAGTTTTCACCCGTTCACAGAATTGTTGCACATTGATGTGACCTAGATTTGTATCAGTGATATTATCATACACTGACTTAATGGAATTGGGAGGAATGATTCCTTGGAATTCATACTTGAGTGTGGACTTATTTGATTTCTCCACTGGCTTCCTCGATCTTCCTGCAGATTTGTTAGATTTCTCGGCCATTATGAATTTCACAGAAGAATGACTCAGGCACGCAAAACAATGCAAGTGGGGTCGGGTCTCAGTCTCTGAAACCCCCGTTAGTGCAAGAAAAATATGACTCACTTTTATTATTATTATTATTATTATTTTTAAAATAATAATAATAATAATAGTCCCGGTTACAATTTTTTTTTAAATAAAATACACCGAGACTAAGCTTGAATTCCAAATCGGGATACAACTTTTTTAATATTTATTTTTATAAATGAAAATGAGTTCAATATCGATTTTTATTTATTTTTCAGAGCAAATTCTCCTTGGTATGTGAAAATCACCTGATTTAAATTGTGTACTTTGAGATTCAACTTCTTCCTTGCGATCGTTGATCGATGTGACTTACTTGATTTCTTTTTAAATGCGTGAAGACTCCTTAAACTGATTTCTCCTTTAAAATGCAATTTTGGCATTATATTTTCCTTCATGCATGCATGGAAACTTCTTCTTTCAACACGTGGTCTTTCTTTTCTCCAGTGTGTCTCTTCATTTTTTTGACTATGCTTGTCTCAGCTAGATTATTTTTTTTTAAACATTTGAATTTTCTTTCCTTTAACTATGACGTGGATTTCTTTTTTCTTTCCTTCCCTGTATTGGAAACTTTTCCTAAAACTGTGTGGACTACTTTTGGTTTCTATTTTGCTGGAACTTTCTTGTCTGAAAAATGTTCTTTTGGAAAATGCGTGGGAACTTTTTTCCTCCTTTGGCCTCTACCTTCTTCAATATGCATGGATTTTTTTATCTCCTTCATGTTTGGACTATTCTTTTTGTGCATTGAAATCTCCTTGGATTCTCCATTGGTATTCATTTCCAAAACTATTTTTCTCTTCTTCCACTGTTCTAATTCTTCCTTGATTCTTGTGGAATTTTTATCTTTTCTTCAATGCGTGGGCTCTGTACTTGACTTTCTCCTGCTCCTGCGTGGATTGTTATCCTCCCCTTTGCTATGTGTGGAACTTTTCCTTGGGCTGAATTTTCTATTAAACTTTGGCCTGCATGATGGACTGTTTATTTCTTTTTGTTTTTTTATTTTGTTCCTTGTTGTTGTTTTAATCCTTTGGTCTTGGATGGCCTGACTTTCCTTTTTCCTATGTGTGGAATCTTCTATTCCTCCTTGTTTTACTTTTTTTTATTTCCTTGTACTATTTATTTAAAATCCTTTCTCCTTGCATTCAAAATCCTTCAATCTTCCAATATTTGCATCAACTACTTCCTTTGCTGATCTTCTCCCTTTCCCAATGCATGGAAAATATTCTTTGAATTATTTTTACCCCTTTCTTCCTTTCTTTTTGAGATCAAAATTGTCCTCTTGTGTATTTCTCCTTCACAATGGCGTTCACATTCAGTAGTATTGTTTGAGGGATGTGATAAAAATATTATTATGTTCCTTAGAAGAAGTGAGAAGCAATTTTAGAAAGCTTCGTATGACTCTTTCCAACGAGTTTGTCAGAGGAATTTATGAGGGTTAAACCGACTTCCCCTCTTCCCGGGTAGTGGAATTAATTGCCAGGGGAAATGGGGAAAGCAACGGCCAATTGCCAATGGGAATGGCAAAGTGGGCTGGAAATCTCCGTTCAATTTCCCCATGTGGGAAATTGGGAGATTTCTTGCCCGTTTGCCAATTTATTAATTTGGCAATTGGGGGAAGAAATCCCACAAGTGGGAATTTAAAACAATTTTGCCAGGAAAGGGGAAATCCGGGCCCGGGAAGCCAATTTGGCATTCCGGCAATGGGAAGCGGAAGCTTATTTTTCCCTGGCAATTAAAATAAAACTTGTCGAATGAATTTTAATTAATATTTATTTAATTAAATACTCCAAAGTTATTAAAAATTAATTTTATCAAACAAAGAGTAATTAATTAATTAAATATTAATTAATTAATTTTAACGCAGTTTAATGCCTGGCGGGAGGAGTTCTCACCCGAAATGGATGAAACGAAGACCGAAACGATCACAAAAATGAGACGGTCGTGATGAGAGTGATAAACCATGCAAAGTAACACTTTTGAAAAATTTCAAAATTTCCATTTTTATTTTATTTATTTAAAAAAAATTTTGCGCAGTCAAAATTGGTTGATAACAGCTGGCTCTAATTGGGGACAAGGACTTCATGGACGCAGCAATGGACCCAGACCAAAATATTCATGAACATGATCTCAAAATGATGGGGCACAAAAATGGGGTGACACAAGAGAGGAGACCGAAAATGGGGAAAAGAAACAAACCAAAATCCTAATTACCTATGTATATACGGGGAATAACCCATTTTCAATTTTGATAGTGCTTGAGATATTGCCCACTGTAGGGAAAAGGAAAATGAGTTCCATCAGGATACGCCAAGTAATAGGTGTTATCTCCACAGAAATGTCTGATTTTGAAAGGGCCTAGCCACAGCGAATCAAACTTCCCATGCTTTCCTTTTGGTTCACGTCTCTTGTCCCAGAGAAGAACCAAGTCATTGATTTGGAATTGCCTCTCTTTGGTTTTCCTGTCAAACAACCTCTTTACCTTGGATTGATGTTCCTCGATCCTGCTTTCCACTTGACTTCTTTGTTCCTCAAGCTTGCTTAGGAACATGATCCTTTTATCTAATGCATTGGTGAAGCATTCATCATCAACTGCTTGGGCTAATTTTAATGCTGGTAACTCCAGTGTGATGGGAATTTGAGCATCGGTTCCATACAAAAGTTGAAATGGAGACATCCTGATTGCTCTTTTGGGAGTTATGCGGTCAGCCCACAATGCATCATATAACTTTTTGTGCCAAGTTCTTTGATTTTCTTCGACTAACTTGCGCACGATAGTAATGATGTTCTTGTTACTGGATTCAGCCTGACCATTTCCCTGAGGGTAGTAATCTGATGAATGAGACAAAGATATCCCATACCCATAACAAAAACCTATCATCTCTGCAGAAGAAAAATTTGAGGCATTGTCTGTCACGATCTTGTGTGGAATTCCATAACGAACCAATATATTTTCTTTGATGAAGTCACAAATTACTGCAGTAGATGTTTGTTTCACTGGTATAGCTTCTACCCACTTTGTAAAGTAGTCAGTTGTGGTGAGCACGTGAGTATGACCAGCACTAGAATTAGGATTCAAAACCCCGATGAAATCTAAACCCCATTGTTGAAAGGGTTCTTCAATGACAACTGGCTTCAAAGGCAAAGCTGCCAACTTTGGTCTTCCAACAAATTGTTGACAAGCTTCACATTTTGTCACCCATTTCTGAGCATCAGAAAACATAGTGGGCAGTAATAATGTGCTCATAGAATTTTATGAGTTGTCACTGGGCCAGAGAAATTACCACCGCAAGCGTGATTATGGAAAGCTTCCAACAACCTAGGTTGTTGCTCTTTATCAACACATCTGAGGAACATGTCGTCAATTCCTTTCTTGAACAACGTGTTGTCCCAAATGACGTACCTGACAGCTCTTAGTTTGATAGCTCATTTCTCCTTAGCTGTCAGATTCTCTGGACACTCGCCATATGTGAGAAAGTAGGCAATATCAGAATACCATTCATCTGTGGTACTGACAAAAACTACCAGTGGTAAATTTTCTTCAACTGGTTCTTCTTCAGAGTTATCTCGTGGTTCATTCTCTGCGATGAGTTGGCAGAGTCCTCTTCCTCGAACCAACTTGGTAGGCTTGATATCCAAATCATATTCCTGGATCTTGGAGACCCAATTACCTCTTTTAGATCCTGGTTCCTGTTGTGTCAGAATCGATTTAACTGCGGTGTCTGGAACTAAGACTTTGGTGTGAGAATTCAACACATAGTACCTGAAGTGTTTCAGGGCTCTCACCACTGCGTACGCATGTCTCTCAAGAGGAGTGTAATTAAGTTCATGTTTCTTGAATCCAGAACTCATGAATGCAATAGGAGATTTGATCCCCTCTTGATTGTGTTGAGTCAAAATGGCAGAGATTGTGTGCGGTGAAGCATAACAATAAATTATGAAATCCTTTTTAAAATCGGGACACACCAATGTAGGAGCTTTTGCAATAGCACCCTTGATTTTCTCAAATGCCTCTCTACCTTCCTTTGACCATTTGAAGGATTATTTTCCTTTCATCATATCAGCGATTTCTTTAGTCAGCTCGGCAAAATCTGGCACAAACCTTCTCAAAAAGTTCACCTTCCCAAAGAAGGAGTGGACTCCAGGCTTACTTGTAGGCAAGGAAAGATTCTTGATAGCTTGAACATGCTCAGGATCGATCTTAGTTCCTTCCTTAGAAACAATATGACCTAGGAGTTTCCCTTCTGTAACTCCGAACACAGACTTTTTTGGATTTAGAGAAATCTTATGAAGTCTGCATCTTTGCAATATTTTCTCTAAATCTCTTAGGTGATCTTCTCGCTTCTTTGAGAACACTGTCAAGTCATCTAGGTATATCATGATGATCTTGTCTTTATAATCTGTGAATGCCATATCCATAGCCCTTTGAAAAGTAGTGCCAACATTAATCAAACCAAAAGGCATTCTTCTATACGTGAACGTACCCCAGGGGGTGGTGAATGTGGTTTTATGTTGATCTTCTCTAGCCACTTCAATCTGATTATAGCCAGAGAAACCATCTAGCATAGATAGCATTTCTGATCCAGTTACTACCTGCAGAATATGGTCCATGACTGGCAGTGGGTAGTTATCCTTCAAGGAAGCCTGATTAAGATTGCAGAAATCCATGCAAATCCTAATTTCTCCATTTTTCTTGTGAACTGGTACAATATTAGCTATCCAGGTCGAATGTCGAATAGGAAACACTATTCGTGCATCTAACATCTTTTGAACTTCATGAAATATTGTCCCTGCAATCTTGGGATTATATTGTCTTTGCTTTTTCCTGAATGGAACTGCACCAGGCTTCAAGGGTATGGCATGCTCCATTTCCCTGGGTTGGAAAGACTTCAAGTCTTCATATGAGTAAGCCAAAATGTCAGAATATTTGGTAAGGAGGCTTATGAATTTCCTGTGCTCCTCAGGTGAGCAACACTTACCGATATTGACCAGGTGAGGTTTATCCTTGGTACCGATGTTAACTTGCTCATAGTCAGCAGAATTCGCAGGTCCTGCCTGCTCTTTCTCTTTGATAAACCTGTCATGTTTGTCAAAAAGTTCTTCAAGTGAAACCAATCCTTTGGGAATTTTATTTCCTTTGAGTTGGATGATGCCATCACCAGGATCTTCATTCTCAACTCCTTCCTGAATGGGTGAGGTAGTTGATTCGTGAAATGCAGAATCACTTCCTTCAAAGTACAATTGTTCAAAATTATCCCTCTTTTCCAAGAAGGCAATAATTTGTTGATCATCATTAAATACTTGCCAATTTTCTGCATTGTCAGGAACACTTGGCCTAAAAACCATTTCAATGGTGTATTTGACTTGATCAAACTCTGAATGAGGAATCATTAATGAAGCTGAGACTGCTAGAGAATCTGCTTTGTCATTCTTTTCATGAGGGACAAATTTTATGGAAAAAGCATCGAAAGCTTCTATTGCGTCCCACACTTTATTTCTGTAGTGTCTCAAATGATCATTCTTTACTTGGAACTGATTTCTTACCTGTTTCATGATCAATTACATCTCCAAAGACTTCCAAATTTTTGATCCCTTTCTCCTCTGCAGCTTGAAGACCAAGGATTAATGCCTCGTATTCTGCAGTGTTGTTAGTATTTGAAAATTCAAGTTTGTAGGAAAAAGGAAATATTTTACCATTTGGAGATATGAGCACCACTCCTGCACCAGAACCCGTTGAACAACAACTTCCATCGAACTCAAGAGTCCATATCTCATTGGAATCTTGGCAAGTGATCTCAGGGGTATGAATTTCTACAGTCATCATATAATTACCCATACTTGAGCCTTGGAAAAGATCTGTGCATGAGGATCTTCGGTTTTAGTTACGTGAACTTTTCCTGAGTTTCTGGCATAAGCTTCTTCATTTCTCCATTGATAGGGATCATGGCATGAGACCATTCCATTTGAATCTCACCACCCAAATCTCTACAAAATTTCTTACTCAACAACATTCCATATGAGGTGGGAATATCAGCAACTAAAATAGTTACCTTAACTCACTTTTGAGGGAATTGGGCTAAAACCATTTGGGCATCTTTAATCTGCCCGATCAGAGGAACTTGTTTGGTTTCCATGGAGTAACACGATCTGAATGTTCTTGTACAAGTCAAACCAAGAGCATGTGCTACTTTTTCTGGCATCACATTATCTGAGGCTCCAGAGTCTATAATGCAATTACTTAATTTGCATCTGTTGATCAGAAAGGACACAAAGAAAGGTTCAATCTTTTCATTTGAAGGTGTAGTGGCCACCACAATATTTTGAGTTTTCCCATCTTTGGGAGTTTTCAGAATTCCTTTGGAGGAATGAACAGTAGAGTCACCTTTGATAAACTGGACCAATTTCTCGAGTTGATCCTTATTGGACTTCAAGTACTCTGCCTGTGACATGGAAATTTTTGTTTTATTGATATGATCAATGATATCAAATTTGGGCAAAGTAACCGTACTTGATGTCTCAGATACTAGTTCTTTTGAACTTGATGATGGCACACTTTTGACCTTTGCTTCGGGCTTGGTTGATACGGATGTGGAAGAAGAAACTTTCTTCGTAGCTGATTTATCAACTGATTGATTTAACAAAGGCCCTCCTTTCTTTAAGATAGTTTTGACCTTTGAAACCTCAGTCACCTTGGACTCTTTAGGAGTCTCATTTGTCTTGGATTCTTTGGAAGTTTCCTTAGTCTTAGATTCTTTTTGAAGTTCCTTGGAAACCTCTTTATCTCCCGCCTTAGTGGTATCCTGCTCCTTTTTCTGAGAGCGTGTGAAGACATCGAAGGATTGACTATTCATATCTTCTATAATTTCTTCGTATTCATCTTCTTCTTCTAAATGGTACTCAAAGAAATGATTATTACTTTCTCCCTCAGGATCTTCAACTTCAGGTTCAGATGTTCCAGAATCTGGCTCTTCCTCATCAACCTCGATGACTTCAACTTCATCATCGCTTTCTTCAATGACATCACATTTTGAGTTAGTTGCGGGAGCTGCTTCAATAGCAAGCCTCGTCGGAGCACCTGCAATCCTGGATTTGTTGGGAACGTATCCTTTTCTTGGGATGTCTTTGTAAGGAGAAGGTTTACTACTTTGAGCAACTTGCTTTTTCAAAGCTAGCACATCATTAGCCAACTTAGTGAGTATAGCTTCTGAAGCATTGGGGGTTTCTTGACTCTTTCCCTTGAGGGAAGTTTTCTTGAATTTTCCTGCCATGATTAAGTCATCTTCAATTTCTATGGCCAAGGATTGAGCAAGTTCCAAAGTAGCCACTCTAGCCCTTCTCAGCTGATAGCACACTTCTGGTTGTTGTGTGTTAATAAAGAAACATTTTTGTCCATCAAGGTTTGGATGAATCCCGGCGGGAACTTTGTTCACCATTTTGTTGAATTTAGCCATGAAATTCCTCATGGGTTCTGTTGGCTCTTTCTTCACCTGAGATAGTTGGGCAAGAAGAGCATGTTCATCTTCTGCCATCTTGAATCGATTTTCAAACTTAGTTTTCATATCATTCCAATTTGTGATACATCCATTGGGCAGATGATGAAACCAATCTGCAGCAACATCATGCAATGTTTCGATGAAGAGGTGAATAGCAACATCTTCATATTCTACTGACAAAACAACACATGCAGCAAAGAAAGTAGAAATGTGGTCATCTGGTGATGTCTTCCCATCTCCATCGAACTTGGGAAGAATCTTCCTTGATCCTCTTGGGAGGTCATGTCGAGCTGGTAGGGCCAATGGGCCTATGGCATTTCCCCATGGTACGTTGACTGCCATTTTGGGAAAGGTGGTATGTGAAGGTAAAACAACGTGAGCAAGGACAAGTGCTTGACTGGTAGTGATTCCTTCCTTGCTTGCTCTTTCAGGACTTGATGCAAGGCTTGCAGATCTACGAGGTGTGTTCTTCTTTGGAGGAGATAACTTGAAACCAAACTTTCCTTGAAAGTCAAAAATGGGATCAGATCGACCTTTAGCTTTTTCTCCTCACGTAAACCTCTTTCCTTCCAGTTTGAAATCTTTATTGTGAAGGGATCACTGGCATGTTCTGATCAGCTCTAGCCTTTTCTCTTCACTCTCTTTCTTGAGCTATTTGCACCTGAATAGCTCTAGCAACTCTCGTGGCTTTCTCTTCTTCGTTATCTAGTACTGATGCGGTGAGATGAAAATGATAGTTATTCGTGTGCTTTTCCCAAATAGCTTGCCTCAAATCTGATGATATATCTTCTTGATTATCTGCAAAAACAAGATTTGGTTGCAAGATAGGTGGGTTACCTGTAATAGTCATACAACTTATTACCTTGGTGGAAGAGGACCGCGTCGGTGAACAATGATCAACACGTGTCCAGGAGGTCTTCTGGCCACAAGTGTGGGTGCTCTTCTTCTAAGGTCTTCAATGTAGATTTCTCTGTCAATGGCTCTATCAATAGCCAAAAATTGCTGCAAGCTTTCATGGTTTTCCCAAGCTACTATTCGAAGGTTGGCAGCAATGTCTCCTTGAAAATATTCATCGGGCACAAGGTTCGGTTGAAGAACTGGAGCTTGTGCAGAGGGGATAGTCATAAAGATTTAACCAAGCACTGGTTAATGATTTCTGAATCCCCAGTAGAGTCACCAAAAACTGTTAGCATATGGATTTGCATGCATGCAAATGACATGCAACAGTATGGGAATGAAGTCCCTCCTCAATGAAGGCGAGGCTGCCTTTATTGAAAACCAAAACTGTATTTACATCTGTACATTCAAAATTGTATGTGGGGGGTGTTTTGGAACATCAATGGAAAGAAAAGTGAATGAGGGAGATGGAATGGAATGAAGGAAAGGAGTGGAATGGAATGAATTGAAAGAACATGCAAGAGTTAGGTAAAAACAGAGCCTAATATTGCATGAAGAGGAAAGATGAATAACTAACACAAATAAAATGGAGTTTGAGTTAGCTAAACAAGAATGTGTAAAAGGGAACACACATGAGCAAGTAGATAATCAGAGCTTGATCACTGTGAACTAGAACAACAGATTAATAATGTTGACAATAAGATCAAAGACAATATTTGCATGCAAGATTCAAACACTAACATCTAATGAACATAAGAACATCAAATGTTATAAGAGACAATGAATGGGACACAAAGTTCATATTTCATTAACTCCAAAATGTTTTCTCAAAAGAACACAAAGTTTCTTTCTTTGAAGTAAAGCTTGCACACAAAAGTATTTTCTTCTCCTCTCTCAAAGTCACCCTTTACAAATGAGCCCCTCACTTCCTTTTATAACCCAAAAGTTGGTTACAAAGTAGTTAGGTTTTTAACATGATCATTAAATAAAGCACTTAAGTGACCTTTGACTTTTTCTAACCAACTTTATTAAAGACAACCAAAAATAGAAATCACTTAAGTTATCCACAGTTTCCCGAAAGCAAATAACAACATCCTTTTCTTAAAAATCCACTTTTTAAAATATACAATAATAACCAGTGCCTTATCCATTGAAATGGGGTCCACCTATCTCAAGCGTATGAGAAATGGACTCTCCCACTTCGTTAGATACCAAGAAAATTATCTCCCTGAACCGCCGGTGAAATTAGGATCTGCCACTTTTTCCAGTTGAAAGGATCTAAACCTTCCCAAAGTTTCAAACATCTTTTCTTCTTCTGGAGGTTCATTTGGTCGAAGAATAGCCTCACAAAATACCTGCAATTCAAGAATCCTACTTGGCATATCATTTAAATTAATAATTTTGGATTGAGCGTTCTCAAATAAGTTCTTTAATTTGATGCACCGCTCCATTGAAACTGATGAGAAATTGTTGGGGAGTGTACATGTCCTTAAACAATTGTGAAAATTGCTCTTCCACCTGCTCCGATGAACACCTTTGATTATGCTCATTTACGAGGTTGCAAGGAATCTCAGCTATGAATTCTTGAATCAAGGAGAGTGAAGTGAAGGCTTCATTGCACATGCTCTCATAATGGATCATAGAATCCTCGAGAAGTGTCTTCCTTGATTTGAGATGCAGACACCAAAGAAAACGTGTCCCTCGATGTTCAAATTTGAGAATTCCTTCAATGGCTAAAACTGAGGATTCCATACTTGTCATCTCCTGCAAACTGGGCAATATCTCATCCAAATTTGATATATTAGAAACAAAAGTTTCTTTGAAAGAAAGAATTGGATCAAGATACGCACTGACATCTTCATGAAGCTTAACCGTGGTCTTGATCATCCCTTGGCCTAAAACGAGAATCTTTGAAAGCCAAGTTTTAGTGACATGGCCTAATGTGTTTATTTCTTTTGACAAATTGAGAGTTTCTTCATCAGGGGCAGCCACTGCATCAGGTACTGGGAAAGTGGATGATATGGGATTTAGCAAATGTTGAACATATTCCACCAATTGATTCTTTTTTGGCCTTGAGCTGAGAGTTCTGAGACTTATATTTCTCAAGTCTCTTTAGCACGATATCAATTGAATCTCGAGCCATCGCCATGTCACTTTCTAATGTAGACCTCCCAAGTCCAAGTCTGGAAACTTCATAATCAGCAGGTGTCATGGCATCACGCTCCTTATCAACTTGTGGGATGGTGAGATCTGCAAATCTATTTCCGTCATTATCCACCATTATTCCAGAAAGCACCTTAGGCTTCTTTGGAATGACGTCATTTGAAAGTTTGAAAAGGGCATCAAAATCAATGTCAATTGCCTTGACAACCCTCTTCCTTTTCTTAACCTCAGAATCAACCCAGGAAGGAGTATCATGCACTATTTCTGCATACAAAATCCTAGAGCTCAAATCAATATTCTCATTGTTCTTGACATCATGAGATCCTGCAAGAATCCTATCTACGACCTCGATTTGAGGAGAAACAACCTCAATATCCACCTCCTGATTATTCGGGAGATTTTGGGAAATCCCTTCATGAATTGCATGCTCCGAAGTGTTTGATATTTGGACTACCTGCACCTGAGTGGACGCTTGTTCAAAGCATGGCTGAGGATCGTTTGCCATGAGCTTCTGAGCACTATTAACAATGTGGGTAGAAGAATCTCTACTTGAGGTAGAAAATCCTGATACACGCTCTCTTCCTTCTTCGGGGTTAGGGTCTTTAGATTTTTCTCCTCGTGACACGTTACTTGGCGAAGTGGATTTTGGCAACCACTCCTTTCTTGCTTGTTGTGTATGATTGGATGGTACAGAGGTTGATCGAGAAGAGGCTTTGGTTGAATGAAGGCCTCCTCGTGTTGGAAATTTTTGTGATCCTGAAGCATGATCTTGAATTGATTGTAACTTGGCAAGTTCTCTGTCGTACCAAGATATGCTTCTTTCAAGAATCGGTTGATTCTTGCTATCAAGAGAAAATTCATCTCTTTTGGTCCAGTCGATTCGAGGCAATGGGGTAAAAGCAACTGCATCATATGAGGGATCAATGACATCTTCATCATCATTTATGAATGAATCGGGAGGGTTCCTGATGTGGAAGGCCTTGATCTGAGCAAGTGTTAGGTGAGAAAACTCTCGTCTTCTTACTTCATGTTCGTCTGAACAGGCAGCCCAGAAATCTTCCATGGTAGGGTTATGTTGATACTTTGCTCCAAGAATCTTCTGCATATATCCATTGATATCAAACTGGGCTCTCTTCACATATGGATGGATTGTAATGAGAGTGAACTCTTTTTCCATGAGTTGTGCACTGAAAAGATTTGGACATTGGTATTCCCCGATTTGGATTGGGAAATGAATTCCTGAACGGTGCTTGTCACTGAGAAGACAGTGAACTTGGAATAGTTGTCACGCAAGTTCCATTAATGCCCATCTGTCACTGACGTACTTAGGAAGCTTCCATGGAGTACCAGCAAAGCCACTCACGTGAATGTAGGAAAAGGATGAAAATTGAATAAACCATGTTCCCCATTGGGAAATGACACTCATGGCTTCTTTAGAAAATATTTCCTCTGTATTCCGATTCAGGTTCCGAATCACGCGGAAGGTGAATGCATCGTTGACTCTTCTAAAATGGTGAGAGCTATTTTTGAAACTGAGTTGCGGGTAATAATGAAAAACACTATTTGATGGCCCCATGACTCCTCTTGTTTCAAGTCCCGAAAATAGCTTTCTTCTTGCTACTGCATAAGTCAGATACGATGTCATGTAGAAGCATCCAGTCATCTTAACTTCTATCAATTGTTTGTGAAGGGTATTACTGATGATGGTGGCCCAATCCACAAACTCTTTCTTGGCAAGGATGATACAGATAAACTGATACATCCATGGGTGGAAAATCCTAGCAGAGGGTAAACTGAAAACTTGACTTAGGAGAGTAATCATGTCCCCGATTTCTTCCACGAACTCAATGCGGTACAGTTCTTTGGGAAGCCTATCAATTCGAGGCCTCTTGGTCACTAACCAGTTGTTATTAACCATCTTGCTCCATCTCAGGGGTTCTTCATCCCAAAATTCTTGTGCTGACTGGCGAGTGATATCCACATTCTCAGGAAAGTCAGGTATGCCGAGCAATTCCTCAATGTGCTCTGGTGTGATTAAGAGGAAAGGCTCACGATTATCTTTAAAAATTCCTCGTCTCTCAGGATCATAGTGCTCTGCACAAGTGATAACCAACTCTGGACACTGCACCGAGACAGGAAATGCTGCTGCTTGAGGTAGACCACTATGGTAAAGCCTATCTGAGAATATGGTTTTGCCTTCAGTTTTCACCCGTTCACAGAATTGTTGCACATTGATGTGACCCAGATTTGTATCAGTGATATTGTCATATGCTGATTTGATAGAACTGGGAGGAATGATTCCTTGGAATTCATACTTGAGTGCAAACTTATTTGATTTCTCCACTGGCTTCCTCGATCTTCCTATGGATTTGTTAGATTTCTCGGCCATTATGAATTTCACAGAAGAATGACTCAGGCACGTAAAACAATGCAAGCGGGGTCGGGTCTCAGTCTCCGAAACCCCGTCAATGCAAGAAAAATATGACTCACTTTAATTTTATTATTATTATTATTATTTTAATAATAATAATAATAATAACCAAGTCCCGGTTACAATTTTTTTAAAATACAAATATATCGAGACTAAGCTCGAGTTCCAAATCGGCGATACAACATATATATGATATATATATATATTTTATATATTAAAATAAAATCCCGATTTTATTTAATTTGACATCTGGAGCAAATTCTCCTTGTATGGATGAAAATCACCTGATTAGATTTCTGTACTTTGAGCAAAATGCGTGATGAACTTCTCTTGCGACTGGAATAGCTTTTCTGGAAAATTTTGCAATTATGAAAGTGTGAATCTATATTCCTTCATGGCTGCATGGGAATCTTACCTTTCAGCACGTGGGTCTTTTCTCTCCAATGTAGGCTCTTCATTAACAACTATGCGTGGAGATTTGTTTTTGTTAAACTACCTTCTTTCCTTTAAAACAAAAAGATTTCTTCTAAGTTTTCTCCTTCCTTCACCCATGCGTGGAAAGGATTCTTGGCTGTGTGGAATTTTTATTTCCTTTCTCTTTGCATTCCTTGGACTGTTCTCTTTGGACTGCATTCCTTTGGACTGCTTTCGTTGTTTTGGAAACATGGATTTTTCCTTTTCTTCTTTTGGACTGTTCTTGCATGTCTATGCTATTGGTCCATTGCATGTATTTCCTTTTTTTATAACTTGCATTTCCTCCTCTCCTCCTTGCATGGCATTGACCTCCTTTTTTTTGTGTGATTGATTTGTTATTTGGAATTGATCTTCTTTTTTTTCAATGCATGGAGAACTTGTATTTGATTTCCTCTCTCTGACCTGCGTGGGATCCTACCTTTTGTGGCTGTGCTATGGAATGTGGAGCTTTGTTCTTCTTTCTACGTGGCCTTGTGACACTTCTTTCCTTTTTCTTTTAACTTTTGTTTTTCTATGTATGTTTTTCACCTATGTTACAATGTCCTTTGAAAATGTGTTGGAAAATGCTTTCCTTTGTAATTTTTTGTATTCCTCCTTGCTTCTTTTTTATTTTCCTTGTCTTCTTGCTTGTGGAGCATCTCAAAATTCTGTGATCATTGTATTTTGTCAACTACATGTTGATCTTCTCCCTTGGACAACGTGGTTATCTCATGGAATGTATGGAAACTTTTTGCTATTTTTAGACAATGAGTCTAAACAAAACCTTTTTTTTTCCTAGAAAATCTGAGCACTTTTTCAATATTGGATTTGGAAATGCCTTTGCTTGTTGTGGCGTTCACAGTATTGAGGAATGTGATAAAATATTATTATGTTTCTTAGAAGAAGTGAGAAGCAATTTTAGAAAGCCTCGTATGAATCTTTCCAACGAGTTTGACGGAGGAATTTATGAAGGTTAAACCAACTTCCCCTCTTCCCGGGTAGTGGAATTAATTGCCAGGGGAAATGGGGAAAGCAACGGCCAATTGCCAACGGGAATGGCAAAGTGGGCTGGCAATCTCCGTTCAATTTCCCCATGTGGGAAATCGGGAGATTTCTTGCCCGTTTGCCAATTTATTAATTTGGCAATTGGGGGAAGAAATCCCACAAGCGGGGAATTTTAAACAATTTTGCCAGGAAAGGGGAAATCCGGGCCCGGGAAGCCAATTTGGCATCCCGGCAATGGGAAGCGGAAGCTTATTTTTCCCCGGCAATTAAAATAAAACTTGTCGAATGAATTTTAATTAATATTTATTTAATTAAATACTCCAAATTTATTAAAAATTAATTTTATCAAACAAAGAGTAATTAATTAATTAAATATTAATTAATTAATTTTAATTAATTAATTTAATGCCTGGCGGGAGGAGTTCTGCCCGAAAAGGATGAAACGAAGATCGGAACGATCACAAACATGAGACGGTCGTGATGAGAGTGATAAACCACACAAAGTAACACTTTCGAAAAATTGCAAAATTTCCATTTTTATTTTTTATTTTATTTTTTTTATTTTTTTAAATTGCGCAGTCAAAATTGGCTGATGGACATGGATACTTGCAAAAGATTTATTATTTCAGAGAATCCAATACCTTAAATTCATGTCAAGATCACTCCTAGATAATAAACATTACTCACTAACCATGAAGAGATTCACAGAAAATAAGTAGTGAAATATTGCTAATAGAATGACTGTAATGCATATACCCATTAGGACTCACAAAAGCCATATTTTACCACCTCGATCAACTTGGGAATAACTATCACTAATTGATATTGTTATCACTCAAATCACAGCACCCTTAAAGATTTAATAGTATGTGAGTTTACATGGGAAATCAGTGTTGACTGGGTAAATGGAATTGTATATCAAGCTGTGGGAATCTTACAGTTGATAAAACTCTCTAGAGAAGGTCGGTTCCTCTTCCTAATTAATGCAATTACTACTCGTCTAATGAAGAAGATATATTAACTACTCCTAATATATGATTTCAAAGGGACCATAGAGGGAGAGTTTATGAATCAATAGACAATCCTACACTAAGGATGTTGATATACCAAGAGAATCCTTGGGAATAACTCTCCTAATTTTTGAAAATGGAAGAAGATAAAGGGAAGAGAGGGTGGAAATAATTACCACATACCTATCAACATTTAGACCACCATTTTCATAAAGGCACAATAAACATAGACCCTATAAGATGTAAAATTTGCACAATACATCTGCAGACTAAAATGAAAGGCAAGAGAATGCAAAAAACTCTTAGGGAAGAATAATATCAACAACCTTAATTTTATTGTTCATTCATCTACAAATTTAGAATTGAATTTGTAAGGGAAAGCCTAGGGTCAAAATTAAATTCCAAATGGATGCCTATAACACATTAGTATTCTGAAACAATTTTGGTAGAGTTTCATTAAGGCTTATGAGAAAACCTACCTCAAATGAGAGGTAGTATTAAATTTATTACACTGAGTCCAAAGAGAGTGGGGAAGAAGATGAAACTCCCGAATGCAAATTTTACCTATAATAGAAGTCTTGTACAATGTAAAATGATTTGAAATCATCACCGTATTTACATTTTGATAAGCACCTAACCTCCTTGATCATAGCTTGTATGGTCATAAAATGGTTTCCATACCCCATAATGTTGGTAGATGGCTGAAGCTATTCACCTGAATGCAGTAAGGATTTTTCCATTGATTCACCAATTTACCACTAAAATTAGGCCAAACCTAGTTTTTTTTATGTATCATTCTATTTTTGCATGAGATATTTCTGAAAAAAATAACGATTATGAAAACTAGAGCTCTCAATAAAAAGTTATGGTTATTTAAAATCTCCAGTTCTGCGGGATTAATGAAGGGTACCATTACACCACACATGCTTCCTTTAATGTGAGTTCCCAAGGGATACATTAGTTCAGAACTTGAAATATCAAACATTTTACCCTGGCTATACTTCTTTCCTATTTTTAGAAGTGAATTAACCTCAAATACCATATTACTCCACTCTTCCCTTGTGAATCTTCTCTGCAGAGTTTAGGAGGTGACTTACTTAAATGTTCTCCAATATCAACTGCAAATGCTCGAGCAACATACACTGGATGCAGATGGGAATTTTAGAACTCATGGCTACATTTACATTTACATCAAGCCTTTCAAACAACTTAACTGACTCCTTACGCTAGGAATTACTTTATTTCTTGCCTAGCATGTGGGGTTTGAAACCTGAATACTTAGCTCGATCCAAATGATCTTGTCTGGCTTACATGTTCAATTTCAAAGTTCTCCAGCTGCCTATTATGGTATTTGTCACTCTTTGAGTTACATTGATTTAGCATAAATTAATATTTGGATTTCTGTCCTTGAAATCAAAACTTGTGCAATCTTAACTTACCCCTCACATTCATGCTTATCCTTCAACTCACTAGTGGTACTTTGAATAGATATGCGGTGTATCAAACTACTCCTACTCGGTGATAGTTGTGGGGATCATTACTTTAAGTAATGACCCAATGAATATCACTAAACTATGAAAATTCAACCATTCTCCCCTCAAATCTTTCCTAGAATTAATTAATTAATTCTAAAGGGTTGTGATTTAAATGAGCTAACCAATTCAATTATTCTAAAGGGCTCAGATTTTTTCTAAAGAATAGTTATTTCTAATCTAGAAAAGCTTGATCTTTAGCCATTCCTCACATTCTCTAGCGAGTTCCTCACCCCCTGTTCCATTGAGTCTAACCTTGCACCTCACTAAGGTATCTTGGAAAGCAACTTTCTTACCCCGACTCATCCCACAGCTCGACCTTGTAGTCACTTTGCGAGCTCAAAACATCTGCTTCACGAAGCTAACTTCATAGAGCCGGCTCCCCATTTTCAAGTCATGTGCGACCCCTTGGCTCACTGATTTATTCAACGAGCCCTCTAATGTTAATCCTACTTTGGGCTCGGCTCAATTTCTCACTAGCTCATTCAACCCACTGAGTTGGACACTTACAGTCCAACTCGCCATTCCCCTAGCTCAGAGAGCTAAGTTTTAGCTTGTCCAGAATTTTCAGTGAGTCAACTTGGATCCTCCAAAATTGATCCCCTTGAGAATTTATTTAATAATTTTTTGGATTTTTCCAAGCCTAGATCTGAAAGGAAGAATAACCAGATCCTACCAAGCCAAGAACACAGATGCTAATCAAACACCACGATCAATAAGATGAAAGCAATTCGCCAGAATAACTTTACATAAAACCTTTGCAAACAAATGAGAAACAATATCATATATTATTATGGAACTCAATGCAATACATTGAGAATGGGCCTTGCTTAAATAGGCAAGGAATAACAATCTAAGAACCAGTCAAGGTCGTAGATCAAGCCATAAATCAAGGAAATAACTAGTCATCAAAGAACTAGTCAAGACCATAGATTTAGGAGAGAACTAGAACTAGACATCAAGGATCTAGTCAATACCATAGATCAAGGAAAGAATTATACCTAACAACTAGATAATATCTCCTAATATCTAAATAAGATAAAAGAAATATCCACACACATAAGTGGGTGAGGATAAATACAATAAAGGTAAATAAAGTACCTAGGTGAACATGAGCTAAGGTAAATACCTACTCTAACACCCCCCCTCAAGTGAACTTAGGGGCCAAAATAGATGTGGCATGTCCACAGTATGAGTCCCAGCAACTAGGCCTAATGAGGTACTCATGTACAATAACTGAAAAAAAGGGACACCACAAGGTACCCAAAACCAGTAACAACAAAGTAAAGAGAGTAAAAACCCACTCCAAGGCATCCCAAGAAGCTCGGCTCAAAAAACTCATACAATGTTGAAGAAGTTTGGTGTGCACTATGGTCTGAATCCACTGCTCGATCACAAAACTCAAAAACAACTGACACTGGGTTTCACCAGAATAGCTCCATACAAGGAGACTGTCAATGGAGTGATGTCGAAAGTGAAAAAAACACCAAACATAATTTGATCAACTGCTGCAAATAGGTGTGCCATGATCCAAGAAGAATAACCAAAGTAACAAGGCAAGGACACAAAGATCAAATAAATAGAGTGTCACGATCCAAGAAAAACTAAGGTAACAAGGCAAGGACACGAAACCCGAAGAAGTAGGATCAACACCATACCCTCCCATACTGCTGAATGGGTGGAATGATGCTACAAATCTATATGAGTTGTCAAAACAACTACTCGAACACTGACAAACTAACACTGGGCTCCACTAGAATAGCACCCCCAGAAGAGAGACTGTCAACATGCCAAAAGTGTCGAAAATACAAATACAAAATCTCTCAACAAACAAGAGAGATACACTACACCTGCTAAAGAAAAATGCTCAAAACAAGAAGCATCACAATGCATAAGGTATAGAAAGTGGAGCAAGAGGCCAAATGGTGGAGGAGCCATGCATGTAGAGTCCTCTCAACGAATGCCTATGTCACCTCCACGAGTGATCAGATATCCACCCCAAATCAACATGGATGGATGAAGAAGATGCCTGCATATGACTTGGTGCAAAATGCACAATGGGTGCATGTAAAAGAACATCAGAATGTGTGTCAGGTTGATCATGTCTGACAACTGAAATCTCAGGTTTCTCAAGCCTGAGTGAAGGTGCAGAACTCATGTGTTGCTCATGATCCTCAGAAAGAGTCGAGTGAATAAAAAAAGGAGCTCTGTCAATGTGTGATCCCAATGAAGTATCTGCTTGAAAACCAATGTCATGACGAGAATTCCACTTAACATGTGGAATAGAGGAAACAATACCCTGTGAATGTCTGTCAATGACTCCGCTAGTGAGACCCATAGAACGGAGCATGCGAGAACTGAATGCAGTGGTATGCTTCTTAAAAAATCCATGCAACTGAGCAGAAGTAGGATACACAACATGTGGTACTGTAATAGGCACAGATGTGGAAGAGCATGCAGTAACAAGCTTCACAGGTTTAGAAGCATCAAAAGTAGGTTCAGGCTCAAAGACTGGTAGATCAATGTCAGTGGGTACAAGAGCAATAGTTGCAAGTGGACTAGGAGCATGGATATGGTTGTCCACAATATGATGGTGATGTTGTAGGCTAGCAAGTTTGTTCTGCAGGAAGTGTATTATTGTATCCTTATCGTGAATGAGTGATTGTAGAAGAGAATTTTGCTTCTTGAGTGATCTATTTTCTTCCACAAATTTTACAATATCCTCTTGAAGTCCACATACTTCAGAGAAAAGCATATCATTCTCAGAATCCATGATAGGTACAAACTGCAACTCCCAAAAATTTAGGACGTCGGGCTCAGCCGAAATTACATCCACAATTGATTACAACACTCCTCCATATTTGGCACTTTATAATTATAGTGCAAGTCTCAAAATAAATAACTCCAATGGAAAGAGCACGAAAAAACAAGCACTTTTGCAAAAAACGGCACTCAAAACCGAGTTACCGATCAAAAGTTACAAGCTTTTTAATATTTTGCTCTGTTATTTATTTTAGTTGCCACTAAAACAAAATAAATTGTTGTTGCCTTCACCACACAAATAAAATTAAAGGGGGCTGAAGTTAAGCACATACTAGTAGGAATCAAGTTTTAAGCCCTTTAAGCCCTCATATGACCATACCATATGACCAAGGGCTAAGGATTTTAATGGTTTCCCGCAAACCAATAATCTTAACATAAAAACCTTCCTGGCTAAGATCTCGAAAAATTCTATGTGTGCTTCTCTGCAACAACAAAAAACCACAAAAAAATGACTGCCTCCAGAAATGGCCGAGTTTACAATCGATCTTAGGGTTTTCACACCTTCTGGATCCAATGGAAGCCTCTGTTTTGCATAAAAATGCATACAACAACAAAATACGACCAAATCCCAAATATATGAATACACAAATAATTTATTTACAAAATAAAACTTACAGACAGATGTCAACAGCAATCTCCAGCTCTGATACCATGAAAGGAACGATAACCAGATCGTACCAAGCCAAGAACACAGATGCTAATCAAACACCATGATCAATAAGATGAAAGCAATTCACCAGAATAACTTTACATAAAACCTTTGCAAACAAATGAGAAGCAATATCATATATTATTATGGAACTCAATGCAATACATTGAGAATGGGCCTTGCTTAAATAGGCAAGGAATAACAATATAAGAACCAGTCAAGGTCGTAGATCAAGCCATAAATCAAGGAAATAACTAGTCATCAAAGAACTAGTCAAGACCATAGATTTAGGAGAGAACTAGACATCAAGGATCTAGTCAATACCATAGATCAAGGAAAGAACTCAATACCCTATACCTAACAACTAGATAATATCTCCTAATATCTAAATAAGATAAAAGAAATATCCACACACATAAGTGGGTGAGGATAAATACAATAAAGGTAAATAAAGTACCTAGGTGAACATGAGCTAAGGTAAATACCTACTCTAACAAATCCCTTAATTTTCGGATGAAATTAGTGACACCCTGTGAACCCATAAATTTAATGAGTTTTTTGATTGTTAACCTCATACTGACGTCTCCTCAGTTAAAGTTGCGTACCGACCCCTACAACCTCATTAAAAAAATCCTATGTGATTTCAGATGAAAATATGAAGAATTAATTCAATTTACATTTATATTTTGATAGATGTTGTGCAAGGTAAGCACCCTTAGATGAAACCTTGGATCTATCACTAAATTTATTAGATTAAAAAAAGAGTTACCCATGACCAAAACAGTTTATGGTTATAGACATGTAATGATTCAATTTGGATCACATCCAAGAATTTGGATTTCTTATTCTATGAAACATTCTATTTTCACCCTACTTAATTAAAACAGAATATTCAATTATGACTGCGATAGGATTAAAAAGATAGGAAAAGTTGATTGATGGATTTGCACCACCCATTTCAAATAGTAAATTTGAAATATATCTAGGAATCAACATGTTTATCAAGCACCTTTTACTTTGTTAGGGTTGTGAGAAAGGTGAAGATGGTGTCATGATTTGGTTTTTCTCATGCCTAATGCTAACATTGTATAGGCATGCCTTCACATGAAGTGGTTTGACCTTAGGATTTTAGCATAAACCCCTCTTAGGAATTCAAAAGTCCATAAAAAGAGGTCTATTGTAGCACCCAAATTAGACATGTGCTATATTGTCAAAAATGGTTCAAAACCCCCAATGATAATTCATGTCAGAAGTTGTTGATGGAGCATCCTCCATAACCTCTTTACATGGAATGCTTATATGTTAAGATATTTTACTCAATTTCACTTAGCCAATTTCCTTCTTTTTCCACAGGTCCCACCATCATGTCTTCCTGAAAGTTTTGGCCATAGTTACAAGAACCACCATGCTTAGGATTTTGGAACCACTTTCTGATCTTGCCACCTTTCCTTGGTTTGTTGAACTGTGTGAATTTTCCATTTTGTCAAAAAATTATATGCATGAATAGCTTCTTCACTTTGTTCACTTTAACGTCACTTTTTCAATCATTTTACTTGATGTTTATGGACTGAAGAAAAATATTTTTCACTTGATTTTGTTAGGAATTTTGAGAAATTGTTTACTTCTTCAATAGATGTTGAGGATGGACCCCATCTAAAACCAAGTGTGATAATTCATACATTGCCCATTTAACCTTCTATAAAAGTATAATATTATTAAATGAAGAAAATGGTTAAGATTATTTGAATATCTTAGCTTCAAGATGCCTACTTGAAGTCTTGTGATAGAAGTTACTTTTATAAGATTTGTCAATCTTGCGACAAAATTGTATCTTCTTCTTCTTATATTGCAAATGTTCATCAAGTTACATCATTTCTAAATAAGAAAAAATTAAGATTTCTTCTATTTCTTCTGCATCCAAGTTGGTTAGACTGTAAGATAAGGCACAATGTGGAGACACTCATGACATGTAATGAACATGAACTGGAGGGGTCAAATCTACATTACCACAGCTGGATTTGTCCTATTATATTATTCTAAAGTTGGTCATATTATTGAGTTGATTCATTTCTTCCCCATTTATTTCTAAACTTTAACATATTGACATATCAAATAGAGTAGGATTTGATTTAATTACCTTTGACTTGCAAATATTAGATTCAATGTTTGACACTCTATTACAAATATTACTCTGAAGACAAGAAATTATAACTTACTTGCCTATCTCTGTAGATGTTGTCCACATGCTCGTGTGAAGAAAAACTTCAAAGCATATAGTTTTAAGCATTCTAAGTCATAGAATTCAAATTAGTCCCTATAAATCCCTAAAACTTGCAAAAAAAGTATTAAGCAATTTAATTTTGAATAAAAGCATTTTGCAGCACTTCTAATATACTTCCTATACTCAAGTGATTGAGGATTTAATCAAAACACCTTGATTTGCAAAATAGTTGTCAGAGCCTTTACCAAATAGAATGATTTAATATTGTCTTGCTGCAGAATACATAAACAAACATATTTATCCTATCAGGTTATTTGTAAAGGATTTTATTATTTAGAATTGATTTCTGTCAGTTTATTTCTTCATTTCTTCTGTATTTGTTATATTAACAAAATATAGAAATATTCATTTTAGATCAGTTACATGTTTTCTTTCATTAATTGAATTCCTTCATTTATTTAGATGAATTGTGTGTAGATAATAAGTAATCTTTAAGGAGATAGGGAATTTACGCTACAATACTTAGCCAAAATATTCTTTGTTCCAAGGTCAACTATATGAATTCACACTAAAATTTAGTGAATGATAAACTCAATGATATCTTCATTGGATCAGTTCCATAATCATGATTCATTTGTTATCCAGGAGGACCTAGAGGCAGATTTAGAACATTTGCAATTTCAATGTTTAAATTTTCAAATTGATATTTGTAATTTCATTTGGTCTTGATCCAAATGCACCATCCTATTCCTTTTTTTCATTGAATTGTCTCCCATTTCAACCATACCAAGCCAACAATTTCTTCACCATCCATTTAGGTGAGACTTCCTAAATATGTAATGAGAAATGATATTTATGGGCCATAAGGAAATCATAGAAAATTAAATGTCCAAATCAAACTACTAGTAGTGATTCTTGATATAGACTCATTTAACCAACATGCAATGAATTGAGCTATGATCCATTTTGTATCCCCTCATGTTGTTGGATATGGTTTAGTAAAAACAATTTTGTAATCCTAACCTTTTAGTTACATAGTAAACATTTAGGGGTATATGAGATCTTTTGGTGGACCATGATATGGTTAAAACATATCATCATCAACCCTCAAACTTCTCCATATCGGGATGTCTTTATATACTTTCAAATTATTTAGAAAGGATTCCAAATAACTTGGGATTAATTTCACTGAAGCATCAAGTTCATCTCATTACAAGGGCATGTCAATTAGATATTTAACTGATTAATAACTAAGGTAAAGACTTTGACCAAAATGGAGGTAATTTGTAAAGGCCATAGTAGGAATCCCAATTAATAACTCCAATATTGATTATTAGACACTCTTCATCCCTATTTGTAATCAACGGTTTTAATCATTACTTGATGGTGGAGTACAATCATACTTTTTAATGATCTATCACTTGAATAAAGTGTCAAGCATAGGAATCTTAAGACCCAAGATGAGATCATTCATTCATTCCAGGGTTTGTAGACAATTTCCAAAATCATAGGTAAAATCCATCAAAATAATGTGCACCCCAATTGAGGTAAAATGATTTCCATACAGCCATCTTCAATTTCTAACATGGAGATGAGTCCTATTCTAATGTCATTCATTGAAAATACAAATTGCAATGAGACTATGTTGAGAATAATTTCAAGGATTCACTTAAAAGGGATTTCATAATCACACATTCAAGATCCTTCTTCAATTGAAAAGAAATATTAATCCACTTCTAGATCTATTCAGCAAAGGAATAATAAAATTTGGAGAACTATTAGGTTTAAGGTGAAAATATCATTGGCTAGCTTCCATCATAAATAACCATCTTGTTTGCTATGAATTAGAATGGGTTAATCCCATGACCAAAGATCTTGCCAGATCAGTTGAAAGCTTGGAAGTCTATAGAATTATTTAGTATGTCACTACATCAATCAATTTCCAACAACTTTTTATCATCTTTAAATCATATTTATTTATGAAAATGCTATCCTATTATGTTCTAAATAGGCAAACTTTCAAATGTTTTGATATTTGTATGTCTAAATGAATAATCTATACACAGTCATTCACTTGGTCTTTGGATATTGGGAATGAGTCACCTACATATTTAAATATATGCAGAACAATACCTTTAAGGTGGAAAATCCATAAATTTGCTCCTTAAGGATATGTCATAGGTCAAATAATTTAATCTATCAAGAAATTTGAGTTGTGGAACTTAATCACTTCATTGGCATACTTTTTTAGACTTGCTGGAATACACAGTAACTGGCGTCAATTGACGAACCATTTTCAGTCACCCATGGACTGGTATCAGTCAAGAAAGGAGGAACCGACATTAGTTAGAGGCTAACCAGCATCGGTTAAGGCTAACCAACATTGGTTGCCATGTGCTGACTATTATAATTAAGTTACATCAGAATTAGATCTATCTTTAGTTGTAAAGTGAATCTAATGGTTGTAATTACATAGCTAAAGTTCCCTAAGATTGTAGATGCATATATAAGCATAAAGATAGGGTTTAGAAGGTAGAATTCAATTAAGAACTATCTGTGAGAGAAGTTTCCTTTAGAGAGAAAAGAGAAATTTATAGAGAAGAAAGTACAGGACATCCAAGAAGGTGTGGAAGATTACAAATCTTCATTGTATTTCCTCTGTGATAATAAATTGGTTGTTTCTTGGTGGACATAGCCCACACTGGGTGAACCACATTAAATCTTGTGTATTATTTCTTCTTGTTTATTTCTGTATTTATTGCTTTTATGCTTAGATCTGATTAATATATCTGTACAACCGATGTGTTAAGACCAACAACCGGTATCAGAGCATCTTTGTTTGAGGGTTGTGTGTGTTGACAGATTTACTCACATAAGGGATTTCTGATTGAGTGGGAGAAAAACAATGGGAGAAGAAGGAAAATTCAGAGTAGATAAATTTGATGGTTGTGACTATCTATTATGGAAGATGCAGGTGGAGGATTATCTGTATCAGAAATATTTATACTTACCGTTGGATGAGAAGGAAAGACCTGCAAAGATGACTGATGAAGAATGGAAAATTCTTGATAAAAAGGCTCTGGGATCTATAAGATTGAGCCTGACAGCATCTGTGGCTTCGAATATTACCAAAGTAGGATCTATGGTAGAGTTGATGAAATCTTTAGCAAATCTATATGAAAAACCTAGTGCTTCAAATAAAGTTTATTTGATGAAAAAGTTGTTTAATTTAAATATGCAAGAAGGTGGATCTACATCAAGTCATTTGAATGATTTCTGGTCTATTGTAAATCAATTAAAATCAGTTAGTATTCTATTTGAGGATGAAGTGAAAGCACTTTTATTATTATGATCTTTGCCAGATAGTTGGGATAACTTGGTAATGGTTGTTAGTAATACAACGTCTGCTACTAATGTTTTTAAAGTTTGATGATGTGGTTAGTATAATACTGAATGAAGAAATACATAGGAAAGTACAGGAGAATCATCATCTGGGAATGCTTTGAATGTAGAAAGTAGGGAAGGCAAAGAAGGAGAGATCCAAGAGCAAGAATAATGGGAAATCAAAGTCTAAGAATGGTAGATCTAAATCTAGAGGTAGAGGTATAATCTGCTGGAATTGTGGAAAGAAAGGTCATGCAAAGAAGGATTGTTGGTTCAAGGAAAACAAAGAGAATGTACCAGAGAAAGGTAAAGAGGAAAATGTTGTTGCAAAAGAGGTAATGCAAGATTCCCTAATTATATCCTTGGATAATAAAATTGAGTCATGGGTTTTAGATTCAGGATCTTCTTTCCATGCAACCCCTAATAAGGGTTATTTCAAAAATTATGTCTAGGGTAATTTTGGGCATGTTTATTTAGGAGATGATGAACCATGCAATATTACTGGTAGAGGTGAAGTTCATCTTAAATTGCAGAATGGAAATACATGGATATTAAAATATGTGAGGCATGTTCCAAGCCTTAAAAGAAATCTAATTTCTACATGACAATTGTGTGAAACCGGTTGCATGACTACGCTCACAGCCAAATCTTGGAAAGTTATCAAGGGATGTATTGTTGTAGCAAGAGGAAAGAAGGTAGGATCATTGTATTTGTCTACTTGTATTACTGATTCTTTTTCTATTCTATCTACTTCAGATTCAGATACAAGCATGTGGCACAATCAGCTAGGCCATATGAGTGAAAAGGGAATGCAGATCTTAAAGGCAAAGGGTAAGTTATTAGATCTGAAACGTGTAGATATTGATTTCTGTGAGTATTGTATTTTTGGAAAGCAGAAGAGAGTGAGATTTCTCAAAGTTGGGGCAGTAAAGAAGAATCATAAATTGGATCTTGTACACTCAAATGTGTGGGGACCAGCCCAGGTAGCTTCTCATGGAGGATCCAATACTAGTATTTTACTTTCATACTTTCATTGATGGTGACAAGAAAGGTATGGTTTTATTTTATTAATCGTAAATCTGATGCTTTTGAAACTTTTAAAATATGGAAAACCCTTGTATAAAATGAATCAAATTCAAAGTTAAAGTGCCTTAGATCTGACAATGGTGGTGAGTACTGTAGCAAGGCTTTCAATGATTATTTTTCAATAAATGGAATACGTAAAGAAAGGATGGTTCCTAGAACACCACAGGAGAATGGTGTTGCAGAGAGAATGAACAGGACAATCATGGAACGTGCTAGAAGCATGAGGATACATGTTGGATTTCCCTTACAATTTTAGGTGAAAGTAGTAGACACGATGGTTTATTTGATTAACTATGGACCTTCAAGTGCACTAAATGGTGGAATACCAAAAGAAGCTTGGACTGGAAAAGATGTAGATCTTTCTTTTCTTAGAGTATTTGGCTCAAAATATTTTGTGCATATTGATAAGGAAAATAGAAAGAAATTGGATGCTAAATCCAAAAGATGTACTTTCATTGGTTATGGCTCTGGTGATTTCGGATTTTGGTTTTGGGATTTAGAAGGTTCTAAGATAATTAGGATTCATGACATTGATTGGAATGAAAAGAGAATGTACAGGGATCAAGTTTTGGTACCCAAAGGTGAACCGGTGGAGAAGTTTGTGGATGAAAATGAACTCTCGGATTCAAAATTAACACCTACATGTTTACACAGTAACCAATATCGGTTTACCCATGACCGGCATTGGTCCCCTGTACCGGCGTCAGTTACAAAAGAGACAAGCTGACATCGGTTAGTTGAAACAATGTCAGTAGAAGGTGACCAGCATTGGTCACTATCAGAAGTAGATACAAATCTACATGATGAGAAGATTGAGCCTCCGACACCCCAAATCTCAGTGAGAAGGTCACAAAGGGTAAGTAGACCTCTAGAAATATTTTCACCTTCCTTGTCTTATTTATTATTGACTGATAGTGGTGAACTAGAAATATTTGAAGAAGCAATGTAGGATAAATCCCACAAGCAGTGGGAGCATGGCATGAATGAGGAGATGGACTCCTTAGAGTAGAACCATACATGGAATTTGGTTAAGTTGTCAGCAGGTAAAAGAGCATTGCAGAACAAGTGGGTTTACAAGATCAAGGAAGAAGAGGGTGGACAAAAGAGATACAAGGAAAGGCTTGTAGTAAAGGGATTTGCACAGAAAGCAAGTATTGACTTTGGTGAAATATTTTCTCCTGTTGTTAAGATGACTTCTATTCATACTGTATTGAGTTTAGTTGCAGTAGAGGATTTGCATTTAGAGAAACTTGATGTCAAGATAACATTTCTTCATGGTGATTTAGAGGAAGAGATTTATATGAATCAGTCGCTTGGGTATGAAGTCAAGGGTAAGGAGAAACTTGTGTGCAGATTGAAAAAGAGCCTATATGGGCTCAAACAAGCTCCAAGGAAATGGTATATGAGGTTTGATAGTTTCATGCATGAGCATGGTTATTTGAGATGTGAATCTGACCATTGTGTTTATTTCAAAATGCTTGGAAATGGGAGCTATATTATTTTTTATTGTATGTGGATGATATGCTTATTGCAGGATCTAGTATGCAGGACATTGGTGAGCTTAAAGAAAAGCTAGCTCACACATTTGCAATGAAGGATTTGGGAGCTGCAAAGAGAATCCTTGGCATGCAAATTCATAGAGACAGGAAGAATAGGAAGTTGTATTTGTCTCAGGAGAATTATATCAATAAGGTGTTGGAAAGGTTTAATTTGTAAAATTCAAAACCTGTAAGTACACCTATGGCTGGACACTTCAAATTGAGCAAAAGATCAGTGTCCTACATCACACGAAGAGGTTGAGTACATGGCACGAGTTCTATATGCTTCAACAGTTGGGAGCTTGATGTATGCTATGGTTTGTACCAGACCAGACATTGCACAGGTAGTGGGAGTTGTGAGTAGATTTATGGCTAATCCAGGTAAAGAGCATTGGAAAGCAGTCCAATGGATTCTCAGGTATTTGAGAGGGACATCCGGCATGCAGTTATGTTATGGAGGGTCAGATACTTCTTTACGTGGCTATGTGGATTCAGACATGGCTGGTGATTTGGATGGCAGGAGGAGCACCACTGGATATGTTTTCACAGTAGGTGGCATGAAAATTAGCTGGATTTCTAGATTGCAGAAGGTTGTGGCCCTGTCTACTACAGAGGTTGAGTATGTTACAGCTACAGAAGCTAGCAAGGAGATGATATGGATGAGCAGGTTCATGGAAGAGTTGGGAAAGGAGCAAGAGGATTGTAGATTATACAGTGATAGTCAAAGTGTAATTCATCTGGAAAAGAACTCAGCATTTCATTCTAGAACGAAACACATTTAGTTGAGATATCACTTCATATGACAGGTATTGGAGGATGGGCAACTGAAGTTGGAGAAAATTCATACAAAGGAAAACCCTGCGGATATGCTAACGAAGTCATTGGCAAAGGAGAAGTTGGAGCTACACTCCACTTCTGTTGGTCTTCGAGTTTGAGACTTGAAGAGGGAGAAATAGGCCAAGGAAAGGATCAAAGGATGGAGTTGTATGGTACAGTGCAACAATTTATCTCCAAGTGGGATATTGTTGAGTTGTGGAGCTTAATTGCTTCACTGGCATGATTTTACAGACTTGCTGGAATACACAGTAACCGGCGTTAGTTGACGAACCACCGTCAGTCACCCATGGACTGGTATCGGTCAGGAAAGGAGGAACTGACATCGGTTAGGGATAACCGACATCGGTTAAGGCTTATCGGCATCGGTTTCCTGTGCATGACTATTATAATTAAGTTGTGGGAATTAGATCTATCTTTAGTTGTAAAGTGAATCTAATGGTTGTAATTGCATAGCTAAAGTTCCCTAAGATTGTAGATGCATATATAAGCATAAAGCTAGGGTTTAGAAGGTAGAATTCAATTGAGAATAGAGAGAAGTTTCCTTTTGAGAGAAAAGAGAAATTTGTAGAGAAGAAAGTACAAGACATCCAAGAAGGTGTGGAAGATTGCAAATCTTCATTGTATTTCCTCTGTGATAATAAATTGGTTGTTTCTTGGTGGACATAGCCCACACTGGGTGAACCACATTAAATCTTGTGTATTGTTTCTTCTTGTTTATTTCCATATTTATTGTTTTTATGCTTAGATCTGATTAATATATTTGTACAACCCCACATGAAATATTAGTGGGTGATACTTCTCCAAACTTGATTCCATATTCCATTACACTCCTCTAATTCCATCCATGTCCATATTTTTTCCTCATCGACATCCATGCATATCTAGAATAATTATTCCTATGATTCCATATTATATAATTGTTGCTCCATTGATGTCATGTATAGCCATAATGATTGCTCCTCCAATTCCATTTATATCTAAAATGGCCTACTTCCTAAGGTAATCCATGTCGAAGACCCCTAGTCCATTTTGTCTCTCTGGTGGCTAAGGGATGAACACAAGGGGAACTTAAGTCATAATAAGTTATTATAAAGTGCATATAAAAGAAAAGAAGAAGAAAATATTATAAAGGCACTTATAGTAAGTTATTATAGACTTAATGATAAAATAAAATTAGAAAGGGAAAAAGGCATTTGATAATGTTTATTTATCCTATGGAAAATGTGACCTCCTTAGGAGATGGAATAAAGTGGGAAAAGCATTAAATGAAGGAGGAAAAATTTGATTGGGAGTTGAGGGTGGCCATTTGGCCCATTACTTCTATAAAAGCAAGTGGACTTGCTTGTAGAGATCATCCTTGTCTATTTTATAAAATCTGATTTGTATGTTAAGCTTTGAGCTTGCATCAATAATCTTCTAAGGACGAAAACCCTTAGAGATTCACTCTTGAGGACGAAAACCCTCTAAGAGATCTAGTAGAAGGATGAAAACCCTTCTCCTAGTTGAGAGGATTCTCCACACAAGGGTTTCCATTGCAGATCATGGAGTTAGTGGTGTTTTTCAGTATTTTCCAGTGGGTATAGAAGGTTGTAAAAGTGCAGATTTGTACAAGGGTTTGAAGGTTGAATCTTGTTGCAAATTTTTAACTCCATTTGCAGCCCATATCTAGGTTATCTACACCTACTTGGTTGATAGAGTTTGATACATTCTAGGGCACATGTATCCTAGATCTCATCACCAACATTTTGTCATATTTTTAGAGGTCAAATCAGCCAACTTACATAATTTTTGGCTCAAAGGTTTTGTACTTTTCAACTATGTTTAAGGACAGTTGTCTGCAGATTTATATAAAATAATTCCATCCTGTTTTGAGGTCAAATATGGTATTTATCTCTTGATTCCATCTTTATAAAATTAGTTGAGTTGATTCCCTTAAAGATTCAATGGTTTTGCCTTTCATTTTGTGGGTTTTCATCTCCTATGCAAGTCGCCATGCATGTATAAAATTCAAATATGCATTGTAATATTTTATAAATTATTTAGAAATTATTCTTTGGATTGGGGTTTTTCCAAAAAATCCATTTGGGGGTAAAAAGTGTCCATTTGGGGACATTACAGTGGTATCAGACCTAACTTTCCTCTAGCCTGTTGGGTAGCAAAAAGAAGGTCAGAATATGGCAGATCATAAAGATCTTAATGTGGGTTTTATGAAGAAAATGTTCATCGACATGGTGAAACAACATGAAACCACTAACCTTTATTTGAGCTATCTCACTCAGAATTTGAATCAAAGCAGATCTAGGGATGATAAAGAAAAATGTGAGAGCAGTAATTAAGGGAAATGATCTCCCCATTCTTCTAAAAATCCTGTGAGTCTTCATGAGCCCTTTCTCTTGAAAGATTCATAAGCATCACATGTAGGGCAGACAACAATGGTGATTGATGAGGATTCATGTTAGAGGAAATACAAATCTTTGAGTAAGGATTTGATAGATAATATGTCATTTCCAAATTATTGTAGGATGAAGATTGGTATAAATCCCAAGAGAGACCATCATATGCCCGTACCTGAATTACAAAGGCATTTGGGGCAGCAAAAGAACTCATTTGAAGAACCAATAAAATCTCAACATGATAAGCAAGGGCCAGCAGTTAGTGGGAAACAAGGTAAGGAAAAGGCATTAGAAAGAAACAACTCCAAAATAGAAACAAGGAATGAGCTAAGAAGAAAAAAACTATGCTTTGATTATAAGGACCCATGGAAACCCAACCATCATTGCAAAGGTAAGGGATGTCACATCCCACAGTTTTGGTCTATTTTGTTGAAAGGGATAAGTCGTAAATGAGGAGTGGGTTATGTGAGATGAAGTGTTAGGGTAAAATTATTTTACTAAGTTAATTTTTGCATTTACCTCAGTTATTATTACATTATGGTAAGTTGTTATAGTTTGGTATTGACCATAAATTGTTTGTAATTAGGAATTGTATTCCCATAGAAAGTTTATGGCATTATTGTAATTGTTATATGGTTATATATTGTTGAAACCATATATTTGGAGTTTTCTATACACATGGTTATATTATTGTTGCATAGTTGCAACTCCCTATTTTTTTGTACATGACTGTGTAATATCTATAAATATTACAATCATTCATTTTCTAAATGATTTGATTGATTATTAATAAAAGTATCGGGTCTCTGCCCCTGTTTTATACTTTGATTTAGTACCAGAGTAGGTTGAAGCTCCTGGTTAGGTTGGAAAGAGGTTGTATAGGTATAAGTGTCATGGAGAATAAATTTGCATCTCGTGAGAGCATGTGCTGCCTTCAGTAGCTTCTCAGACACCCATGCATCCCCACAACCCCCTGTTCCATTCCAGGTGTTTGGAACAATTTTTTTTTTTGCATTGGTACCCCCTGCACCAGGTAAAATTTGCTGCATGAAAATAATTATATATATATATATATATATATATATATATATAATTTTTCCCCATTAGGGATTTTACCTCTAAATTTAGAGGTTTGTATAATCTTTGTTCTTTTAGCTGACTGTTGTATGTGCATTGGCATTGCATCGAGTTATGAACCAAGTTCTTAGATAATTCAAAGGACTCCACTGAGTTGTATTGCTCCCCTCCACACCGAGTTGTTGTTTCCCTTACTCCGACCTATCAAACCAGGCCCATTCAACATTGCAACGAGCCCCCTGACCGAGTTGGGGAAAACTATTGTTGATCTCTGCAAAAGAGATCAAGTTGTTTGCAGAGTTTTTCATTGATCAAAACCATGTTACATCAAGGTTTGAGGTCGAGTTGCATTGTTTATAACATTCAGATAGCCAAGTGTCGAACATTTGGAGCACCATCAGAT